>CM076574.1:787232149-787812884 GCA_034641835.2 Pinus albicaulis
AAATCTTCATTACTTTTCCTATTAATTCTGCTGATTTTCTGTAAGAAACTGCTGAATAAACCATCATTTTTCCCCTTTCTCCCACTCCTAACTAACCTTCATTTGCTCCACCTTTTCTCTGTATTATTTCCCTACTTTTCATAAGTTTCTCCCTCCATTCGTGAAAATCCTCCTGACATGGTTTAAAACTTCTGGTTGAGCTGTGCCGAACCCCCAGAATCCCCTTTAAAATCATTCCCCTAACCTCTGTTGGCCATTTTCCTCCCTTACCCCTCTATCGTTCCTTTCCTCGGCCTTCAAATTCCATTTAAAAAGGCCAAAACCCACTTTCCGACCTTAATATAGGCATAAGCCCCCTCCCGCTAGCCCCTTTCAAACCACTTCCCCGCACATGCCCCGGCGCTGGGACCAAGCGCTTAAGTCCCAAGCGCTAATCACAATCGGAAGTCGGGCAGGTGCACAAATCCTTTGTAAATAGTCAAAACTCCGATGCGATTTATTTATAACAATAAGTCTGGCGATACGTTCCGCACCGTTGATCTTCCACGGAGATCTGATGGTGGAGCGCTAATCGCAGCCCCCCGCCCGATCGCAATCGCAATGCTTCAAATATGCCCTCCGATCAATCGCAGTCCATACCTCCGATCTTCCGATCCTGCTCTCCCTCCGATTTATTCTTGACCGTTGATCTAATCCTTGATCCAACGGTCCGCGCAAAAACGCATCGCAATGTTTCACCCCCTTGCGATTACCTCCGATTCATTCCCCGCCGTCGATCCGGTCCTCAGATCAACGGCCAGCGCTTAATCGCACTGGAAGTTCAATCGCATCCCCTTTTGTGCCACCCCTGATTTAGACCCTCCGATTAGATCTGGACCGTCCACGTGTCCAGATCGGACGGTCCAAAACTGCTCCTCCTTATTCTTCTCCCGCTATCCTTTTTGCCTTTCTCTGCAGATCTCCACCGTTGGTTGCCCTCATCCGACGGCTACGCTCCTCCCCCGCCATCCGAAGCAGTTTAAACCTATTTCCGCAGGATTTCTTAACTGTTGTTGTGTTTTGCAGGCGTTTTAATGGTTTTCCATTATAGAATGAAGGAAAACCGAGGGATGGGAAAGACGTTTCCTGTGCCTTCGGGCTATCTTAAGGAGGCCATTCACGGGGTTCTATTCCATGTCTCGTCAGTACTCTATGAGTATTGATGCCGTAAAGCCCAGTGCGGGTCTGCACATCGACAAGACACTGCTTTAAATCAAACACAGTTAAAGAGTATCAGTTTTGAGAATAAAGCACAACAGATGAATATGGAAGACAGTTTTTATGGGGATTACGGCTAAGACAGTTATCAAAAGCCTAATCCCCATTCTAAAACACAGTTTAAAGGAAAAACCTAAAGTGTTTTATCAGACGAAAAGCCTCCACCGCCACATCTGAGGCAAATTGATTCCTCAGCTACCACCGAGCCACCTGTTGCCTCGAACCATTCAGAACAGAGGCCGAAGTTATTGCTCGAAGAAATATCTGCCTCCAGCATTTCCAAGAGGTTATTTCTGCAAGGAAACCAATGAATAAATATCTGCAGAGTTATTCCAAAATAGACATAGAGCCTCAAAGTCAAACAAAGCTTCCCCCGAGCTTTGATATTTATTGTGAAACAGTTAATGTAGTGATCCACCTGTAAATTTTTCCCTCGAGCCTCTCAAAGGGCCGAGAAGTCTTCACTCTGCATTAACTGTCCTTGAGATATTTTGTTAAAATCTCACCTCCTCATCTTCCTATAAGTACTTCTACATAAGATGAGGAGTTGTTGGTCGCAGAACTTTGAAATACACTTGAGCTTGAGACTTCTTTTTGTACATAGTATTCACTGGCCCTTGAAGCTCTGTTTGTGCTAGAGTAGTTAGGTTGAATAGTGAAGATGATTGCTGAACTAAAACATTGGACTTGAAGTTTGTAGCTGGTTTGACATCAATATAAAAACTGTTTCATGGGATCCTGATCTATATTGACGGTGATGTTATTCTCATTTGTAACTTGTTGTTTTATTTCTGTTTTCATGTTGTTTCATTCTCCACTGTAAAGAACAGTTTAAACAGGGTTAGGACCTGCTGTATATCAATAACCTTCTCTGGCCGAGAAATCTTTATTTGAATGTTTTCTTCCAATCTGTGTTATTCAGGAATGACTTAATTCAGTTTAGGCATGAGAATGCTGGCGTTCCCTCATTTTATCGTCCTAGCTGAATATTATTTCTGAACGTTACTTTCAGTATATGTTATGTGATGATGAACTCAAGGAAGATATGGTTAGCCCTGGTCCCAGACTTGTCTGCATAACTAACAGATTGTTTCCCTTGGAATGTGTTAAAAGCTGGCTAGTTTAGAAGCACTTGCTAGATCTTAGACCATTCTGTGTTATCGTTGTGTTTCCCCTTGTTTTGTATATTTTATATTGGAAGTGTGTCAAAGGCTGGTTGGTTTAAAAGTACTTACCAGATCCTAGTCTGCTTTCGTGTCCTTCTTAAAGTGTTTGTCAAAGGCTGGTTGGTTTAAAAGTACTTACCAGGTCCTAGTCTGCTTTCGTGTCCTTCTTAAAGTGTTTGTCAAAGGCTGACTGGTTTAAAAGTACTTATCAGATCCTAGGCTGCTCTTCGTTCTGCATCTGTTTAATTCCCCTTCTTGATGTATCACTCCATTCCATAAATCAAAATTTAAAGAGATCCTTAGACATAGATGACTAGCCCCTTAGATCACACTTGATGTTGTTGTTCAATTAAAGCCCAGATATGACTCCATAGCCCAATGGACTAAAAACCAGCGTTATATCTATCTATCTGCCAAAATTGTTCTATTTGCTTGCAACTTCTCACTTTTGAAACTTTGCACTTAGGACTTTCCCCTCAAGTAAAATTTCATGCTCAACCATCCAAAACAAAACAAAACCCTTGGCCTTCATAACTAGCCTAATATCATTACCTTAAGCTTTTCAAAGATAATATCCATCTTTGCACATATTGGAGAGGTCCCTCTCCGGATTCAGGAGGGCTAGATCCTAGAATCCCAAAGTTTGGTTGAAATGATGTTAACTCTGTGATTGGACTCTCCCAATCTTGCTAATAAATTACAGAGACCTAACACCTTCTATAGACACTCCATGCACTCTTTCTCTATGCTCAATACTATTCCCGCTCAACTATTGTATGAAATAATGTTCACACCCAATATTTGTATCAGGATGGACATGCCAGAGGCTTCTGAAAGACCCTCAAAAAATGTTCGTAGGCGGCTCCTCTATGCACAAAATAAATACACCTCCAACAAACAAATATGTCTCAAGTATAGCGCCAGGATTTTCCCCCAAACGTGTCAAAATATACCCCCAAATCATGTTTCTCTACCCAACATCCTCTAACTTCACTTCCAACCCCATCTCCTTCAACAAATCCTGCTGCTAATATTCCTTCCCTTTCCCTTCCTACCTTCATTGCTGCCTCTCCCTTGTCTACCTCGCACACCCCACCATCAACGCATGACAATTCACTCTCCTATCCTCAAAATCTATTCAACCCCACCCTTAACCATGCACACTACCAATTTCGTGCAAGGATAGATGACCTGTCTCCCTTGCATGTTTGCTCCATATGCAAGGAATCTTACCCCAAGTTTGAAAACAAAGTTCTTCCATGGTAACATATGTTGCTTCCGATGTGAAAATACAAAGTCAACCCACCGCTTCTCCCTTGCAAACAACATTGACCTCTAAAACCAACCATTTTTCCTTGCTGCTTTAACCCAAATAGAGGAAATGCTCATAGTGCGTGTTAACCTAATCTTGCAAGTCACCCATGCACATGGTGACCAATTCAAATACACTGGCCATACTATTTGTTTCCCACAGGACATAGCCTCTATTTCCAACACCCTGACCCGCCTAATTTCTGACTTAGACATCCTAGTTGTTACCAAGCATGGCTCTAACTAAAAGGCATATGAATTCTTCGTAAGCAGAGCCCGTTTTGTTGCAGCTTTGGACTATAAACTAGCACATGATCCCTACAATAGCGATGTCCATGTCAATCAGGTTGTCGTTACTACCTTGCCTTCTCACCCTATTGATGTCTCTTCTCTCCTTCGTCACATCACCTCGTCCTCTCTGGACCCTGAATTTTACCTTCCTAGTTTCAATCACGGCCTTGCTACACCACCCACCGCAAAAGACCTCCAACCTTCCTCTTTTCTATCTACACTCCCAAATTTCCATACTGAAATTGAAGAAATATGTGACTACTTACACTCTTCTCGTCCTGCTTCCACCACTTCGATTCCTTGGTCTTCTATTTCACTCTCAGCTATCAATGAATACACCACAAAGGCCTCTTTTCTATGGCCTTCCCCACACTCTTCCCCACAGGAGTTCCCATGCTTGCTCAACCACGCCTTTTGAAAGTTGAAATGCAAGAATTTTCTTTGCACCTCATCCGCTAACATGATAACCATTTTGGCCAACACCCAAGATTCCGATATTACTTGTACAATCTTATGTTGCGACACCGCAACCAAGAAACAATTGTTGTCTTTGTTAAAATAAACATTGAGGACAACTTGCCAGTAATCATTGAAGACCTTCAGACACACCTGCATGACATCCCTGATTCCATACTTCCTGAACAAATTATGCGCTTTAGCTCAGCCCTTAGGGGGACACGCTCTTTCTGGAACAAACATAGAAATGAACTCACTAATATGATCACACAAATAGGTAGTCATACCTTCTTCTTCACCCTTAGTGTAGCCGACACCAAATGGCATGAATTTTATATGATCATGCCTGGACACCACCCCTCTACTGTTATTGAGCTATCTCGATGGAAATTCCATAATATAATCAAGAATCTACATCTTGCATCGCAGTACATTCATTTCCATTTCACTTGCAAAAAGGCTTCCACACAAAAAACTAATGGTGCAGGTATTCACCTAACCATCCTTCTTTTCTTTATTCTCAATTCTACATATACACTCACCTCACAAATAACCCTTCTTTCTATTTGCATATATGAATGGAAACATAGGGGCTTTGTACACATACATGGTTTCCTCTGGTTGGAAAACACGCTTGATGTCGACAACCTCAACTGGAATGACCAAGTAGAAGTTGACAAAGCAAAGTGCTATTTTGATCAACACATTTCTGCTTGGAACCCTCACCTTGCTCAACAACGTGAACCTTATGTACACCGTTCTGCAGACCATTATCCATGCATCCTCCCAACACCATCAATATTTGCATCCTCTCAAATTCAGGACTACAAAGAACTTGTAAATTGCATTCAAAGGCATACAAAATGCCATCCCTCATCTTGTCTTCGCAATAAAGGCCCTACTCTTACATGCCGATATGGAGCTCCACAGAATTTTCATCCCACATCTTCATTGGCTATTGATGGGGATGGACGAAAGGCATACATCCCAGCCCAAAATGACGACAAATTGAATGTTCACAACTCTTGAATGCTATCCATTTGGAGAGAAAACATCGATTTCCAACCAGTTTTGTCTCAAAATGATGTTCTCAACTACATCTCGAAATATGCAGCGAAAGGAGAGATGAAAATGGAAAGCTACCGCCAGATGTTGTCACATATCTCACAGTTAGCACACCCTGAGGCGCCCATTCTCAGTGTCATCCAGAAACTCTTAACAATAATAGTTTCTGATCAGGACATAGGCGCACAGGAGACATGCCACATGCTCCAAAAACTTCCCCTCTCACTTTCTAGCCGCTCATTTGTTTCCCTCAATGTTAGTCGAACTGTTTTTAGACGTGTTTCTCATGCTCGAGGTGCCTCCCCCCCAACACCGCCCTTCATTGTAGCATACATGAATAGGACCAATTTGCTTGAAACACTACCTCTTCTTGAAGCTGCACGTTCGTGGTCCTTCTTTGCTCGTCGAAAACATTCCCAATGGAAACACATAAACACTCCAAATATTTTTCTTGTCCTACCTTGCTACAATGCCATCCCTTCTTCTACTGATGCCTGCTATGCTTCTTTCTGTTGGAATGAACTACTTCTATACTCCCCTTTTCGCACACTCCCAACGAATGTTGGCTCCACTAATGAAGAAATCATTTCACATTTGCATGGCATGTTCATCGTGCCTCTGAAGACCCTCAATCCCCTTGCTCTGATGATACCTCCAGTTCTTCAATGGCCCCCCACCCTGACTCCGTAGACATGAATGAATGGCAATTCCTTTCTTAGCTACACCCAGGGAAAAACCTCGAGGTTGATGATCTTAACAATCTTGGGCATCGCGACTTTGACTCAAACCATAATTGGGCCCATACTACTATCCCCTCCACTTTGTAGGAGACAACCATAAATTTCATAGAGTTCAATCACTATTTCACTCAGATCCACTCTACCCCCTCTCAAGTTCCACACTCCCTTGACTCACTATCGCCCACATAACAAATTTCTCTGAAAACTATCCTTGCCCACTTTAGGACCACTTACTCCATTCCTCCACTTAGAATGATCGTCCAAGGTACCGCTGGCACATGCAAATCTTTCTTATTTGATAAACTAAAAGCTTAATTCCTTGTCGAATCTACTCTGTCTTCATACCCATTGCTCCTACTTGCTCCAACTGGTGTTGCAACATTTAACATCAATGCACTTACAATCCATTCTTCCCTCTGCATTCCTATAGGCCCAATGCATCCTCTTGAGGGGAAACCACTTCTACATCTCCAAGAGCAACTCTGTCATGTTGAATACATTCTAATTGATGAAATGAGCTTTATTGGGCCTAAACTACTTTCATGGATAGACGATCGCTTAAGGGAGACATTCCCTTCACATTGGAATTTACGTTTCGACAATCAGTCTATCATCCTTGTTGGCGATCTTGGGAAACTACCTCCTATGAAAGACATCCCCATGTATTTCGTCACCCCACGTGGGAATGCCCTTTGGCGCAGCTTCGACACAGTCGTCACATTTTCCACGATCTTCCGTCAACAAGGGACCACCCCTTCTCAGGTTTTTTTTCGCTGGCTCCTTACAAATCTCAGAAATGCAACACCTATTACTGAGGACTGGAACCTTCTCATTTCAAGGGCTACCTCCTCTTTATCAATGGCTGAAAACCAAGCATTCGAAAATTCAATGCACTTGTATCCAACCAACCAAGTTGTTCCATTGCATAACAAGAAAATTCTAAAAGAATTGAACATGTCAATAGCACGATCCTATGCAGAGAGAAAAAACCACCATCCTGCTGCTACAAAGGAAGAAGATGAAAAACTAGATGAAAAAATTCTTATTTGCAATGAACAACATGTCTTCCTCACATGTAACTTATGGGCTGAAGCAGGCCTTGTCAATGGAGCCCTTGGTAAAGTTGTTTCCATTCTCTATCCACCTGGAGCAAAACCCCTTGAGTTGCCATCATTTTTTGTTGTTGACTTCTTCCAATACAAAGGCCCACCATGGGATGCCTTCAACCCAACCTATGTTCCACTCCCCCCAATAACATGAGGTTCTCGCAGGAAAATTCCCCTTCGAATGGCATGGGGATTGACAATACATAAATCACAAGGCATGACATTACGAAGGGCGACAGTGGACATTGGCAACATAGACCGTCAAGGTTTAACATTCACTGCAATCTCTAGAGTCAGAACCTTGAATGACCTTCGCATCTCTCCACTGTTTCCCTTTAGTCACTACTCCCGCATCCAAGGCAATGTTTACGTGACACATAGGCAACAAGAGGAGTCCATCTTGACTTCGAGGTCTATATAGCCACCTGCAATGTGATCGCTACATCCATTGCCTTCCAATCTCCTTCCAGTAAGTGTTCTTTTGACTTGACTGCCCCATGCCCTTCTCTACAACTTCCTATACTTGTATCACTTTTTACATTTCATCAATATTTTAATATTTCTTTTACTAAAAAACGCTAATTCCCACATATCACATTCAACTAAAACAACAACTTCTTTTTCCCCCTCTTTTAGACTATCAAGATGGATCACAAGTACCTGTCTCGACTATATCAATACTCTAAGGAGATGATGGACAACAAGTTTCTCTTCTTGACATAAAGACTCCTTCTCCATCATCTCCACCCAACTATTGGCCTTCTCAAAAATCTGAAGGCCTTCTTGCAATGGCTTATACATATTCATGAAAAGGATACAGTAACAACGCTTCGGTTCGCTTCGGAGTCCCGCACTTATCATAATGGGGTTGTCATAGATACATACTGGTGTTGTCGTTACCATCACACCCTCTCCATATATGATTACCTGCTCGTTCAATACCACTGGTTCAATGGGAATGTACAAAACAGAAAATTAACTTTGCTTTGTTCCAAACACTTTTGGATTGCAGTGCATGCAATGTATGCTATTTTGTTTGTACTTTTCCTCTCACCATGGTGGATGCAATGTAGTTTGCAACTCTTCCTCTATTTTAAAAATATTGAATGAGTGTATTAGAAACTAAAGCACCATTTTTATACGTTGTTCAATCTTATAAATATATAATGCTTCTTTGAAGTCTATACAATCACCAACAATGTGATCGCTACATCCATTTCCTTCCAATCCCCTTTCAGTAAGTGTACTTTCAACTCGTAGCCTTGTGCCCTTATCTACAAATTCCTATACCTATATTACATTTTTTCATTTCATCAATATTTTATGCTTTCCTTTACTTAAGAACACTGATTACCACATATCAAATTCAACTAATTCAACAACTTATGTTTTCCCCCTCTTTTAGACTACCAATATGGATAGCAAGTACATGTCCCGACTTTATCGATACTATGATGAGATGGATGGATGGAAATTTTATCTTCTTGACATAAAGGCAAGACACCTTTCATGCTTGGTCTTCCTTCTTCATTGTCTCCAACAAACTATTTACCTTTAGAAAAAATCTAAAGGCCTTGTTGCAACGACTTATATATCTTCATGAAAGGGAACAATAAGAAAGCTTCGATTGGATTACTAGTCCCGTAATTCTCATCTTGGTGTTGTCATAGATACAAACTGGTGTTGTTTCCATTGCACCCTCTGCATATATGATTAGCTGACAGTTCAATACCACTTGTTCAAAAGGAAATGTAAAAAGAATAAAATGAATGTGCTTCGTTCCAAACAATTTTGGATTGCAGTGAATGCAATGTTATGCTATTTTGTTTGCACATTTTCACTTGAAATGTGCTTGTTTACAAACACTTTTGGATTGCAATGAATGCAATGTTATGTTACGTTTTTTTCATATTTTCACCCACCATTGTGGATGCAATGTAGTTTGCAACACTTCCTCTGTTTCAGAGCATGTTGAATAAATATATTAGAAATTAAAGTAGCCATTTTTATAGGTTGTTGAATCCTATAAATACATAATGCTTCATTTTTTTGATCTGAATATAAAGTCATTACTTCTTCGAATTTGATCAAGACTATTGTTTTTTCAAATCCTTTGAAAGAGCTTATACACTGTCTTTTCAATATAGAATTTCAAAATTAGTTGTTGAATGTAAAGGCAGTCACCCATCATGTCTTCAAAGTTATAAATTCTATATTTCTTCCTCTATAACTATTTTTTATTCATTTCAATTTAGTAGTATACTGTCTTTATAATATAGAAATTGAAAATTAGTTGTTGAATGTAAAGGCAACCACCCATCATGTCTTAAAAGTTATAAATGTTATATTTGTTCCTCTACAACTGTTTTTTATTCATTTCAATTTAGTAGTCATTGCAGATGCCATTAATTCCTTTACATTTACCATCTCCATAACAAAATATTTTTCCATTCTCCCATGAACCTTCTCCATGCCTAGTTGAAGAAAAAACCATGGCTGGTTTAAAATATGGGTTGTATGGGTTGTATGTAACTCCTCTCTTATAGCATTAAATAACAACGTAGCATAGATTTCATACAACACTGAATAACAATGAAGCATATATTTCATGGTGCATGATCCCTCTCTTTAATTTCAATAACATTCTCAACGTAGCATAGATTTCATACAACACTAAATAAAAATGTAGCATAGATTTCATGGTGCATGATCCCTCTCTTTAATTTCAACAACATTGTCCTTGGAGGTGCAATTTCTCTACCATCACATGTTGTCTTTAATTTCAACAACATTCTCCTCTGTCGTCTCTAATTTCAAAAAAAATCTCCTTGGAGAGGAAAATTACATGTTGTCTTTAGTTTAAACAAAATTCTCCTATGTTTTCTTCAATTTCAACAAAAATCTCCTGGGAGGGGAAAAATTGTCTACCATATACTTAAAAAATGTGTATAAAGGTGACCTACCCCCAAAAAAGTGCCAGCTATACAGCTTTTTTATTTCTGTCTTTCTGTCTTCTAATCATCTTTTATTGAAAAGGACATAGAAACATATTCCCTACTGTTGTCACATACAATTCCCTTATTCATGGCTTTAAGAAAGGCAAGATGGCACACACCAAGAAATTATTCTATAGAATTCCCAACAAGAAAATAGTCCCTGAAGTTGTCACATACAATGCATTTGTTGATGGCCACATTAAGGAATGGAAACACAAGGAATGGCCATAGAACCGTTTTTCCTGAAATAGTCAAACTTGATTTTTACTTAGCAAAGACTTGAGGATCTATCACAGCAACAACCCAACAAACAAACAAAAATATGAAAATGCACATAATTTCCAAAGAGGAATAAACTTTTTCCATTGAAATTTAATATGAAACCTTACATGTATATACATATATGCATCATATATCTAAAACATTATGGACCATGGTATGAATCACAATGAGAAAATTGTAATCATGCCCTAGCTTCATTCAAAAGTGGTTTAACGGACCCTTTTGAAATATCTTCTCTATTCTGCTTCTAAAAGAATTCGGAAAAGGAGGCGAAATTATTGCTTTTGGCATGTTGTAAGGAGCATCGTGGGTGAATTGGTTGCATTTCACGAGTCTAAATGATCTCACTTAGTCTAGTCGAGTCCTATTTGACCTTGTGAGGTCTTCCTTGGTGAGATAGGGTGAGGACGAGTTGGGTATAACCTGACCTAGTTTTGATGACAGGTCGAGTCAAACCATTGAGTTCAGGTAGATAAGGACAATCCTTTTTACTGTGGATGGGGTATATCAAATATGGTTAAATTCTGGTTCTTCGAGGTATTGAGACTAAATTTTTTGTTGTTCTTTACATTTGTAATATTGTTCTCTAATTATCTGCCATGAATCATGAGTGGTAGCATCTTTAAATGTTTTTTGGATGAGAACATGTGTATTTGAGTTCTAGTTTCTCTCTTTTGGATAGAGAAGGTAGTAAGAACAACACTATTACTAGTAGACCAATCTTGGGCGGCCTAGGATGCAAGGAATTTTTGAGACAATTGGAGGCTAGGAATGGAAAATGGTGAAGTAGCAGTGGGAATATACAATTCAATTTAAAATTATATACCATTGATATGCTTAATACCATGGATTATTAATTTCTTTGTATATAATACTATATTCTACTATTTATTATTATTATTTTACCCTTTTTTTCTTTTTGTGTCTCAACTTCCTTTCCTTTTCATTGTCGTATTTCTTATTATTTCCCTCCCTTTTCTTTTTCCTTCCAAAAATTAAAATATTTTTTTCATGTTACATTTGTTAACATAATGAAAACATAATGAAAATGAATATTTGGGCTTTGAATTACCAAAAAAAATTGGAACTAAATGGAGGCTGTAATATAGAAATGGGATGTGCATACCTTTAGCAAAATTTTAATACTATAAATTTCCTTTGATAACATTTTTCATGATCTAGATGACCATGACTCTCCTTAGGTTATATTCAAAAGCAACTACCTAATAAGAAAGACATAAATGCTTTGATAATGACTTTTTTTATACTGAAGAATTGAGTGGGGAATGCTAAACTAACACAAGTGATATGGCCAAGAATATACATAAAATTTATTTCCTTGTAATAAGAGTCATGGCCAATGATCATGAACCATATTTTAATAAAATATCATTATTATTAATTAGTTATATTTCTCTTGGACTAATTATTTGTAGCTCTTCCTTCCAAACTGAAATGCATCTTTACATGTTTCATGGAAATCAAGGATCTTTTATAGTTCCTTTTTTTTTTAAAGTAATTTGCACATTGTCTTCTTTATGTCATTGCTTATTTTTAGGTAAATAATTTAAAATATATTTATAATCACCTTACACATTATGTGGAAATTTAAAATTGTGTTACCATTTTGGCCTTATTGGCTACTCCTTTTACTTTTTCTTGGAAGCATGACCAAGTCTTCTAAATTTTCAAAACCGACCTATAAACTCTAGCGGTGGCTTGTGTATGTTTCTATTTCAATATTCCCAGAATAAAAAAGTGTAACTTCTAAGGGGTTTTCTTAACCTCCACCTCATCCTTTTTCACCATGTTTAGATTGAGTTAGACTATGCTTACTAATGAACAATGAAAGGGGCTTGCCTTCTAATAGTGCATGTCACCATTTTTCACCCCTCCTTGTATGAATTTATATTTTTCCTATGATGTTACATCCACAGTTGTCAACTCCAAAATTTGTTACTAAGTTTATTTTAACATCCAATTCACAGGTGTAATAACATGGGTGAAATCATTGTGCACATCTTCAAACATCAGCAATCACAATAGATGAGTGAAGTTGTTTAAGTTATTTCATCATGTAACCACAATAGATGAGTCAAGTTTTGTAATTTGTTTCATCCTGTAACCAAGGAGCAGATCATACCTAAGAAAATCCCTCTACAAATATCAAGTCTGTAGAAATGCAGATATATGCACAAAAAACCCTCAGAATACACTTCACATTTTTCAGAAACATGCATTTCCCTAGCATCTTTGAGCCCTTAATATATGCCAATTTCCTAAGTCCTAAAAATCACATTACTGTAGCGCACCACACCTTCTTGCAAGACACATCCTTATGAAAAAACAGTTTGTAACATATTTTAGCATCCCAAACTATTCAATAAAACATACCTACAATACATACTAACTCTTAAAACTTCAATAGTAGACTCTTCAATTTTCCAAGATACATGACCTTGCTACATCACTTTTGTTTGGATTCTCTAGCAATAGACCTTTCAATCGTTCACACAAAATGCACCTCTTTCATTTTTGAAAATCTACCATTTGTAAAATCTGGCATCGTCCCATGATTGTCATTGTAATGCCAATATTTAATGTCAGTTGCACTACCATGCATATATACACCTCTCTTGGATGAAAATTTATCTGCTTAACCTGCTTAAATCACTTTTTCCCATTTTACCTTCTACCTCTCTGCCCTGCCTCGAAAAACCTTTGAATTTGATCGACCTAACTACTCCCAGTATTTTGAAAACAAAGTCAGGTCCCACATTTCAGTCCTCTACTTTACCATTTCCATCCCTTTCTCCCCCCTTGCCAACTATTTCTTGATAACTTCCACATCCATGCCTTCAGCAACACTATACATTCCCCTCCACTTCTATCAGCGTGTCTTTGTGCCCTCCCAGTGCAAATGCTAGTTTACTATGTTACTTTGCATACACGTGAATTCCCCATAAAAGCACATCTTGTATGGCATGATTTCCCATGTAACAGGTATGGCATAACATCATAACAAAGCAAGCAATCCTTAAAGTTTATAACATATATAAAAGGGGAATATAAAAATATAATTTTAATATCATTTCTACATCATGTTCTGAAATTAGAATTAATGTTAATATATATCATGAATAAATACATTTTACCTTATTTTTTTAATTTATAATTTTGGTTTTCAAATTTAACAATTTAAATTATTATTTTTGAAGCTAATTATTTTTTTAATTTTTAATTTAAATAATTATAATTTAAATCTATATTAATCATGTAATATATTTAAAAAAAAAAAAATTATTTATCTCATCAATGTTCAAAAACCATCATCTATTTGTCAAATTGCAACTTTATAGGTTTAATTTAACTATATTTACACTAAATTGCAGGTACTAGCTATAATTAGACACTTTTTTTATTTCATTTCAATTCAACTTAGAAGATAAAAAAATATTTTCAAAGATTTTAAAACTACACCGAGAATAATCATAAGATAGTCATATCAACGTTGAATATTGTACATGGTACATGTATGCAACAACATCATAATTTTCACTTGAGTGTAAAGTTTCAATTATGAGTCATATTGTATACCTTGTGTTGTCATTCCCTGTAAGTCAAACAAAAACCAAAATGAGACTTTTTAAGTAGAATATATAATTTGACAGTAGGAAGTACTGACGGCTTGATTTGTTGCAAGTATTGATTTTCAATAATTAATTGATTGGTGGCAGTGCTAATTAATTGTATAAACACTTGCTCATGCTATATATAGGAAGATTCTTTTGTTAGATGAAATGGAGCCCAGAGACTGACTGATGGGACAACTCTCTCCGGAGAACCCCGCGGCTTTCCGGATAGGAGGTGGACCCCGCCCAACTCGGACAGCGAATGGTGATAGTAACAGAACCCAGTGACAGCATCCCAAATTGCGAACAGTGGACCCTGCACCCCTTCCTCTGCCACCTCGCTCCCTCTGCACCGCTCCTCTCCCCTCTGCTCCCCTCGCATGCTTGGAAATATTTGAAATTTGAATTTTGACTATCTGCGCCGGTAATAATAGGGAATTTCATTATTATGCCCATCATTTTGGTTCATTCACGCCGGAGAATCCAACAACCCATCCCAAGTTCAACAGTACAGGGAATTTCAGTCGTGCCAGAGGATTCAATAGTCGCTGGTAAATAGATTTGTAAATGTTTCAATTGCAGCTTAAAGAAATAATTTGTGTTGTTAGATTAAAATTTATGATGGATATTCTTGTAGAAATTTCAAATCTTTGTTGCAAATTGCATGGGAGAGATGGTGTCAGTGTTATGTGAATAATTTTGTTCCATAACTTACTGTAGAGATACAGTGGTTTAATTTTGAAGTTGGTATAAGATGATCAATATCTGTTTGTTTGGTTGATGAGGGAGGTGTTGTTATTTTTCTTCGAATTTTTTTTCCCTACTGGAGGAATGGGTCAATATATATTTGTTTGGTTGATGAGGAGCATTCTTCTTCTTTTTTCCATGGTTTCTTATTAAAATAATTGGCATCTGGGTAGAGCTTCTCTATTATTGTAATTCAACACACTGGGTTTAGCGATTGTGAATCTGATACTTACATTTATCTTACATTTTTATGTACTAGTTAAATAAACATCTCAAAGTTTAAATTTATATAAATATAATAATTTTTAATAGACTTAGGTGTGGTAAAATTATTAGCTATAATTGAAATTCGGTGCAGTTGTAAATTTGAAATTTTTAAATTGATCCATTAAAAAACAAAGAATTCATTATAGTAATTTATTGATTTTCTTGAAGATATTGTTTTATTATAATAAATTATCAAAATTTTATCTATAATTTTGGTTTGGTTTAGTTATAAATTTGAAAATCCTAGATACATAAAAGCTTAAAATTTTCAAAAGTTCAATATCTCGAGCCAACAATGGAAAATTAATCAGTGATTACATACTTAAGTACTTATCTTTAATTAACCAGCGAAACCACCCAATCTGTGAAAATAGTTAAAGGCTTAACATGCCAAACAACATTTAATCAGAGAAAATATTTCTGTCAGCCAACTCCTGGAAAGAGACATCACTGTAAAATGTTGTCTAAGCACGTCAGATGGTATCCCTATAGCTTTCTTTGATGGTCAATCTGCAGTGGAATTTTCTTCAGCTTTCTTTTTTTTTTCAAACAGAAAAAACTCTTAGCCTCTAAAATTAAAAAATAAAATCCCTGGACTAAATATTTGTGCAAAACAATTAAAAAAAAAAAACTGCCACTTCTATGAGTTCACTTCAAAATGGCATACAAAAATGTGGAAATGTATCATCCAGCAAACAAGAAGACCGCAGTCATTGTAGAAACAGAGAGCCCTGGAAGTAGAGATAATAATGACATCCAACAATCAAAACAAACCAAAAGCTAGGAAACAGAGAGCCCAACGTTCATAGATTGTCAGGAAGATGATAGATCTTTATATCGATACATAGATTTCAGCAATTTTGTAGGTCATAAGATGTTGTTTCTTGTTCTTATATATTGTTAAGAGTATAGTTAGATTGTTATAGAAATTCCAAACCATTCAAGAAATTACATAGAATTTTCTCATCAATGATAACTGTATACAAATGTCAATCACATGGAATATTTCATCTATTTTTGGTTTCACTAATTGGATGCCTACTTGTCTCATTGATTTGACATTATTGGGATGCTTACCTATCACATGGCATATATCATCTGTTTTTTTTCTTTAGTAATTAGATTCTGGTAACCGGATATTTGATATGTATATAAATTTTTTTCCTGTAGGTGCTAGAAAATCATTTTCTAGCACATTTTATAGCGCCTATAGGAAAAAAATTTAATGCTTCCACTAAAGTATTTTTTGTGGGTTCTTTGAGGATCATCATCATGGACCTTTTATGACATTTATCCTTTTTAAATGACATTACAGACATGCAAGTTGTATGAATTCATTTTTTTCCTGTAGGCGCTAGAAAATCATTCCTCAAAAAACCCGCAGAAAATACTTTAATGGATGCATTAAAAAAAGTTCCTGTAGGCACTGGAAAATGAATTTTTTCTCTCTGGTTGGCATTTATCAAGATTTTTTTTAGCAAATTTTGGCTTCTTTCTGTTGCTTCTCAACACACCTGAGGGGTTACAAGATGTTTTTTTGTGCAAAATTGGTAGAAGAAAAATTTCCATTGTAGCATATTTTGCTTAATGGATTAGGTAGCTTCTCTTTGTATAAATGTTGGATTCATGTGCGTGTGATCACCTTTATAGAATAGGGGATGGTATTATAAATATAGTCAGAGATTGTTCCAGTGACACTACCCGTGCTTTGTAGTCTCTGAAAACATTTTAACATCAGTCTAACCTCAAATTCAAACACCTACAGCTAGTCATCTGTAAGTTAAATTGTAAAAAATGTGGCTTGTGGGCATATTGTCATCTTTTTGGGCATTGGGAAAGTCATGCCATATTGGTTTCATACACCTCCCTGGATTGATTTAGTTTTTAGACTTTTATTTTCTCTCTTCAAATGAAATGTGATGAGTGTAGATCATTAAAAATGTAATGGTCCGAGTTTCATTTGGGTTAGTAGGTAGAATGTCAAAACTCGAGGTTTCCAGTAATTTAGTTGTTTAATAAATTACCTATCAATTTTGCATCATATGAACAAGTTGCATATACATTTATGTTTCATGCTTGCATAAATTGGTGTACACCTTAAATGCTCGAATTTCTGCAGAAATAACTGTGAAATTACAGGCATTATAAGCACACATTTATGGAAGGAGTGGGAATAGTAATATAGCCTAGACTGTCACTATTCTTAACGCTTATCTAGGTCACAATAGATTGACAACTATTCAAAACATGAAACTTGCGATAAAATTACGACTCCATAAAATAAAATGTATTAATAGGTTTTAATCCTTGTATGCTGAAATATGAAAATATATGATGAGTACATTGGAACACAGTGGGATAGGTTATGTGTAGGTTGCCTCAGTTTCTTAATTATTTCCCTAATTTATAATGGGTTAAGAACTGTATCTCAACAATAAACTGGAACAGAAATCTTGTCTTTATTAGGCTAGAACCCTGTTAGGTGTTTGACTTATCATTTAATATTGATCACTTCTAATTCTTATGACACACATATAGAATTTATCGAAACTGGAACTGTACTGCAGCTGGGGAAAAATAGTCATATAAACAATGCATAAAATGCTCAAATTTTAATAAATAGAGTACACATTTATGTACATCATTCTATAAAAAAAAATCATTGGACATCGAATTTGAAAATTTTGTTGATGTATATCATGTAAGGGTGATAGAAGAAATTCACACCAAATTAAGCTCAAAGTAGGGTTTGGGAGAGAGGTCCGTTATTTTTTTTTTCTTTCTAGTTTTTAGGCAAAAATTGTTGTTGGTTGGTCAGGTTTAGGAAAAAAGAAATTCTAGTTTGGTTAAGACAAAACCAGTTCCAGTTCGGTGCATGGTTCAGGCTAAAAATTTATATGCATCCCTCTATTATGCTCGAAAATCTCCGGGTGTTCCTCTGTTCTATTCTTAGAACTAGTCATAACCAAGGAAAAGAGTGTAATTTTGCATGTTGCTCCTTCTCTAGCATTGCTTGTTATCTTTTTTCTCACAAACTTTGACTATTACCATGTTTGAATTACATGTTGGTGGGAAATTCAATTGGGTTATGTAACATCTATATGCCTTGTCTTTGATTTCATAGGATTTATCAATAGTAGTGTCTTTCTAACACATTACTTGATGTATAATGGAACATTCTTTATGATTACAATATGGTAGAATGGGAAGGGACATAGGAGGCATGTCATAGGTGATTTGGGGATTAGAGAAGGTTTCTTTGATAAAATATATAGCTAGATTTAAATTTTTTAAATATAAATTGGAGACAAAAATACCTAGATTATGGTAGAGAGTTTACTTGTCCAATAGGGAAAGAGCTTCTGACTTAGTTCAAACTAAGTTGGATAGGAGTTATGCTCATAACCACTTATTTCTTATTTATTTAATAGTAGACATGCATTGTGCACATTATCACAATATATATGTTTAGGTCATTTGCATCCAGTGTCTACTTTGAATATTAGACATTCTGCAACCTTCCCATCTTCCTTTCCTTCAAGTTGAAATGCCTCACATTGATTCAAGGAACATTGTCAAATGATTGCATGCTATAGGTGTAGAATAGTGGGAAAGAAAAATGCTTACAGAGATAGAAACATTCTTAGAAGAATACTTGCACGGTGTTTAGCTACAAAAGGGGGTTGTTAAGGAGGAAAATTGCACACAAGTTGAACAGAACATAAAATAGAACATCTCATCTCAGTTCTAATAAAAGAACAGAGGAACACCTGAAATGAATGGTTGGAATGGCTAGAATTAAAATGTTGGAATGGCTAGAATGAAAAGGAAGAACATATTAAATGACAAATGAAATCCTCTACTCAAACTTTTGATCTCATCTACTCTAACTTTTGATTGTGCATCTTTCCAAGTATCTCATAATTTTCTTTTCCAAACAAAACTGTCTTTTCCAAACCCTGATTGGACATTTTAACAAACCTAATTTTGATTGTATTCAAGGAAGTGAGGTGCTCTGCAACTTTGGTAAAGTTAGGGAGTTCATGTGTGCAAGGTGCCTTGATTTTATAGATTGAATCTTATATAAATTTCTACCTTGTTGTTTTATGTTCTAGGTTTTTCAAGAGTGGACAATGGTGGAAAAGTGGACATTGTGTATCAAATTTTCCTGTCATCCAAATCTTGGACAAGCCACAGTTAAATATATGCTTTATAATCCAGTGCGAAATCATGCCGTGCACATAAACATAGATCTACACGGGAGGAAAATTAATAATGAAGCCTACTATATCGCACTTATTGAGGGCTTAAAAGAGGCAAAAACAATGTTGTCAATGATATTGTAGTTTACATGAACTCGCAACTCATGTGTAATCAGCTCATTGGCATCTATGAAGTTCGAAAAGATAATTTAAAACCCCTATACAAGGAAGCAACAATGTGGAGCTCTTAGTTTAAATCTTTCAGCATGCAATGGCTTGCAGACATTCATAGGATGTCCACTGATACACTGGTGGCAGGAATGTCAAGTGTAGATGTAGGTGTCAGAGATGACACAGGATCACAAGTTATTGCAATTGAAGTCATCAATCAGTATCATGATAATTCTCAAATATGTGAATGTGTTATTCTTATCATTTTCCTTGGGGCTATGATGGCATAGTTCTTTCACTAGAGAAGAACCCATTGTAATTTTTGGATGGTTCGCGATATAATAGATGAATCTTTTTTAGGGTATAATTATTTTCTGTTGTTATTTTTCCATGTATCATGAACCTTTTCAACCCCCAATTGATTATTGTTATTAAAAGGAAAAATATTTTCCACTAGACATTATATTATGCAATGTTTTCATAATGACCATGCAGGTAGTACACCATTATTTCTGTGCATGGATATTTGTTTTTGTTTTTACTTCCTTAGGATCTAATACATGATATATTTACATAGATATTTTTCAAAATAGTAAAAATAAAACTTAAAAACAAATTTTACACACCATTATTTTTGTGCATGAATATTTGGTTTTGTCTTTACTTTACTGGGATCTAATGCATGATAGATTAACGTGGATATTTTTCAAAATAGTAAAAAAAAAACTTTAAAAAAAAATTGACACTATATAGTAGGAATGATTATACACCCTGCTACTGAATTGGGAAATAATACACCATATTGACAATATAAGTTTTATGCATTAGGAAAAATCGCATTACTCAAGTACTCAATTATTTGAATGAAATATCCAAGTACTCAATTATTGGAATGTTGAAACACTTCATTTATATAGAGAAGATGAAGGACATGTACATAATTTCAGCTTATCCGAAGCTGGAATGTTTTAAGCTCTCCTAACCCTAGCTAGGGAAACCAATATAACCCTAACAACAAACTCCTCCACTCTAGGAATCACATGTAACCAAAGCCGACCACTCCACCAGGAATCCTCACCAACATAGCATCACAACTAGAATGAAATTCATTGCATGAATGTTGGTTTTTCAGAAAATAAAAAATAAAAAACTACAGCTTCTATCACAACTTGTTTGTGAAGCCAATTTGTGTGTTGTCTCCAAGTTTTGTGATGTTAGTGACCCAAAAATCTGCGGATTAAGGGGGACCCATTGAATAAGTTGTTCTGTCTGTAACATGAAAATGCATTTTTCATCATAGAAAATAATAAGATGTGAAGTAATACATACATCAGAATATAGAGTAGATCAATTAGAATTTTTGTCTTAAGCACCTTGAATCATCTGATAAAAATAGTTATAGTGGGTCTCTGTACATCCTTCATATGAAATCACATTAATTGGATTTTGCAACCCTGCAAACATTCTAGCACTACATTAACAACATGAACAAAAACCAATGCTAAAATTTAAGAGCAAAGACAATGCAACAAACATGGAAATTCACCAATTTCCGTGATGTTAGTGGCCCAATATTGTTCTAGTCGAGGGGGACCCATTGATGAACCAACTGTGTTTGTAATATGACAACACAGTTTCCATTAGAGAAAAAAATAACATGTCAAGTAATATATGCATCAGAATACATAGTAGATCAATCAGGAATCTCGTCGAATGTACTTTGACTCATGTTATCAAAAGGTTAATGGTGGGTCTGTGTACATCCTTCATCTGTAAACACATTAATTGGATGTTGCAACCCTGCAAACATTCTAGTGTGACATTAAAAACATTAACAACATGAACAACAATCAGTGTTAAATGTTAGGAGTGAACACGATGAAACAAACATGGAAATTCACCAATTTCCGTGATGTCAGTGGCCCAATCTTGTTCTGGTGGAGGGGGATCCATTGACGAACTAGTTGTGTTTGTAAGATGAAAACATAGTTTCCATCAGAGAAAAAAATAATATTTCAAGTAATAGATGCATCAGAATACATAGTAGATCAATCAGGAATCTCATCAAATGTACCTTGACTCATGTGATCAAAAGGTTGATGGTGGGTCTGTGTACATACTTCATCTATAATCACATTAATTAGATTTTGCAACCCTACAAACATTCCAGCACTACATTAAGCTAAAAGAAATAGGAAATATCAAAGGCATTGCAAAAAACTTGGAAAATCGACAAAGTGATCTAAACATAGCAACAAACTTGGAAGATCGCCAATTTGATCTAAACATATTGATATTGTCTCCCTATAGAACTTACTTGGAATAGTAGAGGGTGCATTGTTGGAGCGAGGATAACCACGTTTGTTGAGGTGTGGAAACTGAAGTGGTTCATATTCGAATGCAGAGACATTCAAATCAAAATTCGAGGTGACATTCCTTTTCCCTGTATTTTTTTGTTTGGACTAAGGAAACTCTTCTTCCTCTTCAAGGATGAATCATAAGCACCCAAACCAAGAGTGAAGTCATAATCCATAATAATAAGATTATTAGCATCATCCACAAAATTTTTATCCAAATCAATCAAATTTTTTGTCTTGCTCACAGGAGAAGGAGGAATATTCTGAAATAGGTCTAGATAGCCAAACAACTCCTCTCTCAACACACTAAGTTCTTCAACATTGTCACCTTCAATATTGGTTGTGATAGTATATACATGAAGGTTTGGTGCCTCTGTACTTATCTCAAAAAGAGCATTCAATGCATTGGGTGTGGTATGAATATCCAATAAAGGGTCTAAATCCATTAAGGGGGAATGAAATCAATCTACCTTTATAGCAAGCTTGAAAATGTTCCCTCGAATAGACCATGGGAAATCGCAAGTGATAAAAATTTTGCGCTGAAAAATGATAACATATTCCTTATTGAGTTTTCTTTGACTCCTTACCCAATAAGCATGAGATATGCTCTCATGAGGCCTACAATCACTTTCTGGAATTCTTCTAGCCTTTTCAATTGATGATTCAAGATGCATCTCTTTCTTGTGGTTGTTAAAATGTCCTTCTTTTTTCAAAATTGCCTTGAATCGATAACATGGCTCAACATTTTTTAGGAGAGTGTATAATAGCCAATCCATTCTAAGATAACATTTCTTATATTTATCACATAGAATTTTTTTCTTTAGATAACCGTGGTATGATTCCACAGCATTATTTGTCTCTTGGTTTGCATGAGGAAAATCTCTGCAGCCTTTAAGCCACATGCCTACATGGAAAGACTCAATTAATAAATATAATTTTTCCAACATAAACAAAATACATACAACACAGAAGGAATATTATGCAAACTTACGAATCTTGTCACCAGCAACCCAAGTCCTGTAGAAATAGTCCAAAAACTTCTGCTCAGTTGCATATTTGGTGAAAAAAGCATTGATTGCTTCATCCACTTCATCAGTGTAAAAATATTTCATAATATGGCCAAGTTCATTGAACATCTCTTTCGATTTCTCTGAGCTTCTAAACAACCAATTAACATTCTTGAGCCATGCCCTCCTTATGTACCAAATACAAAATATCACTTCACATTTCATGATTCTCTTGCAACATTTAGTTCATTTTAAGTGAGAAATTTTTAAAACGAATGCAATTCGAAATGTCAAATAAGAATATTGATGTTACACCAAAGAAATGATTTCAGCCATAGCATCATCAAACATGAAGGCATTGAACCTCCGATCAGGACGAAGCTGAAAAAACCTAAGCATGAGGCTCTCCAGCCATACTACTATATCTTGTGATGTATCGCCATCCAGGCAACTATGGTACCCCACTTTGTTTCTCATCAAACACCTCAAGCATGTACAACTGATACTGTCATATCAAATGAAATGAAGTTAATTTTAACATAAATGATTTTATTAAATCAATCATTGGGAAAAAAACTCACCCCACATTTGTTTGTATTGAATGTTGAGTCCATGGCTATCAAGCTATTGTGGGATAACTTGACCATAGTTTCCAACATCCATTTTATTTGTATTCCATCTATAAAATGGATGTTTGCACCATTGGGCTTCTGGTAGAAGAAGAAATCATTCTGGTTTTTTTTAATACCAAAGATTCACACTCATTTCATCTTTGTTATGCAATTGATAACTTTCTTTCATCAGACGATTATAGACGTTTATAATGTATTTTCTATGTAAGAAAAAATTCCTATCTCTAGATGTAGCATCTATGTCAAGATATTTATTTATATGTATTTTACAAACAGAGTTAATTGGCAGTTAAAGAAAATAACATCTTTCTAAATAAGAAATCATGTCCTTCGAAAGTCTTGGCTTTCTCTGAGTAACATCATCACTTAAAGTGTTGTGTTTTCCATGACAAGGCCATCCTTGCCCATCTTCATAATCATACTGATTGTATGTTATTACTGCTATGTTTGGATCCTTAACCATAAGATTTATGATAAAATGGCATTGACATCCCCTCTTTTTGGCAAATGACTGCATTGGTTTGCTTTTCCATTCTTCTCTCCTTTCAGAATGGACCATATGAGAAATCATAACTACAAAATAAATTACGAAATGTCACCAAAGATGATAAATATAAATCATATTTAATATCAACATCTAAAAAATGTAGTTCTAAAATACTTACAACTCATACTATAAGGCAACACTAGCTCTTGCGCTCGAGGGTTTTATTTTTAGATGCACGAAGGAACATGGAGCATATGGATTCAATTCCTCTCCTTTTTTAAAATCATCAACTCTTTCTTTGGAAATTTTTGCAACACAGTCAATATTCATGTCTTTTTTGTAGACTTCATACCAAACTAAATCTTTACTAAAAAAGGGACTTTGTCTTTAGGGTCTTGCACCTCAAGAGCCATGATTGACTTCCATTTTTTGCCATGATGACTGAATGTCTGCAAAAAAATGTGGAAACATATTAGGGAGCTAGAAATGATGACACATTCAGTGGTATAAGTACATGAACTTGAAGAGTAGAGGTTGACACATTGGCTAGGTAGTAGGGATAGTAGAGTATGCATTAGTGTTGTGTTGTGTAGTTTGTGTTGTGTTGTGCAGTTTGTGTTGTGTTGTGTAGTTAGTGAACAGAGATATAATTATACCTATGTCTTAAGATGATTCAAATCATGCATAAGGTCTTTAAAAGGGTTGAATACTACATATTTTTTACAACAAAAGAAATCTAGAGTATAACCTTAAATAATAAAAACTCCGAATAGAACCAACTCATGAGTAAAAGGTGTTAAAAGAAATATTTCTTTTGCTATTCCTAAACTGTGAAATAAGCAATTTGGCCCAGAAGGTGATTTCTACATATACAACAGGAATTTTGATCCAACTGTGTTGAATTTTGGAAGGCAGATGGCTACTCTAGTTTATTCTAGAATTGATTTCTACATATACAACATGCATTTCAATCCAACTGTGCTAAATTTGGGAAGGAAGATGGCTGCTCTGGTTTATTCTAGAACTGATTTCTACATATACAACAAGAATTTTAATCCAACTATGCTAAATATGGGAAAGAAGATGGCTTCTCTGGTTTATTCTAGAACTAATTTCTACATATACAACATGCATTTTAATCCAACTGTGCTGAATTTGGGAAGGAAAATGGTTGCTCTGGTTTATTCTAGAACTGATTTCTACATATACAATAGGCATTTTAATCCAACTGTGCTGAATTTGGGAAGGCAGATGGTTGCTCTGGTTTAATCTGGAACTAATATGTTATTAATTACATATAATAAAATCCAAAAACATCTATAGCATCTCCATTTTATATACAACAATGATATTAAATGTTCACTGCAAATAAATGTTTTGATTGGGTCTTCAAAACTAGACCAGCATCTTACAGATTTGTGTTCTTTTAAGCTAAACAGTATGCTCATTTGTGACATAGTTCATAGATTACATTTAGGTAGACTATGACATGTTTGCCACTAATTTGTATTTTAACATCTGGAAGTATCAAACATGTAGAAATAAATAAATGTAAATAATAGTAACACACTTAACTTTGCATCAAAGAAAAAAACATTCAATGGCCTCTATATTTTCCAAAAAGATGACTCGACAATAATGCTTAGAGAATTTTCTTGAAAATTTAGAACCCCTTCTAAGCTCTCATGAGTTCCTTCAAATAATATTACAAAATAAAAAAACATAAAGTTTTCCAAGTTGTGTTTCAATACAAATGGTTCACAATACAACAAAATGCTAATAAAATCTAAGATGATTGATCTCGGTGGAATTGTTTTAATTTATGTTGATTTTTTTTCACCTGATGGTCTGGTTGGTTGAGAAGCTTCCAGATATGTTTTCCATTAGGGGGGGATTTCTAAGATATTTGATACTAAAATAGGCAGGTCAAATAGATATTGAGTGTGCAGTGAAATATCTTGCCTTCTATGGCTGGAAGCTCCTATAATAGATTTAAAGTAGCTTGTTTGGTAATTAAATTAACACCCTTGGGGTTTGACCAAATATTGATTGATGGCCCTGAGGTCAACTTTCTCTGAATATTTAATCTACTCTTTAGTTACTCTTTTGTGCCTTTGTACATCACTGATGTAAGTTTCTACCTTAGTTGTTTCACCTAAAAAAGACACCACGAGCATGTCCATATCCTTTAAAACACTAATTACTAAATAGATCAATGTAGCACAAACTTCTTTGTGTTCTTTTATTGATTTATTTTATTGATTTAAATTTTGCTTCCAAATCACCAAGGAAATTTCTCCTTTTAAATTTTTTACCTGAGAAACTTGAGGAGATTGTGAGGGATATCCTTGGTCTTGTATGCCGAAATTTCAACTTGAAAAAACCATATTGAGCTTTATCTAATTCAATTTACTTATTTATGATGTTGTCATAAAATTTGTTAACCAAACCTAATGATCCAGGTGGAATAATCAGGTACAGGTACAAGAGGCTTGAGTAAAAGGCTCAAAAATCAAAGTGTTTGGATTGCTCTCGAACCAAGTTCAAGTTGTAGATCTCGTAATTCTAAATCCAACGGCACAGACGGCACTCAATTCCGAGTCCGTATGAAGAAGTTATAAGCGGTCAAAGTTCCAGGTTGACTTGGTGACTGGGCAGCCTTAAAGAGGACACAAATTGGACTTTTTTCGGCCACCGGATTCCGGCAAGCTCAGGCCAGATTCTGGGCAAAATTGTGGCCTGGTTAATTGCACTCCTTTGGTCCAAAGCCGAATTTTTAAAGATGGCCAGTTTGTTTTATGTTAAACAAAAATGATAAAAAAAAAGGGGTGACGGGTGGTCAAACCCCGTCGACCCCCCCTCCTCCGCATATTACGTGGCACCATATACATAAATGGGCCGGCGGGAATCGAACCTGCCCAGCCACGTGGGCCGGCCTGATCCACGGGCGGCCCAACCGACACATATCAACTTAAAACAAACACACCAACCACATATTAAAATAAATGGCGCCCAATTCTAAAATGCGTATGCGGAGTTGGTTGGGCAAGCCGCCCAAGGCGGGCCCGACCCCATTTAAATTATTCGTTCGGTTTAAAATATAATGCGCCTATTTTTTTAAAAGAAGGTTCGTGCGAAGTATGGAGGGGCGGGATTTGACCCCCCGACCTCTCCTCAACGATTCCTAATTTTTACCAATGCGCCAACAGTCTTTGTTGGTAAGTCTGCCCACGAAAATGTATTTAAACTCAGATTTTACAGTGTGCCCAAGCTATGGAGAAGCAGGAGCGCGCACGGAATTTGAGTTTAATATTATTTTAAGTGCAGACCAGTGCGCCCAGGCCATGGAGGAGCGGGAGAGCGCGCACGCAGAGCGAGATTTAATATTTTTTAATGCAGGTCATGTGGAACCATGAGCCCAGAAAGAGGCAGGCGGAACCCTGATTGAGGCTCAATTTTCAAGAGGGCAAAATTTCGACTTTGTCCAAATGGGACAAATTTTATGTCATTTCAGCACTACTCAATGCCACGAGTCTAATGGCGTGCTCAATTTCTGCATCTGAGTTTTCAATTTTCCAGCCACTTTTGGAAGTGGACTATGCCGGTGTCAGATTTTTGCATGTGAGCAGTCGTTTTCCACTTTCTCGACGCCACAAGATTGATGGTGCTTTCAGATTCTGCCGCAAAGCTGCTCAGCCTTCAGAAAATGGCAGCATGAGGTATATGATGTGTATTCCATGTACTTCTTTATTTATTTCTCGTTGAGATGCATTATGTCTTGCAGATCCCGGTTGATACATGAGTCGTGGGATCTTGCTTTGTGTTGTTTTTGATGTACTTTCAGCTATGTATTTGTGTCATGTATGAGCCCCTTTTATGCCACATTAGCGGGATGCTCTTATTTTCTATGTGTATTGTTGAGATCCCTTGTTTGCCAGGATTGGCGGGATACTCTTATTTGCTACATGTCAGCTATGGTCATACTGATAGGAGTCTTTCTTTATGTATGAGATTTCTGCAGTAGAACATCTCTTAAAGAAGTCAAGCCACTCCTGCGTGAGGGCAATTTTTCCTTGTATGTCATAGTGAAACACAGCCATGTACATCTCTTCTTACAGCACATAATGCAGCGGCCTACACCATCCTGACACCGAGGCCCGGAGATGTAGTCCCTCCTGGACGAACTCCGTCATCAAACTACGTGTTCTTATGATTGCTGATCTTGTTCATTTATGTTCCTCTTATTTACAGCTACAGTTGTTCATTTAAGTTCTTTAACGTCTTTAATTAAATGCAATTCTATTTATCAGCCGAAGTAAAAGGTCTTGGTTAAGGGGTATCAAGATTTTACCCTGGATCACCTAATTGATTTTTAACCAAGTTCAAGTCCCTAAAAAATTGTTATTGAATTTGCCAGATTTGTTCATTTCCCTTAACTACTTCTTGCTTGAATTGATTGATATCTATTGCACCATATTTTAGTTAACGTATTGAAAACTATAATTGGTTTATTTTGGTATCTTTCTATTTCTTTCAGTAAATATGTATTTTTTAGATTGATATGATCTCTTCCCTTAGCTATTTTTCATGGGCTTTCATCTGCTCCAAATGTTGGTTTTGTGCTTCTGATATCTTAGGCTGAGTTGTTGTTCAAACTGTGCTTGATTTTTTTTCAAATTCTACTCTAATTTAGATATTCCGTTATCTCACTATTTGATGATTTTCTTTGTAATACTAATTGACCATACGTTAGCTGAAGAAAATGCTCCCATGAAGTCTTCTAGCTCTCCTGCTAATTCCTCATCATTATATTTAAAAGCATCACATATTATGGTCTACTATACTAGAGGTTCACCCTGTTGAAGATTCCTCTTTTTAGTTATGCCTTTTATAATGGATCTTCTTTTAACAATGAAAAAATAATCAATAGGAGGAATTCCCTCCTCTTCAGTGGGAAATAAAGAATCTACATGAATGACACTTAGGGTTGAAGCACAAGGAGTAGTGGATATAGGAGTCTTAGATATGGATATAAGAGTCTTATATATAGGAGTATTAGGAGTCTTAGGAGTCTTAGATATAGTGTATCAAAAATTTCAGTATAGACATTTCAGTAATTGCATCTCCATGAAACTATGTAGTGGAAAATGATTTCTAGTACTCCTGTAGGTGCTGGAAACTGATTTTCCAGCACCTACAGTAGCACTAGAAATCATTTTCCAGCACAATCAATAGTTATGGAAAAGGTGAAAGCTATTGATTAAAAAGGGAAAAACTATTTAGTAAAAAGGTAAAAGCTATGGAGGCTATTGAGTAAAAAGGTAAAATCTAGATTTATACTATATATTCTCGTATAGTCATTATATTCTACATTGAAGGATGTTGCCTACATCAACGAATGGTTCATCATGATGTAATATATCATGATGGAAATGCACATGCAGGGCATGCACCATAAGAAAAATGTATTCCTTCTTGTCTATGGTCATCATCTTTTTGTCCACGTGGGTGGGACCGGTTCTTATTGATGTCCATGTTAATTCCTCTTTGGGAACTCCGCTCCCAAATCCCAATGTTTATCACCGCCTCGACAATGGATTTAAGTGTGCATATGGTATGGTATATTTCATTTCATATTATTTTAGTACTTGGAAGAGAGCTGCAATTTCATACTTTGTTTCTTTCTCTCAGTTTTCCAAAGCCTCAACAAACAACATTAGAAGTTGCCAGTTTCTCTCTACTCTGTCATACTCTATTTCTTTCTCTCAATTTGCTAAAGCCTTAGAAAACAACATTAGAAGTTTCCAGTTTCTCTCTGCTCTTCCATATTCTTCCAGCAAACAACGGTAGGGTCAGTGTTGAGATTCAAAAAAATGATAATCCTAGTGAAAATTAAGCACTTACACTAGGTGGGGCCCGCAGGCTATTTTTAGGTGTATGTCTATTTTTAGAATGGTGAGCAAATTCTATTTATAGCGTGAGTCTATTTTTAGAATGGTGAGCTAATTCTATTTATAAATGAGGTTCTATTTTTAGATGCATGTGCAAATTCTATTTATAGATCGCATGTCTAAATATAAAATGCATGTTGATTATAATTATCTCTTAATAATAATTGGACAATAAACATTAATCTATTCTCAATGAGCACTTGGAAATAGTTAACTAAAGTGGAAAATCAGTTAGCTAAGTGGATTTTGAGTTGAGTGGTTGGTTCATGGGACATGCAAGTGGACTTAGTTGTAACTGAGTGATTTGAAGTTGTGACAGAGATGAATGTGTAGTTATGTGAGTTGTAAAGTAGTTTAACTTAGTTAAGTGAGTTAAAATCAGTTGTGCTAGTTGTAACTGAACATACAGTAGTGAGAGATCAGTGAATTAATTATTTTTTTAATTCATAAGCAGTGGTATCACATGCAAATAAATATTTACTATTGTTGACTACATGCATGTCAGATCCAGTGGAGACCTAGTTGAGAGATAGGTGAAAGGGGTAGTTTGACTATTAGTTGTGACATTAGTGGGTGCACTCATGCAACCACACACACATTGTAGATACCAATGAGGATTTCACAGTCAAGGAAAGGCATGATCTCATTCATTCAGGGATTTTCATCAACAGGGATTGCGCAATGGGGGCAGGCTGTCAAGAGGCAGTAAATTGGTACATGTATTTGCGAATTTTTGTATCACATTGTGAGATGATTGTATATTGTACTGAGAGCTCTTGGATTAGAGTTTTATATGATATTGTTTCATGATCCATGATATATACATAATATATGATAGTGGGTTTTTTAGCTTTATGCTTTCCTGGTAAAAATGTTTGTGTTATGTGTGATTGATCTATCTTCATGTGTTTTCAATTGGTGATCGTGTTTTAAATTTCCAAAAAGAGTTTTATAGAAGAAATTATGTATTTAACAGTGGCATATAATTGTTAGATCGGGAGAATCCAGGTAATACATAATTTGTATAAAAAATTCTACATGGTATCGGAGCAAAGAAGATTGCAATTTTGAAGTAGTAGTTGAGTTTGTTGGTGGAAAAAATTCGAATTTGCTACAAGAATTTATTATTGCGACAGTAGAGTAAACATCGAAATGGATTTCAATGGCTTGTGGCTAGAGTATGCAATCAAGGGCACCTCGAACTAGATTTCCTGGAAGGACGGGATGGACGCGGTGCTTAAAGATAATGGCTTGAAGGAATTCATCGACAGTGACGTTCCTAAGCCCACTTTGACGGATGTTGTGTTACTTGACGCATGGCAAAAGAAAGTATTGAAGACGAGAATGATTATGTTGGAAGGTGTACGAGACCACATTGTATCAAGCCTTCATGGGAAAGCCACTCCATATGCTATGTGGAAGGCTTTGACAGATCTTTTCCACAGTAGAAGTGACCATAAGAAATTGGTGTTGAAGGATAAACATAGAAAGATCAAGATGGAGAAGGGCGAAAATATTCCTAAGTATCCCACAAAGTTTGTCCAATATCATGATGAACTGGGGAGTGTGGGAATCACAGTTGCTGATGATGATTTAGTGAGCTTGGCTCTCTTGGGAATTCCTAATATTTGGCACAGTTATCAAGACTCTGTCAACAAATGAGAAAAACTATTGGATTGGGAATTACTGTGGTTAGATCTAGTGCAGGAGGATTTTAGGCGGAACACAACAGATGGCTCTTCATCAAAGCATGATGATGAAGAGGATTGTGCTTTGGCCACCAAGGCAAGGAAAGGAAGGGGGAGAAATTCCATTCAAAATCTGATTCTAAAGCCAAGAAGCTAGATTTGTCCAAGGTGAAGTGTTTTCATAGTCACGAACATGGGCATATCACCACTAACTACCCACAAGAAAAGAAGAAAAAGAAGGTTGCTGGAGCTGAAGCTGGTGAGGCCCTTGCCTCGCAATTTGAACTTAATTTCTCTTTGATCACATGCTTGGTTTCAAGTGCAATGAGATCGGTGTGGTATCTTGATAGTGGTGCTTCCTTCCACATGACGGCAGATAAGGAGCTTTTCAGTGACTTGGAGGAGAAATATCTCCAAATGCCTATAGAGATGGGCGACGATGGACGATACAGTCTGACCAACATTGGTACCATTACCTTTGAGAGGGAGTCAGGTAAACAATTTCTATTGAAATTTGTTATGCATGTTCTAGGTCTGAAGAAAAACTTGGTCTCAGTCGCGATGTTGGAGGACAGAGGCTATGACGTTGTTTTCAACGATGGAAAATATTTCCTGTGCTATAAAACAATGAGTCAAGCCAAGAGGATAGGGATTTGAGTTAAGAATCTCTACAATCTGGAGCTAGAATGCTACGATGTAATGATGGGAAAGGAGAAAAAAGTGGTGAGCCAGGATGAGGGCGAATTATGGCACAGGCGATTGGACCATCTTCATCATGGAGCCTTAAAATTCATGCAACAAAGGCAAGAAGCTAGATTTGTCCATGTTAGATTCAGGATCTTCTCATAACCTCATGCCAAAGGTAGTTATGGAAATACTAGGCCTTGATATAACTAGACCATACAAAGACTTGCACTCTTTTGACACTAATAGAGTTAAATGTCTAGGTCTGATCAAATACCTTTGTGTTAATCTAGCACAAATACTATCCAAAAGCCTAGTAATGGATATTGTAGTGGCTGACATACCCCCTAAGTATGGCATGCTTCTATCATGCTCATGGGGATCTAAACTACAAGGCACCCTGCAAATGGACATGACCTATGCTACCATACTTGTATTTAGCCAAAAAATAAGACTATATAGGGAGACCCATATGAAATACATGGTTAGTAGCCAAGAAAAGCCTGATAACTCTCCTCTCTATTTTTTCCACACAGACCTTGATTCATTTATCCTTTACAATGATGAAAACATTAATTAGCAAGCAACATTTGATGAAAAATATGTGGAAAATGAAGATGAACAATCAAAACAGTCAAGCCAAATAGAAAATGAACAACATAAGTCTAAACATGAACTTCTATGAAGCATGAGCTTTGATGGGTCTTGTGGAAAAATTGGTTCAGGAGCAGGTGTTTGGGTACACAAAACCGAGAACAACCACGCAGAGGGGCATTCATACAAACTAAACTTTCAATTTACTAATAACATAGCAGAGTATGAGGCCCTCCTTCTAGGATTACAACTTCTAAAAAAAATAGAGGCCAAAAGAATCTCTGTCCATGGATATTTTGAGCTAGTCATTAGGAAAATTAAAGGAGAATATTCAGCTAAACATCCTAGATTAAGAGCCTACAAAAATTTTACCCTTGACCTCCTAAAAACATTCAAAGAATATGACCTTGCCTCTGTCCTGAGAAATCAAAATATCATTGCCAAAGGTCTAGCATTTGCAGCCAGTACTTGTCAACAATCTCATCATAACGAGTAATACTCAGTAGAGGCTAATTATAGACCAGCAATCCCTAATAATATAAAATATTGGCAAGTTTCTGAAGATGACAAACAGATTGAAGATTTCCTGCAATCCATAGATGAGTTTGAAATGCCAAATTCAGACTTAGGTCATGAAAAATACTACCCTACTGAGGAACAAATAGGCAAGGAGGAGGTCAATCATAATGCTGATATAAATCTATTAGCAAAGAAAGATCCACAGAAGACAGAAACGTATGAAGATCCAGAAAAAGAAGAGGTTGAAGTGCTACAGTCCAGACATAACACCCTACCCACAGGACTTGTCCCTCTAGAAGAACCTTTTTATTTCAATGATGTTGCTAGAAAACCAAAGATGGAATCCACTGAAGCAAAGGTAGAAGAAGGCAATATAGGCAGTGAGCAAGAACCCAAAATGGTGAAACTATCAAAGACACTGCCAACACCTATAAAAAAAAGATATATTGAGCTATTCAAAGAATTTAGTGATGTGTTTTCTTGGAGCTACGAAGACTTGAAGTCCTATGATATTGATATCATTTAGCACAAGATCCCACTCAAAGAAAACCAGAAACCCTTTAAACAGAAACTGCGCAGAATCAATCCTCTCCAAATGCCACTGGTTGAAAAGGAAATAAATAAAATATATGATGTTGGAATAATAGTCCCACTCTGGTACTCATAATGGGTTTCAAATCTTGTATCAATGAGGAAGAAGACAAGGGAAATTAGGCTCTACATAGACTTCAGAAATTTAAACAAAGCATCCCTAAAAGACAACTACCCTTTACCAAATATGGATCACATATTACAAAGGGTAGTAGGCTCCAAAATAATATCTCTACTTGATGGCTTTTCAGGGTACGATCAGGTGTTGGTACATCCAGATGATCAACACAAGACAACTTTCACTACACCTTGAGGCACCTTCATGTATGTTAAAATTCATTTTGGGTTAATGAATGTTAGAGCCACTTTTAAAAGAGAAATGGATATTGTTTTCTCAGAGGAAATAGGTTATTTCATTGTGATATATCTTGATGACATCACAGTCTATTCAAAAATTGATGAAGAACATCTAGCCCATTTGAGAAGGGTCTTTGAAAAGTGCAGAAAGTATGGCATGTCTTTAAATCCCAAGAAAAATTTGTTTGGCCTTCAAGAAGGGAAGCTTCTAGGCCACATCATATCTAAAGAAGGGATCAATATTGACCCAAACAGGATTGAGAGAATATTGCAAATTAGTCACCCAAGAAATATCAAAGAGCTGCAATCTTTTATTGGAAAGATAAATTTCTTAAGGTTCATACCAAACCTTGTATAACTCCTTAGAAACATCACTAACATGCTCAAAGGAGAAACAGGAGTCAAATGGACCAAAGAAGCAAAGCAATATTTTGACTTGGTGAAGCAAGCCCTTACACAAGCACCAGTTCTGATCAGACCTGATTTCACCAAGGATTTCTTCATTTTTTTCTTTGCATCAGAACACACAATTGTTGCTATATACTATAGAAAAAAAAATGGGACAAGAGTGACCCATCGCATTCTTTAGCCAAGCCTTAATGGATGCACCTCTGAAATATAATATCATGGAAAAGCATGATTTTTCCTTGGTCAAAGCACTAAAAGATTTTAGAATCTACATTCTACACTCACACATCAATGCATTTATACCTCACACAATGGTTAAAGACATACTTACACAAGATTCTGATGGAAAAAGAGGTAAGTGGATTGTTGTCATCTTGGAATATGATCTGGAAATCAAACCCACCAAGCTAATCAAAGGACAAGGACTAGCTAAACTAATGGTTGAAACAAATTTTCAAGCACTAGGCATCAATATCACTCATTGGATGAACAAGAGGACTTGGCGACTCCACCTATTGAGGAAGAATTTATGAACTCACCCTGGTATGCTGATATATTATATGTACTTTTTAATCTAAATTTTCCTCCTAGTTTGTCCAAAACAAAGGCCATAATCTTGAAGTTAAAAGTTGTAAATTTATGTATTCTGGACAAAGTTTTATATTGGAAAATTTATGGTGGTGTATTGCTTAAATGTTTTCCTAAAGAAGATGTTGATAGGATTATGCATCAATTTCATGAAGGGGAGTGTGGAGATCACCTCTATTGGAAAACCACTATTAATAAGATCCTTAGGGTTGGTTTATATTGGCCTACCATATTCCAAGACATCCAAAAAATGGTAATTTCCTACCATAAATGCCAAATCTTTGAGGGAAAAAGAAAAATGTTGCCTTTGCCATTACAGCCAATTTTTGTTGAAGCCAACAGTGGGGCTTAGATTTCATTGGAGAAATCCACCCTTCCTCCTCTTCCCAGCATAAATGGATCCTTACTGCAATTGAATATTTTACTAAGTGGATAGAAGCCATCCCCTCCAGGACTGCCACAAACTCAGTAATTATCAGATTCCTTGAAAAAAACATTTTATCCAGGTTTGGTTTTCCTAGAAAATTCATCACTGATAGCGTTGTTGCCTTTAGATCCAAGAAAATGGTGGAATTTTGCCACAGATATCACATTACTTTGGGACATTCTACAGCTTATTACACTCAAGGTAATGGGTTGGTTGAATCCTCAAACAAGAGTTTGGTGAACATCATTAAAAATTTACTAGAAGAAAATAAGAAATAATGGCGCAATAAATTGGTACATGCACTATGGGAAAACAAGCTAATAAATAAGAAGTCAATTGATATGTCCCCAGACTAAGTGGGTCTATGGAATAGATGCAGTCTTCCCAACAGCCTTAGGAGTGCCAGTAATGAAGCTTATTCAAGAATTGAAATCTGAAGAGAATGATATACAAAGAAGGATAAACCAAACAATTCAACTGCAACAAACTAGAGAGGGAGTATACAACAGAGCACAGCTGTTACAAGAAAATATCAAGAAGATATTTTACAAAGGGACCAAGGAAAATGATTTTAACATTGGAGACAAAGTGTTGAAATGGGATTCTAGAAGAGAGGACAAGGGCAAGCATGGAAAGTTTGATAACCTTTGGAAAGGTACATACACCATTCATTCTGCAAGAGGTAATAAAGAATTTTTCTTACAAGAAATGGATGGAACAGAGTTTTTTGGAGGTCCTGTCAATGGCAGGATCCTGAAACATTATTTCAGTTAAAAGTCTTAGTTTAAGTTTTCTTCATTGTATATAACATTTCTTAAACAAAAATCTCAGAAAAAATGATACAAAAAGATAGAAAGAAAAGAAGAAAAGAGGGCAAGTAAAAAGAAAAAAGGTAAGCCCCATACCAAAAAATGAATATTTCTGAAAGTGTGCAACTCAAAATACCACTACTTTTGAAAAAAAATTGTTCAGCCATACAGCCTAAACGTGATTGAACAAATTTTGATGTTTTTCTCATAAGTTAGAAAATGAAGATTTGCTAAAATGTTTCAACTTGGATTATCAGTAGGTAGGTAGAAAATAAATTGGTTTCGAAAGCCTAAATCCGAAACTAATAGAAAAAGTAAGGGATAGGTGGTAAAATGAAAAAATCCAAGATCAAATCCCTCAGTTTTTAGTTTAATTTTTGCAAAATAATATTGTGTGCATCTTGTCCAAAATGCCACAATTCATGATGATCAAACTGCCTAATCTTGATTCATTCATGCTTTAAATTTCATGTTGATAGTTAGTGAATAAAAATCTGTCAAAATGTTTAATATTGGCAGATAAGTAGTTAGGTAGAGAATAAAGGATCTCATCAGTCTAATCTAAGCCTTTGGAAGTTATAATATATAGTTTTCTTTCAAAAGAAAAATGATGTCAAGGTTTTCAAGTCTAAATGCACCTCCAAAATGAATAAAAAATGTTAGAATAGGTGATGGGTAGGCAGAATTAATTTGCAGGAAGCATGGTTTTCAAATTTTGAAGGCCAAAGTCACAAAAATTTGCAACAGATTAGCAATTACAAAATGAGAATCAGCCAAGTCCAAACAGGCTATTGATCTAAAAATGTTCTTGACACCTCCTAAAGGAGCTGCCCTCCCCAGCTGAAGCCACTGTTAGTCTCTTGTATTCTATAGTATCACTAGATGACTATGGATTTTCTACAGTCTACTGAAAATAACATTTCCTGACTATCATTTATTTTTAGAAATCCCACTTCCTTCATTATCTCCATTTAACCTATCCATTATCTCTCACTTTACCTATTCATATCACTCTCACAACTCTGAAATCCTATGTTTAAACTTGATCCCTTCATGTTAACCTCTTCCCCTTATTAAAACCTCCTTCCCCGTGCTAAAAACCCCATTTTTCCCTTCCCTCTATCTTATTCAAAACAATGTAAAAACCCTTTTTTTACATTGTTTTGAAATTAATTATGTCTTAGGTCCCACTTTAAAAATAAACTCTATTTATTTAAAACTACCCGACCCTGTATATGTTTAGACCCCCACCTTAAAAACCTTATTCCCCCGCTCTCATATAACCCTGGGCCTCACCCTTTAAGTGCTTCTGCTTTAAAAAACCTCGAGCCCTGCATTATAAAAACCTCGCGCTCATATTTAAACCCCCTGCTTCATTTAAAACCCCTAACCCCACCATTCGAAACCTACCCACGATCCATTCACTCGACCACAGTTTGATCTTCACCCTTTGATCCGATGGCCATTGCGCCCTATTGCACACCCAAAATCCTGTTGTTTAAACACCCCGGGAGCTTACGAAATGGGCAGTTTTCATGCCTTTCCTTTCATTCCTTGTATCACCCCTCCATCTTATCGCATCCCTCCACCTGATACCACCTCACCGCTTTTTCCCTGTGCGAAAAACCACTAACCACCTCCCCGCCTAAAACAAAACCGTTGATCCCATTCAAACATGTCGAAACCCCAAACCTCTGCATTAACCCCTATAACGTGTCTAAAAGACCTGAAAAGCCATAAATAAGACGCAGAAACCAGAGACTACGATTGTTCAGACTCTGGCCACCAACTTCCCGAGATCTTGCAAGCCACCATTGCCCCCCATCCTGCGAGCTCACGTTTTTATTAATAGTTTGTTTTTATTTTGCAAGTGATTGATCTATCAGAAAACGTAGTAAATCAATCTGCATTTCTAAGTCCAAGAAATATTTAATCATGGTTCTCTCGATGACAATTCAAAAAGCCTTATTCATTAAAGGATCAGGAGCGCAAGATTAAATCAGAATCAGTAATGGATCATGACCATTAATGATCATATGATTATTACAGAGGCAACAATTTTTCTTCAAAAGACAGAGTAAGGAAAAGGAGTTATCAAACGGCTGCGCATAGATGAAGACAAGTAATAAAGACACAGTTAAATATCAGTCAAAGGTTAAAATATGAAAGAAATGGTTAAGAGACAGAGTCAAAATAAAGGAAAGAAAATAAATCAGATCAAGCAGTGAGATAAAGAAAGAAATGACAATGATAACAAAGGCAGTAAAAGAGAAATAGAAAAAGATACAGAAGAAGACAAATCAGAGTTTAACATAAAAAAATCTACGAGGAAGATGGTGTCAAGGTCATTCAACATTCAACTCTTCCCAATCACATTGGCCACCTACAGCCTAATTTCACTTAAATAAAAGTAGCTACACTTAATAAAACAGTCACAGATATTTTTAAAATCTCAGAAGTTATTGTAAAAGTTAAACTTAAAGGCAAATAGTCAAAAATATCTTAAAAGTTATCTCAAAATTAAATTAGAAAGTTATTACTAGAGTAAGTCAATTTGAGATATTTTGGCATTGGGCCTTGCATGGTCTCAATTGTCAAACATCATTTACTATGTAATAAATACAAATCTGTCACCCTAGATTAGGGCAACCTCCTCATCTGATGTTAAATACTGCATGTATTTTTCATTATCATTGTTGGTTAGTTGGTTGGATGTGAGGCTGAATTTTGATCAGACTCTCAGTGGCAAAGATTATTGCACTAGAGCATTGTCACTGTATTGGACATCAGTAATACAAACACGTTCACAGGATTCTTGAGCTATGTTAAATAAATATATAAAGACTTAGTTTAAATATAGCTAAATTAAATTAAAAACCAATAAAGACATAAAGTTTTAATCTATAGTTCATATTAATAAAAGTGACAATTAAGCTATATTATAATACTTACAACTAAAACATCTAAAACAAGTATAAGTTACAAATTACTCTTGTAGAGAAATTGAAAATTGGTATATGAAGTGGAAAATTATTTCCTACTAAGGGGAAAGAACTTGCATAAAGTGTTGCATCGCAGGTAAGTCCTTGCCACATAAGTTACAAATTATGCTTTTAGAGAAATTGGAAATTGGTATATGAAGTGGAAAAATTAATTTCCTACTAAGGGTAAAGAACTTGCATAAATTTTGGTGGTTAGTAATCACTATTAGTGTTTAACTTTGAAAAATAAATATTTATTTTTGAATATTATTGAAATTTTCAAACATTTGATTGGAACATAACTTGAAGCCTTATTGTAACATTTGCCCCTATTCAAATAAGTACCTCATATTTTTTTTGTCATAATTTTTGGATGGAGTTGCAATATTTAAGCAATGAATTGTATATATTTGTGGAGTTATTTTTCATGTTTAAGCTTCAAAGGAAAACCAACTAAAATTAAAATATTTGAAAATATCTCATAGCCACGTAAATAACATATTTACCACCAATTACTGTCCACCATAATTTAAGCAAGTATTTTCATAATAAATAAATAATGGAATAAAAATTGCAAGTGTATCCAAAAATTATGGCAGAAAAATATGAGGCAGTTATCCACATGGCATTGTATTGTGTAAAGGTTACAATTTTTTTAATATATTGAGAAATAAATATTTGTTTTCAAAAGTTAAATATTATAACTTGCCTTCGTCAATGATAAATTAATAGTGATCAAAGGAAAAATCGATTAACAGTTATAATAATAAGTGCCACTACAATGGCCACTTTAAGTCCTTGTCGTGTTAACTAGAAATAAGTGCCACTACAATGGCCACTTTAATTCCTTGTTGTGTTAATTAGCACATGGTTCGATGAAAGAGTCAAAGTTACTCACTCTATAGTGGTGGTTTTGGGCACATGGTTTTGGCACTCTATAGGGGTGGTTTTGATTGCCCATGGTTTTGTGCCCCTGGAATGCATGTAATGAAGCCTTTAAAAGGTTTAGGAAAACTTCATTGTAATGGGGCAAGAGAAATAAGTGATGAAAGCTCCCTTAGTGGTGTTTTGGCCAAAGTATTAATGGAATTTTCTTAGATGTTTTTTTTAGAATTGAGGTTTTCCAAAATAAAACATAGTGTATGTATAATTTGTATTTATGATTTGTTACTACTTAATTTATCTCTCTCATGCAATTCTAACATGGTATTAGATTCTTAAGCAATAGAAATACAAAGAGTATAAAGTTTCGATCGGATTCATGGTATGATTCAAATTACTATGTATCGTGTCCAAGGGGCATGACATTTAGGTTACATGAAGACAAGGCTCAAATAATGAACATAAAGTAAGAACATGGAATTGGAAAAACAAATTAGAGGTGGGTGTGCATAAGTTAAAATTATTGGAGAGAAAATTAAATTTACTTTTCTTTCTAAGTAAATTTAATTTTCTTTCCACTAATTTTCAACGACTCTCCTCCATGTCCAGCTTTCGTGCTCGTTCTCCATGTGAACCTATGCACATGGACCTTTCGTTTGCTTTTTCACTTTCTTGTTCTTTCGCTTCATGTTCTATCACTTGGGCCTCCTCTTCATGTAACCTAGATGACACCACACATGATATGAGAGTTGAATGTTTATTGTTTATTTATGGCATGGCCTTTTGAATCTGATATATGTATCACAGCTTAAGTGTTGGATTCATGGGGATACCTATGTTGCCGAAGGGTTTATTTTTCCTGGTGAAAAATGTGAAGAAAAAATAGAGTTGTTGGACCGACCATGATGAGATCGAGGGGTTTGCGACTTTTGTGCCACGAAAGCGCATGGAGGGGATAAAGCATTGACGTAGATATAAACTCATTTTCCATACTTTCACAAACATGGAAAATGTTATCGCCCAAGAGATTGAAGGTGTTACGGACTCATTTCATGCAAAATGATGTTCACAAAATGGAAGCTGAGTGATGAACGAGTGGTTTAATTGCAAAGTTACAGAATGGTGTTCAAGCCAGTGCAGATCTTCATGAAAGCGCTCTAAAATACTAGCCTTATGGAAGCCCGAGAAGTTTAGAGTATTACTGGAAAAGTGCAACACCATTCTGGAAGCCTGAGAAGTTTAGAGTAGTTTTACTGGAAAGTGCTCCCTTGGTAAAAGAAAAAAACCAAAATTCGATAAAATCGTTGGTTGGCAACAAAACTTGGTTGGGAAGAAATGAGAACGATGAGAAAGTAAGCACCAGGTACAAGTAGAGAATCCCTTGGAAGTAGGCTAATAATTATTTGCGTGTGGCCTTATGCTCTAAGGATGGATATATATGTATATTATAATGGAGTTGAAACTTTATTATTATATTTTGTGAATGGGTATATAATTGTAAAGCTTAGTAAGGTAGGAAAATAAATTCAACTGTAAATTTTGGATTAATAATGTGATTAATAGGAAAAACAACATTATTCACAAAATGGATCATAAAAGTCTAAGATCTAACATCTAAAATTTGGAGTTAGATTTAGATGACATGGGCATGTCAAATTAATAGATATTTTCGACATAAACTTTGAGGAAGGTAGGGCCTAGAGGTGAGCCTTGTTGACTCAATAAACCGGTTTGGATGGATTTGGTCAAGGAAAACTCCATGTAAAGTTTTAAAGGAATGACTTAGTAGAAGATCAAAATTATTTGGTGTAAATTGGTGGTTTTAATTTACCCATAATTTTGTGCTTTGTGAAATATACGTAATAAACCCCTTTAAAAACTTGGGAAAACTTCATTGTAATGGGCGAAAGAACGTAAATGGTGAAATCTCACTTCGCCCTCTTCGTGAATTTTGACCCCAAAAACAAATGGAATTATGTTAACTGATTTTTCCCAATTAAAATTTTTGAGCATAAAAAATAGTTTATATATAAGTTGTGTTTGTAATTTGTTTTTACTTAATTTATCTCTCCCATAATTTTAACATCGAGAATAAATGTGGTTGGTTTGGCCAAAAACATATAGGGAAGTGGACTTACCAAAATTTTACATTCTAAGAAGATGTAAGTTTTACCATGTTTAAGTCTCTTGTGAAGAGCTAATCAATGACGAGTTGATCTTATTTTTGTTATCAACCGTCTTAGGGGTTTATTGGCCATGCAAGCATATATGCCACCCTTGGTTTTAGTGTTGAGGACATGTTTCGAGGCTAGCCCTATCGAAGGCGAAAGAAAGTGATTCTTAACGATAACAACATCAAGTTGATTATAGTGGTAATCGCAGTACATAGATGGCTTTGGAGTGGTTGGCAAGGTTTTCATAGAAATATTATTAATTTTTCATAAATCCCTCATTGTTTCATTAATACTTGTTCTTAGAAGATAGTGTTATATTGAATTTAGTGGAAAGACTTAAAAATTGATGGTTACCATTTACTAGTAATCAATTTAGGCTATAAATTCATCTTTGGGTAGAAGGAAGTTGGATAAGTGTTGTGGATTAGTTGTAGTGAAGACTAGCCACTTTGCTTAGATAATGGAAACCTTATGCATTGAGTTGATTAATTTAGGTAATTTTTTTCTTAGGGAAAAAAAATGATTTCGTATCCAAACAAAACAATAAGAATTTGAGGTCTAACATTGCCATTAGTTACATGTTAAAAGAACTAGAAGTAAAATGCAAGAAAATAAGTTGATCTTTAGGTATCACACATGTATGAATTCATTCAATTCAAGTTCAAATGTGTTCATATGCCACTTGAACTAAATGAAAAAATTCAATACTAGACTTCTAACAAACAAAGAATGAATTATTAAGAGACAATGAATCAACATTTTCATCTATATTGTCAAGAAACTATTAAAATATATAAATTGAAACTAAAATTAATTAATCTAAAATGTGTTTAAAGTAATTTTATGTTCTTGAGGGCACCGTGAAAGGGTCCTCATGGTAAAAAATTCCATAAACTCATTTAATGAATAATTTTAGCTTTGTTAACCTAGAAAATTGTTAGTAATTGATATTTTAATAACCTAGTTTTATAATATGCATTTGGAAAATGAAAAAGCACTTGCATGGCATGGCATTGAACTCGTGAATTATATGCCAATTCAGCCCTCCAGAAATCAGTTTGTCCTACCCAAAAGATTTGCCTTTTCACATAAACAAAAAACTATAAATAAGCCAATTCTTCTCCATCAAGGACAAATTTTATTGCATATTTTATGAGGCATATATATCTTAGACATTTTCATATATATTCTTGCAAAATTGTAGTTTTGATTTCAAATTATAATTATCTTTTTGCTTTGGTAATTTCCAACACTTGTATGTCTCGTTGATTTCACAAATGTTAAGGCTAAGCCTTAGAATTTTGAAGTGATTTGAAAATCATCTTCAATATAATAGGCATAGGCATATTTAATGTGATAAATTATATTTTAATAAAGTGAATTTCATATGAGGTTTATGCTTTGAGAAGTGTACCTAAAACTTTTTAGTATGTGTCTAGTGTAACCAACAAGGTTCACATGAATTAAAACACATCCACACGAAAATAAATTAACTAAATTCATGGATAAGTATAGCTGATGCTCCCTAATCATGGAAGTAGGCAAGGGTTTCTCAGTTTTAGGCGGTTATTATCATGGCATAAGGAGTAGTATTCTCAAGTGTTGTCTATTTTTCTTAATTTTGGGAATCTAGTTTTATTGAGACGATAGTCTAATTGCAGTCAAGTTCTTTGTTAGGTTAATGGACAATTGGATGTTGGGGGCATTACTTTCTTTTGATCTCAACTGTTCGATTTGTTACTTCTTGTCATATGTGTCCTCTTTTGTGAATGGAGATGGGGAATTAGTTGATTACGAGCCCGAGGATTCCCCATGAGACCGCATCTTCATAGATTTTCTAGGGGAGGTAAAATATCATCCCATTCAGCGTGTTTTCTACCAATTTATCTAGGTGGTCGCATATTCATTGATGCAATGATGGTGGAGGATCTGGACAAGGTAGTCATTTCGGGGGAGGAAAATCCCTCCAAAATAAGGCCTATCACTAGCAATGGGGAGGACACTTGACATGTTTATGAGGGTTGGGCTCTGGGATCTGTGGGCCTTCTATGGGGTCTGGGCCCCTTTAGGCCAGTCTCCCTTTCAAACTTCATTCTCAATACTCCTCTTCTAGTTGGTCGCAGTCAGTCAGAGGCCTTGTTTTTTTTGGAATGATTTGGTTCCAGTAAGGGTTTCCCTGAACGGATTGATTTTAAGTCTTCTATTCTAATTCCAGACTTTAATCCATTCCAAATTATAAATTCTTAAGGAATTGACATTAGCAATCATGTTCAGCCTCAACGAAAAAACCATGTCGTAAGGTCGTTGAATTCAGAGGGTTTTGTAGTGAAGTCTTACACAAGGGAGAAACTCAGTAAAAATTCAAACCATATCAAGGTTGGATGTCTTAAGAAACCTCATTTTATTTGAATTTCCATTCTTACAAAACTATATTTTTTTTTGGGTGTAAGCATTAAGATGAGCAAGGTTTTTTCTCTAGAAGAAAAATCCTTGGTAGGTTGCGTCTAGGGTCGATGAATTTCTATTCAAACCCTAAAAGAGTTCGTTGACAATGACATTACTCCTCTTGTTTGGGATTCGCTAAGGGTTGAATAATTAACTAAATGTTGGATTCATTTAATGTTTTTTGAAGCCGAGGAAGAAAAACTAACAAAACAAAAGATATGACACTTTGATTCCTATAGTGTTTTTCAAATTTTGGACAACCATGTTTGATGCTTACCGAGAAAGCTCAAAATTGGTCCCCTTGTGGATTTGGCTTACTGGTTTTCCCTTCGCTTTCTGAGAAAAATAAATATTTCAAGATATTCGGAATTCCATTAGTTCCTACCTCATACATGACTCCTCATACATTTCCATGCAAAAAATTACTTGCCAGAATTTTGATTAAGGTGGATCCTAGAAATGGTCTTCTGGTTGAAATTGATCTTGTAGGGCAGAGGATTTCATTCAAGATCTTGAATACAAAGGGGTCCCATTTAAATGTCATGGATTTCATCAATATGAGTCATCTTCAAAAGGATATTTTTGGATTTTCAATTTATTTAAAAAGTTCAAAAAAATCTTATGCAAATACAAGTGTCTCCAAAATTCAATTCAAATATTACTTTGTCAACTTTGAAAAATAATAATAATTTTAATTTTGCATAAAAAAAAAAAAATTTAATATGAAAAAATTAGTTCCATCCATGTATATCATGCTCATATATATATATATATATATATATATATATATATATATATATATATATATATATTACAAATTTTAGACTAAGTTATTCTACATGAATACACGTATACCTTTTAAGTTTTTGGAAAATTTGCAAGAACAAGTATTGCATTTAATGAAAAATTGGGAGATTAATGAAAATTTGGGAGATTGTATTATATTGCAAGAACTGGTAATTTAATTTAGGGTAAGATCTTGGGTAAGCATGCATATTGGTATCTATCACCTGCACATTTTCATCCTACTCCTTGTTGTTGGTTCCTTAACATTTGGTGATGGTACATATCTATCAAACTCAAGATGTTCGGCTAGCTGGCCTAGAATGTGAAGACTCTGACTTGCAACATCCTCTGTCACAGGGGTTTCATTAGACCTGGACACTGCATTTTATGTGCAGATGCATTGGAGGATGCCACTCACCTATTTCTTCAATTTTCTTTTGCTAAATCTATATGGATTGGTTTAATGACTTTTAAATTTTAGGATAGACTAGATTTCCCACACCATTGGTGACTACCTTCAGGACTGGATTATCAGCCAGAAAACATTTGGACCTTCCCATTATACATTATGTGGAGAATTTGGAAAAGCCATAACAAACTTACATTTGAATAAATATCACCATGTATAAGAGATCGAAGGTGGGTTACGGGCTCATTTCATACAAAATGATGAATCAATATTTGATTGGAAACTGAATGGTGATGAAGCCCAAGGAGTTTAGAGGAATATTACTGCTCGGAATCAATGAAAGTGCTCCCTTGGTAAAAAAGTAACCAAAAATCCATCAAATCCTAGGTTGGCAACAAAACTTGGTTAGGAAGAAATCAGAATGATGAGAAAGTAAGTGCTAGCTACAAGTAGAGAATCCCTCGTAAATAGGCTAATAAGGATTTGGACCAGAATTATGCTTCCACGATATATATATATATATATATATATATATATATATATATATATATATATATATATATATATATATATATATATATATATATATATATATATATATATATTAATATTATAATGGAGCTGTAATTTTATTTTTCTTATGTAAATGGGAAAATATTTAAATGTTTATACATATACAATTTTAACAACTCTTCTCCATATCCAGTTTTTTTTCTCGTTCTCCATGTGAACCTATGCACATGGACCTCTCGTTTGCTTTTCCACTTTCTTGTTCCTTCGCTTCATGTTCTACCACTTGGGCCTCCTCCTCATGTAACCTAGATGGCATGACCTTATACACGACACATGCGCATCACACCTTTTGTTGGTTTTTCCAAAGCATGGTTTTCGAAGAACCATGTAACAGGATTTCATTCGCTCTCAAGTACCGACAAGAATCCATATTGAGTCATCATTTAAAAAAGCTCAAGTTGTAACCCGCATAAGTATCCCAGTCACTCATGATTTCTTTAATGGAGATCACATTAATAATGGATGACCCAGGGGCATGCCAATATTTATATGTGCATGTTACTCTTATAGGAGCCCAATCATTATCCTAGAGGCGTGTTGAATATTGAAAATTGGAAAATTCAGGCTGCTTTCAAGATTGTATTTCCATAGGACTGTGCTAATCCTTAAAGAAATTACCATGAAACTCAAGTGATTCCCTTTCGATTTATGGTTTTCATCAATCGGCATGTATCAAGTCAACATTACTTAGTTTCCTTTTTGGCTTAAATGAAATGCGCGGGGTAGCAAAATTCACGGATAAATTCCTCTGCACTTATGTAGGGATCACTAAGAGCATACCATTAGTGTTAATAGAGACTAAGGCCTATAACCGATGAAGAAGCAAGAAATTCATCATTAATTCCAACCCTAGAGTTTTCTTTGGTTGCTTCATTGATTGTGTATTTTCTTTAGCTTGGTTATGTTTGTTAGTATACTCCACCATAATGTGTGTTCTCTTCTTCAAGGTAGCCCAACTTTCCCTCTACATTTTTTTCCCTTTTCTGTTATATTATGGGCCCTTGAATCACAATTTATGTTACATTGAATTATTGTGAAAGTATAGACAACTTTGTCTCTAAAATCATCATTTTTTCAAGAGTGGTGATTACTCGACCATGCATTTTTTTTCGTATGATTTTAAGGAGGAAACATGGTGAGTGAGAAGAGATTCCACCTCCTCTCTCTCAATTGCTAACCACATCAACACTTGAGGAATTGGGGCACCTTGATTCTCCTGTATGGAACTATGCAGTGAAGCAAGAACCTAATTCATAATGATATATGCTTCTAATTAAGATTTCCCACGAAAGACAATGAACCTTCGGATCATCCCCATGATCTGGTTGGAGTTTCATTCAAACCCTTGAGGGTGAGTATGTCGACATTCAAATGGGTGCACTTGACACCCAAACCTTATTTGTACACTATTCCTCAAATATATTTTCATGCCCTTTGATTATGAAATATGTTCCAACATCAAACAAGCAATTACCCTCTACAAGAAGCTCCTTAGGAATGAGGTCATACAAATGGCAAAGACGTGACTTAAAAATGATTGGAAGTCCCCCCAATTAGCACACTTTTCCAGTTCCTCACTTATTGGTGTCACATGTCTTCCACCTTTTATATTTAAGCTCAAAATACTCTTACCCTTTCCATCTGCATTGAAAAGGTATTGGATATAAACCTTTGTTATTATCTCCACATAGAAAGGGGATGAATATGTCATGTTCCGCAACTGAGCCCCTATAGGTTTTAGTTTCAATTTCTTTCCTTCCTTGTAATGGTGATATTGTTGGGTATATTCTTTATGGACTCGACCTACATGACATATTATAATATAAATTAGTATAAGGTTTCTTTGGAGAATGATGTCCCTGAGTTTGAAAATAATTAACATGTAACCATGTAACCATTTTAATTATTTTTAGCAAGTTTTTGGGTCTTGCACTTCCAGAGCAGTTTTGGGACCCTAATGATCTAGGTGGATATTGGTGGCCGCCCACCTATTCAATTTGAAACACCAACACCAGTTCTTTCAGTTTTTCAGTTTCGGCATAACTTACTATTTTTAGCATTTTTTTGATTCCTGAACTTCCTAAGCCGATTTCATGCCCTTAATGACATTTTCTGGGCATCACGCTTCGCGAATATGATTCCATTCTGAAATCAATATTCGTGGTCAACAGTTTTATTCCTCGGATAGATATCTCTAGCGATGTATCATGTGTGTCAAATGGAGATAGTATGCTAAAGTTACGACCCCGGGAAGTTGAAACACCAATTTACCCAAATAGGGCCCATAGTTTTGGCGCTTCATCTCCTAGGGTTGGGTTTTTGGATGTTTAGAGTTTTCCATTGTTTCTCAATAATAAATAGGCCCTTGAGCCTCATTGTAACACAATTCAGAGGCATGTAGCTGACACATATCTTCTTATATATAAGCTACCAGTGCATTAGCTATTTGATTTCCAATATGTCTGTAAGCATATTTCTATTATTTGATATTAATGAAATGAAGCATTATTTCTGCAACATCTCTATTTTTATGTCTATTTTTGTATTCTGTTGTGTTCCTGCATAAATTTGGCTCAATGGTATCAGAGAGGGTCTTCTCTTTCTCTGATTTGATTTTCATGTCCCCAACGTGGTCAGGGTATAAGGAGTTAGGGCTCGATCTGGTTGAACCCTTGCAAGATCAACCTTGCAAACCCCAAAGACCTCCCATGGTGGAAGAAAATAAATACGAGGGAGTAGGAGATCCTATCAAAGTATTGCTCGAGGAGGCCTTCCAGAAACAAAGGAACACAATGATGGATAAAATTTCTTAGATGCTTCAACATTTGCCCACCTACGACACATCTGCATCCAACAACTACTCTGGAGGCGCCACTCCCTTCAAGGTACAGGTAAACTTTGACATTCCTATATTTGAAGGCTAGATATATGAAAATGCCACAGATAGATGGTTGAATTTTCTGGAAGGGTATTTCTCGATCCATGATTTCTCTGACCGATAAAATATTATTCTTTCACTCCTCAAAGCTACCCCCCATGTCAAAGATTGGTGGGAAACCTACTGTGAGCAAAAGGACGGGACAAAACCCTCTTTGTTCTCGACCGCACCCACTTGAAATTCATTCTGAGATGGCATCAAGGAACAATATTACCCCATGGGGAGAAATGAGGACAAGTACATCCAATGGACCATGTTGCGGCAACAAATGGATCAAGATGTGCACGAACTGATGAATTTGTTCCATAACCTACACAAAAAGTTGGGTATTAAAGTTTCAAAGAGACATTTGGTGCTCAAGTACTGCAATTATCTGCACAAACACATTCAGGAGGAAATGGAGTTTCTCAACATTACATCGCTTGGCACGACATATCGCTATGCCACCAAGATCGAGTAGAAATTTAAGCTAAAGAAGTGAGACTTTGGATCCGCGAATCTGAAGCTAGGGAAAGGCAACCCCGAACTGTAGAACAAGGGGCAAGGCCAAAGAGGGGAAACTTAGAACAACACCATAATTCCAAAGAAGGACACGAGGAAGTGGTGTGAATTTCATAATAGCCCCACTCACAGCACAAACGGGTGTCGGGCCAAACAGTCATTGGTGGCTGAACTAAAGGCACCCGAATCATATACATGTTCTGATCCTGAGTCAGAACGAGAAAAAGGAAATGAAAAAGGGAAGAAAATTATTGATGCGGATCCCAATGCCATTTTTTCCACCACCAATATCTAGAGGGAGGATCCCGAGGATCCAGAGGAGGGGGAGCACCTCTTCCATTCGTAGATGTGGGTGAAGGGTTCTCCACTGCAATTCCTTGTTGATAGAGAAGCCAAAAGAACCAAATTTCAACAGAGGTCATGAATCGGCTCAGCCTACCGACCATAGCACACCTACAACTATATACTATCGGGTGGATTCACCCAAGGATAGATCTACGTGTTCACCAGCAGTGCCACCTTCCGTACAATATCAAGCCATTCACGAATGAGGTAGTGTGTGATGTTGCTCCTCTTCATGTAGCTGATTTATTATTGGGCCAACCATACTTATTGAGGCAACATTTTGTGTATGAGTCTAGGCCTTGTGTTTTTATTATTACTTTGGGAAATAACTTGTACAGGATACAGAAGGTAGTACCACCTCCTGTCATCTCTTTGACTACTGCAAAACAACAGAGTAAGATTGTTTTCCAAACTAGGAAATTTATTTTCCTTAAAACTTGATCACACGGAAAGAATAATATTGTGGCCACAACCTCGAAATAGGGCTCCCCTGCACGACTACAGCAGATGGAAAAATTCATGGAGGAATACAAGGACATTTTCTCCTCACTCACATAGGTTCCTCTACATTGTCAGGACAAGCACTCCATTGATCTGACCCCCGATGCACTGCCACCTGATGTTTCCATACCTCATACAACTACACAAACAGAATCCACACATGTACTTTCTAAAGCTAATAACGAAACCAAATTTAATAAACATATCTAGCATGTCTGCCTGCAGGTCCATGATATCTTCGACAAATATAATACCCAGTTCAAAAAAAATTTCCTCATCTCATGGAGGATCTCAACGCAATGGGGACCATTGCTTCCTAAGGCAGGAGGAATGATCTAGGTGGATATCAGTGGCCACCCAACTATTCCATTTGGACCTGCACAATCAATTCTTGCAGCTTTTCACTTTCAGCAATACTTACTATTTTTAGCAATTTTTTGGGTCTTGCACTCCCGGAGCTATTTTGGGACCCTAATGATCCAGGTGGTGTTATGGAGGTAAATCCCCTCTGCGGATAGAGGCGATCCCTACTAGCCCAGAATGGGTCTAGCAACAATTGTAACACGCTATGGTGCAGATCCCTAATTGCAATAAACCAACTTGCGAAGAAGGCTTACCTCGAATCCAACGTTGTTGTTTGTAGAGAAGGTAGTGCTCTCGTTCCTTTGCTCCGGAAGATCACAATCCTCACGCTCGTCACAATAAAACACTTGCACATGCAAGAAACACAACAAACACAAGCGTAAAATCCAATATATACAATTATGCGTCAGTCAGAGATGACACAACTCATGATCATAATGAACAAAATGAGTGGAACCATAACCAATAGTCGCTTATCATTAATGAAACAAAGGATGATACAACCTGGCTCTGACGCTAAAATATTTCTTTGGCGGGTTGTCAGCGGAATACGTCTTGGTAAAGCTTGTCAGGAATGGGGACAATCCTCTCTCTTCGATCATCGATCTCCTTGCTATTGATTTGACACTATGAGGACAATTGCAACATTCTTTTGGCTATGAAGGCTCTTGGAGATTAGCTTGCAAAGGAAAATGGAAAGCTTATATAGATGGAGGAAGGGGATTTGGGATCCCTACAATCATGGGATTGGCCCTATCCTCAAGGAAGCTTCCATGAGAGGTGGAAAACTACTCCCTCTACATGGAAATTTGAAGCCAACCTCCCAACTCAAATTAGAGACCAGTTTAGGAATTTGTTGGGGTCAATCTTTCGCCATTTATTTTTAAAAAACACTCTTTATTAAGCCTGGCACAGGTGCGGCTCTGAGACAGAGTGCCAATTGGCAAGCCCTCTTTGGAAGATTTTCCCCCTTGGCGCGAGGGCGGAACTGTGTACCCACGCCAATGCAAAAAAGGCTATTTTTAGGGTTTTTCACAAGGAGTTGTCTTCAGGGAAATGAAAGTAAATGTTCAAAGGAATGCCATGAAAGTATTTTCAAGTTATGTCACTCCTCACAGGTCATGGAATGAGCCCTCCAATGTGCAATATGGGGAATTGCATGGACGGTGACAAATTTTTGTGTAATAGATTCCCCCTAAAGCATGAGGCCCGAAAGAGAGAGAGGGGTGAAATGCTTTACGAGAACGTGTCCAACTGAAAACACCATTGTCAGAAAACATGCGTAAATAAGTACAACTAATATCTCAGATACATGATATATATGTGGTATGGGCACAACCATCCGTAACATAGTATACAATAATCCAGATCCAAGGCATGGACGTAGCCATCCAGTAAGGATCGATAAATAGACTCAGGTATGGTCGCAGCCATCCAATCAGTGAGTCATGTAGCTAATCATAATAATCCACAAAATCGCAACCTGGATTCCAACAAAAAAAATTCAGGGTCTTGTGCCCCATCTCGACCCGATCAAAGTACAAGTTCAAGCATGCGAATATCTGAGCAGGAGTCGAACATGCGAGAACATCGCCTGATTACCAGCCAATGATGAAATTTGTTAACAGACGCGAGAGGTACCACCAATAATGACAATGGCCCTCAAGGTACTATAGGTACAGTCTACGGCATGTGAATCAGTGAGCTGGCATCAAACACCCATAGAATCACTCGAACGAAGGCCAATGATGAAAACCTCACGTCGAACGCGAAGAACCTGCCATTGAGGCATGCATGCTCCAAGGTACCAGAAGGGAGTCTTTAGATCAACTTCCTAGATAATGAGCTGAAGTCGACAGGAAGTGACCTTGATCGAAGGTGGGCCATAGTGTTTCCCACATCATCGACATGAGACAGAGGAACATAATGTCTTTGTGAATCAGTATTAGATGAGAATCAGAGGAAGGTTGAAACTTGCAGAGGTCAACTTCTCTTGAACATATAAATGACAAGACAATGGATTTGGCAGTATTTGACATAAAAATATTAGAGGTCATGGTGACGAGGCAAAGAGCAGATGAGAGGTAAAAAATGATCACCCAAACCCACGGAGGCAAGTGAAAAATGAGATGAGTTGTCCCCAACCCGACACGAATGCAAACAAGTGCCATGTCCAAGAGCGACATACTGCCGACACAACAATGATGCTGGTTCCATTTTCCCCACCATTTCTAGAGAGTAACTCTTTATTTTTATACAAGCTTGAAGAAGATACCATATGCTTGTTGTGTAAGCCCATCCTAGTACATTTAACGAGCCCTAGGAAGGAGGAACTCGAATATCTTCATTACGATTGAATCCAATGTCATCAAGGTTTAACGAGTCTGACAAAGGAAGAATTCGGCGTCTTTTCATGTCTAGAGAGTTTGAAAAGACAGCGGAAAAGTAAACTCCAATGGTCCCTTTTCGTAATTAGTTCCTCAGACTCGAAAAGGTAGAAAACAATATCTGAGAAAACCTCCTAGTCATGATAGGCTAGGGTATTCCTTTTTCGTAAATAATCTATCCCATCCCGAAAAAGGGGTAAACGTATACTGGGTAGATGTCGTTTCGTGTCCACTTTAACGAGATCGAAACGACAAGGGACTCAACAATCTTTTCATGTTTAGAGAGTCAGAAAAGAGTTGAAGGATGACTCCAAAATGAATTTTTCGTGTTTTTACCGAGTCTGAAAAAGTATAAAACACAACTCATATCACTGTCCAAGTCGCGTAAAAACCTGTCGCTGCACATAAAAGCAAGTGTAAAATCCATTTTTTGACAAAATATATTAAAATATTGGGAAAAAATGACACCTAAAACCTAATTTTGACTTAAAAAGTTATAAATAGGCTTCAAATGGTAAAACAAAATTACTTTTACTTTTTACCTTACTTGGAGAGCAACAGTGGTCTGTTTGTGTGCAAACTTGTGGCGGTGATTGCGACTGATCCGAGACGTCATTCAGCTCCTCGTTTGTTCCAGGTAAAAGGCGTTCCCTTAAGCTCCATTTTAACTCAATTTTTTATGAGTTCCATTGTGTATTAGACTCCTGGAGGGCCCCTTTTAAAACTTTAGGGCTCGCTCCATTGGCACGGGTATCGGGCACGTACCCGTGCCAATGGACATTTCTTCACAAAGGGGTCGCGCCAATGGCGCAACTCAATTTTATGCTTATAATTTTAAAAATGTGAGCTACCCATGTGGATTTTTGAATATACCAGAGATCTAACAAAGCTTTTTTTATTGTGTTGATGCAGATAACCAAGCACAATGGTTATTGAGTGGAAGAAGAGGGAACATGGAGAGGAAGATGAAATGGCTATGGAGAATGAAGCCTGTATGAATGCACTGAAGAACTGTGGACTCAAAAAATTCTTTCTTACTCCATGTTTACGAGCTCAACCTGAGCTGCTACAATACTTGGTCAATATATGGGACGAAAATGAGGAAGTATTTAAACTTCAGGACCAAGTGTTGGAACTTGAGGTTTCCGACGTATATTTCATCATCGGGCTATCGCGTAGAGGCCTAGTACCCATTTTGATAGGCAGTAGGCCTTCCGGAGAAAAGATGGAACAAGTAATGGTGAGGGTGTGCCCAGGAGCACGAACCGGATCAGGAAGCGAAAAGGTGGACATTCACACTGTCTGTGATCTAGCACTCAAAGTAGTGCTACACACCATTACATGGGTTGCGGGATCGCAGGCACCGCATGAGGCAACCAAAGCCCAACTCATACTAGCCTTTGAGTGTATGAGTCCTACACTGTTCGATTGGGCTACAGTGATGACAACCAATATCAAGAGGCAGCTGAGAAGATGCAAGCAAGTCAAACTAAAGCAGTTTGGCTACGGTTCCATTTTGGTGTCGTTCATCCTGGAACGACTACCTATTTTCCAGGGCCAAGGGGCCATAGTTGCTGAGCCAGTACCACGAGAGCCGAGAATGGCTCGCTGGGCAGCACTTATGCCCAGATCAGGAGGAGGCCAACAGATGTTCTAGAGGTCGGAGTTCTTTGGGTGGTTACGGCGACAGCTGATCGTGGTCAAGGATTGGCCCTATGCTGGGACTGATTTCACTAGAGATCCTGATCTTCCGCTCCCAGAGGGGGAGGATTGGGATGAAGAGCTAGGTATGATACTCTCTTTTTTATTTTTTTTATTTATGATTTGTTTTGGTAATACATGTTCATTCCAATAACAGTTTTATGTGTATGCAGACGTCGGCCCAGAGAGGCCGTGGGCATGTCTCCCTATTGCGCGAAGAAACCATGCCAAACATGACCCTCGTGATTGAGGATAGCAAGGGAGTGAGCGAGTTTAGAATGCGGGAGGGCATCGCCCAAGGGATCCAGGACTATGCACGGCTAGCAGATGTTCCGCTAGCATACCAGCAACACACTGTGGGGGTGCCCATTCGCCTCCACCAACTACTGAGACGCTTAGTGCGTGCAGTGGCTTGTTATCACGAGCACCATGAAGATTAGACATCTAGGGCTTTTCCTGCATATTTTTTGAGAGACATGTCGTCTCCGACTGTATTAGGACGAACATGTATATTTTTTATTTTATGTGATGCACACTATGTAAACATTTCGACACACACACACACACATATATATATATATATACATACCTATTTCTAGATGGATCTCTTTGCATGTGATGATGTTTTTATATATGCTATGCAAATGTATAATACAATGTTATCTTAATGCATCAGTTTGCATAAAAAATGACCCAATGAAAAAGTTCACATAATGTATCTAATCACAGATTTTATTTTTATACAAGCTTAAAAGCACACATGAAAACACACATGCAAACTATGCTTTGAAAATGAGTTTTATTTTTATGTAAGCTTAAAACACAAACTATGATTGAAATGAGGAAGATGGGCATGCCCCCCAGCATGGTGTCTCAATTCGAGGTGCATTCCCCCCAAGCTTCAGTCCATAGGAAATGAAGTGAAGGTTCAAAACATAAGAGATTTGATCTAACAAAATCGAATTGAACATGCTCGTGTTTCATTATTTTAATGAGGTTGACACACTTAAAAGAACTATCCTCACAGCCACTTGTTTTATTGTTTTAGGAGCTTGGCACAAGAGAAGGAACTATGCTCCAGTGAGCTGAACGAAGGAGGCTTAGGAGGGGGATAAAGAAATACATCACGCTCTAGACAATCTGACATTGCCCCCAGGCTGGGCATAAAGGAGGAACGATGATGTCCATCACTCCAAGGCAGGTCCTCAAGAGACATGATTTCAATGATAGCTCCGTAAGATGGGAAAATATCTTTTAGAGGATCAGACGATTCAGCCTCGCTGAGCCAGGGGGATTGAGAATAGATATCTAAAGTCATGCTCGAGGGAGCATTTTGAGGAGGGGTAGGATCGAATGCAGCAACGATTTCACAGTAATTAATCTCTACTGGAGTTAGGGGCATCAATTCTCCAAAATCAGTCACCTGTTCAGGCAAAGGGATGATCCATGGGTCGTCAGACCTAGAGATCATATTAACTTGAACGGTGTGCGGTGGTGGCGCGGGAAAAATACCCATGAGGACGGGGTCCTTGAAGAGACCATGTCCTACACTATCGGGGGGATTAGGGATCTTATCCACTTAAGGAACATTTTTCTCAGAGGTGGAGGTGAAGAAAGACAACTGATCCACAGTAACGATTTTTCCCTCATGAGGGAACTTAATAAGTCGAAAGAGGGTGGATGTCACGCACAACATAGCGTGAGTCCAACTGCGGCCGAGAAGCAGGTTGTAGTTAAGCTTGGCATCAACTACTTCCACTTCTACATTGACTATCTTCCCTTGTAACGTAATTAGCAAACTCTCAAGAACACCCAGGGGTTTGGATTCTCAACCATCGAATGCCTCTAAGGCATTGGGAGATGATGAGAGAGCCAGAGAGCCAATGGCCTTCTAGCAGGCGGATGACATGACACAAGTAGAAGCACCTTCATCTACGATGGCCCTATGGATGTTAATACCATTGATCCCAACTTGAATAACGAGAGCAATTTTATGCGAAAGCCGGGGGGTAAAGTTTTCTAATTTGAAGGTGAGAAGACTAGAATCGGTGGGATCGATTCCACCGATTGCAGACAACAAAGCTTTCCATTGCGAAGGGAAACTTTGAAGGACTTCCAATGCGGACATAGCAGAAGGCGCCTGTGCCAAATCCTCAACAATACTGTAGTGTTGAGCGGCACGGGCATTTGGATTGTAGGAAGACCTTCGTAGAACACCTTTAGAAGGTGGCCTCACAACTGGTTCAGCAGTAGGCTTCTCAATTTATAAAGAACCGGAGACAGGTGGAGGAGGTGGGCATCCACAACTTCCTTTCCAGTTGCCTGATGTGATCTAGTATAATCCTTCGAACATGTAGCGATTAAGACAGGTGCAGCACCATTCATCATAAAGACCTGGGACCCAAATGGTGTAGATGGTGAAGGTTTTTCAACCATCTGGGTCTGCTGAGATGGGAAGGGTTCTTTAAGAACTGCCGGAGTCCCTTTGGAACCTTTGAGAAGTTGACTAATTTCAGATCGTCGTGGACAATCCTTGGTATAATGATCTCCTTCACAAATAAGGCAAGGGTATTTCGGTTTATGTTGAGAACCGTCTTTAGTACGAGGTTTGGAGGAGTCTGGCTTTGGGGCGTCAAGTTTGGATTTTCCTTTGCCCTTATTTTTCCCTTTGGAGGCCTTTTCCATAGGATTAGCCTGAACGGCATTGACCTCCGCAGTTTTTCTAGAATCTGAGGGGGCGGGAAGAGCGGAATTATTGGAAGAATTAGACTTCTGCTTCCCATTCGAAGATTTTCAAGAATTTTGAGACACGGAACCAATAACACCATGCACCACTGGGGTAGGTGGAGCTTTAGAGGTTCCTGGGCATGGAGCATCAGTCAAAATATCATAAAGCGTGCCGGACTGAGAGTATACCAGATCAAGGTACTGGGCACGTGCTATGGCTTGTTCTTCAGTCACACATGCCCCCATAGCAATATCTTGGGCGATTTTGTCAACGAAGGACGTGGTGAACCAATGAGTTAGTAGTTGATCAGGTATATTGAACTTGATCAGCCTACGACGACGTTGCCACTCATGAATATGGTCGGACATGTGGGTGGATTTATCCTGCTTCAACGAAGTCAGGAGATGCATCCCGGCTTCATAGTGAACCGGTAACTGAAAATGAGTCAAAAAAGCCATTGCTAAAGTATTGAAATCCTGAAACATGCCACGGGGTAGTTCAATATACCACTTAGTAGCATCACCGATAAGAGTGCGCTAGAAGAGACGTAGACGAATTGAATCATCAACCCAAGAATTAGACGAACACCACAAATGGTAGGTCATTACATGAGCTTGGGGGTCTTCACCAGCTTTACCTTCAAACTTTGGGCAGTCGCCGGGTACCTTGGTCGGAACCGGAGGCCAATAAGGATTGTGAAGAATCGGATCATTGGTTAATTTAGAAACGTCCGGTAATTCCAAGGTAGCCAAGAACGGAAATTGTTGATTGAATGGCATGTCAGGCCCTTGATAAGGACTGATACCTATACTCTACGCTGGTTGAGAATATCCTTGCCCCCATGGGTTCTGTCCAGTAGGATTCTAACCGTAGGGGGTGTAGGGTGTATAACCAGTCTGATTTGGTTGCTGGTAACCAGTGCACGAGGCTTGATAACCAGAGTATGGAGCCTGATTATATGTCGGCCCTGTTTGGGCAGCTTGTGGATTTGGCTGCTAAGTATAGGTGTAGCTGGGTTGTTGAGTGTAATAATGGGAACATTGGGGCGGATTATAAGTCAGTCAAGATTAACCGTGAGGGTAGTAACCGCCTTGAGGTTGAGCGGGCTACTGATAGGTTGGACCCTGCTGAGCCTGATAATTAGGATGTATCGGTTGATTCGGTTGCGAAATCAAGTAAATCGGTTGTTGGCCAGGGTTAACAGAGTGTGTAGGCTGGCCTGGTTAGACAGGTTGACATGGCTGAACGGGCTACCCTGGTTGAACAAGTTGAACGGGTTGCCCTGGTTGAACAGGTTGACCCGAATAAACAGGTTGTGTCGGCTGTCCAGGTTGACCTCGCTATTGAGGAGCACCAGTTTCTACCGGATGGGCTGGTAGCCCTGGTGGTGGAACACCGGGTTGTGCCAGATGGACCAGTTGGCCTGGTAGAGGAATGGATCCAGGTGGCAGTTGGTAACCGGTTTGACCTGCAGCAGGACCATAAGATGGTCCTGGCTGATGTGGAGCAACAGGATACTAAGGTTGCATGGGTTGGAAAGGTTGGACTTGCCCCCCAGGACCATATACCGGCCCAAGTTGGTACCCCGGTTGGCCTGTGAGTCCTTGAGGTTGCCATGGCTGGACCCCAGGAAGAGGCTGCATGAGTTGACCTAAAGGGTTGTAATACTGTCCTTGCAGACCGTATAATGGCCCTTGCTGGCCTGCAGGGTAACCTTGCGGGTCATAAGAATATCCAGGCTGGCCAAAAGTTTGGCCTTGAAAAGGTTGTCCTTGCGGGTTATAAGGCTGCCCAGCCTGGTTATACAGTAAACCCTGAGCATGAAGCTGAGCCTCAAAAGCAAGTAAATGTAAAGGATTCCCGTGCTCATCATACTGATATGGAAAAATGTACATGGGTGTACCATCCTGTGCATAATGCGAAAAATACAAGCGGTTGGGATCTTGAGAGGATTGTCCGACCTTGGGGTTCGATTGTTGTAGGGAAAATCAATACTCCTTAGGAGAGATGCTCTCTGGCATAGCAGAAGCTATGTAGACATCTTCGGGAAGCGATGTGGTCCTTACGGACTGAGTAGTAATAGCAGGTGTAGATGCAACCACACAAACTGTGGGCCTGACGAGTATGAAGTGACCTGAGGGGACGTCGTGATGGGTGTCCTAGGAGACATCCCCAATGAAGGAACAACTAGCCTCGTAGAAGGAGTTGATACCCCCATAGAGGCAGCGGTGGCAATAATCTGACCTAAGGATCTATACCCTGCTGGTAATGAGGGACCGGGTGAAGACATAACAGACGATTTGGCGTTGTCTTCTGGGAATAGCTGGTAATTTTCACCAGATGTGGGGATTTCCTCGCTAGCAGAATGACTGAATTCACTCATATTTGAACTTGCCGCTAGATCTCGTAATAGACGACGAGGACTAGGAGGAATAACAGTAGCTAAAAAAGGCAAACCCGATGTAAGAGGAGGGAAATTCTCCCCTACTCCCAATCCAAACCAAGGGTCGGAAAAGGGCCAATTGATCTCAAATGGTCCTCCAAAGGGATTCTCAGACAGAGCCAGTTCCCCTTTGGGAAACTCAGAAATGATGGGCTGCTAAGGTTCAGCAGAGGATTGAGAAACCTCTGATGAATCATCCGTATATGGACTACCAGTAGATGAAACTGAGGGTTCCGCCACTGTGGTAGTAATGATAAGAGAAAAATATCAAACACACACACGGGCTGAAAAAGAACCAAGGCACACAATCAAATGACCAACAAGCAAAATCTAACAGGGAGTGTGATCGCGGGTGATTTATTTTACGACATTGAAACTTAGAAACTTCACCGTTTCATGTTTTAAGAGTCGAGAAATGGATGAAAGATGACTCTATCTCTTTCAGTTTTGAAGCAAGTGTGAAAGGACAAGCGCTTGGTGATCTTTTCAAATTTAAAGAGTCAGATAAGATCAAAATGACTGCTCAGGAATACTAGGCAAAAAGGGTGTACCAAATAACCGTGAATTGCAATATACACCTTGTTTTTAGAATGAAAGAGAAATAAACCAAGGACTTAACGTACGTGCAGGCAATCTCCCAGAATGCTGTGTCGGGTGTATCACAGGTATAGGGCGGCAGAATCAGCTTCCTATGGATAAAGGATAGAAACCTAGTGGGGTCTCTCTTTATATACGCGATGGTACAGGGAGCACAAGTCTGTACTAGTGCTGTCTAAAGCCAAGAGGTGAATGACAACTACTAGGTTTAAAGATGCCAGAACACATCTCTAGCCTAGACCTCTAAATATTTTGTTAATGTTTCAATGCTGCCTTAGTGTAAATTGAATGTATTTTAATTTTTATCTTCAATTATGTTTCATTTTTCAGGCCCTAGCGAATGTAATGTCTCAAAATCTCCTAAATGCACACTACATGCTACAGTATATCATTTCATTTGATGAAAGATAATTATGAGAAATTTAAAGAGCTTTTCACACAATAACAAAATGACCAGAGGGCAACCAAAGATATCTCTAATGCAGTTAATGGAAACTAAAATCTTTTCTTTCAAAGTTACTAATCACTAATAACATCGAAAATATTTAATTCACATTAACTAATCCAAAGCAAAAGAGATTTTTTTTTTTGTATTTTCAATGTTTAAGAGAAAAAATGCACTAAACAAAAATGAAAACTAATAAGACAAGCAACTTGAGAAGTGATAGCAAAAGAGAAGAAACAATCAAATTTCACTCAATGCAAGCACACAACCAAATCTCAAATCGACAAGAAGTCCCTCAAATCAAAAGACACCCAAAGACTTAAATGAACCATGTAATTTAGGTCCAATGCGAGACAAAGCAGAATTCAAGTGAAGAAGAAGCCAATCACTCAAATAACGCAATAAAATGATAGACAACCACCAAATGAGTGTAGAGAAGCAATCACAAAGCTGACTGAACAGACAGAAACCAAAAACTCCTAAGGGAGGCTCGACACACAATAACACCTAGATGCCCTAGGGCTAAAATGTAAAATCGATAGAAATGGGCAAACAACCGAAGGAAGAAGGTCACAGCCAGTCAAACAAGGCTCTAGAACACTCAAGCAGTCGTAAAAATAAGACCAAACACCCAGATCAGTCTCAAAAGGCTCAAAACACAGTAAACCCTACTACCTTACAGGATTGGCGCGACTGTAAGGCTGAAACTAACGCCAAAATGGAAATGGCACGAGTAATACATTGACAACATGCGCCAGTGGGCGCGGCTGTCACACTGAAAAGCGCGCCAGCCGAGTTTACTAAGGAAAAATAAAAAATAAGCAATCCAAGAAGCAAACCAGTGATGGTAAAGCTAAAACCAAAAGCCAAACTCACAAAAAGAGCCAGCTAAAAGAGCTGATCAAGCAAGAAAAGTCAAGAATCGACCGAAAGACAAGACAATATCCCAAGTGTTTAGTTTACAAACTAAACCGGAGATTGACTGAGGCAACATTCATCTACTTCGCTAATGCAGGGCAAGAGCATTTCGAAGGCTATCTGTCTAACTTCAGGCCTCGTCTGTAGTTTATAAAGCAAACAACAAGCTAAATGCTTCCCATTATGGTCACCAATTTGTTGTGGAGGTAAATCCCCTTTGCGGACAGAGGCAATCCCTACTATGCTAGAACGGGTCTAGCAACAATCGTAACATGCTATGGTGCAGATCCCTAATTGCAATAAACCAACTTGCGAAGAAGGCTTACCTCGAATCCAGCGCTTTTGTTTGTAGAGAAGGTAGCACTCCCGTTCTTTTGCTTTGGCAGATCATAATCCTCACGCTCGTTGCAATCGAACACCTCCACATGTAAGAAACACAACAAACACAAGCGTAAAATCAAATATATACAATTATGCGTCAGTCGGAGAGGACACAACTCATGATCATAATGAACAAAATGAGTGGAACCATAACCAATAGTCTCTTATCATTAATGAAACAAAGGATGATACAACCTGGCTCTGACGCTGAAATCTTCCTTTGGCGGGTCGTCAGCGGAATACGTCTCGGTAAAGCTTGTCAGGAATGGGGACAAGCCTCTCTCTTCGATCATCAATCTCCTTGCTATTGATTTGACACTATGAGGACAATTGAAACATTCTTTTAGCTATGAAGGCTCTTGGAGATTAGCTTGCAAAGGAAAATGGCAAGCTTATATAGATGGAGGAAGGGGAGTTGGGATCCCTACAATCATGGGATTGGCCCTATCCTCAAGGAAGCTTCCATGAGAGGTGGAAAACTACTCCCTCTACATGGAAATTCGAAGCCAACCTCCCAACTCAAATTAGAGACCAGTTTAGGAATTGGTTGGGGTCATCTTCCGCCATTTATTTTTAAAAAACACTCTTTATTAAGCCTAGCGTGGGTACGGTTCTGAGACAGAGCGCCAATTGGCGTGCCCTCTTTGGAGGATTTTCCCCCTTGGCGCGAGGGCAGAACTGTGTACCCGCGCCAATGCAAAAAATGCTATTTTTAGGGTTTTTCACAAGGATTTGTCTTCAGAGAAATGAAAGTACATGTTCAAGGGAATGCCATGAAAGTATTTTCAAGTTATGTCACTGCTCCCAAGTCACGAAATGAGCCCTCCAATGTTCGGGATGGGGAATTGCAGGGACAGTGACAAATTGCTATGTAACAGGTGGATATTTGTAGCTGCCCACTTATTCCATTTGAAATGCCACCATCATTTATTTTAGTTTTTCAGTTTCGGCACAAATTACTATTTTTAGCATTATTTTGGGTCCTGAACTTCCGGAACCATTTTGAGGCCCTAAACGATGTTTTTTGGGAATCACGCTTCTAGAGAATATGATTCCATTATAGAATTGATATTCATGGTCAAAAGTTGTAGTCCTCAGATAGATATTTCTAGCGATGTATCATGTGCATCAAACGGAGATAGTATGCCAAATTTACGACCCCGGGAAGTTGAAACACCAATTTACTCAAACGGGGCCCATAGTTTTAGAGCTTCATCTACTAGGGTTGGGTTTTTAGACGTTTAGAGTTTTCCATTATTTCTCAATAATAAATAAGCCCTCGAGCCTCATTGTCACACAGTTCAGAGGCATGTAGCTGCCACATCTCTTCTCATAGATAAGCTACTAGCGCCCTAGCTATTTGATTTCCATTATGTGTGTAAGCATTTTTTTTGTTATTTGATATTAATGAAATGAAGCATTATTTCCACTGCATCTCTATTTTTATGTCTATTTCTGTATTCTATTGTGTTCCTACATAAATCCAGATCAGGTAGGGTGACGATGCTTTGTTGTTGCTGTTGCGCGTTGTTCAAATACGTATCCCACTCTCGGTATCACTGTGTTGCGGATCCCTTTGGTCTCTTTCCCTAAAAAATTATCAATTTATTGGTTTGGATGAGATGGGATCTCTTTTTATTAGATTGCGCAACTAATTTTGGAGTGCTTATGTAACTTGTCTCAGCTTTAGTTTCTGTTGTAGACAATTGTTTCCTTCTCCATGTTAATTCATGATGGATTGTGTGTTTCCTCCCCTCATTCTCCTCTACTCCACTTGATTTAATTATTTTCTTTTGCATGCTGAGGTGGCATGACTTTGCAGTTCTCCCTATTCATACTTCATGATGGTGGCCAAGCTAACTAGACACCTTTCTGCCCCTTAAACTCTAAGTCTGAAAATTTGATTATTTCTAGCTATTATGGATGCATAATGAGAGGTGAGAAGCTATACCTAAGTTTACCTTTCGTTTCCAAGGCATTTGTAGGAGCTAGATTGAGGAGACAGGCCTTTTAGATGTTGCTTTCTTCACTATTTTTTGTTCTCTGAGTGAGCAACTTGTTGAATGAGTAGCTCTCAGAATGAGTTGTTGATCTTTCCTTGATGTTCCTTCCCATTGTAGATGCTGCGTGGGGGGTTCTCCAGATGCCATGGGTGGCACTCTTGTCTTTCCTAGGGTCTTCTTCATGAGCTCCTCCATTTTTTTTCTTGATTTTCAAGAATATATGTTTGCGCTAGGAATTCCTTGATGTTTGTAGCAGTCTGTGTCTTGCTTTCCTGTCTAAATTGTGCTCAGGAATGGAGGAATTTGGTGTATGGAGGTGATGGAGGAAGTTATGAAAATGAATGGAGTGAATTATGGGATGGATGGTAAAAAATAGGAATGAAAAAGAAGCTGAATGCTTCCCTATGTTTTCAGAAATCATTGATGACCTGCAAAACAACAAACACAGAAAACACAGCGATGCAGATATAATTTTTTTGTTTTCTTTTTCTTTTTTTCTTTTTTTTTTGAAAGCAAGTGGGTTTCCTCCATAGAGGTTTTCACCCATGGATCTTTATTCTATTTTCTTCTTTATTATCTTTTTTTTTGAGAAAGTGAGCTTCCTCCTTCAAGGTTTTCAACCCACAAGCTTGCCTTGGGTGCCTTAGAGAGGTTTTCACCAATGGATATTTCTTTCTTTCTTTATTTTTTTTATTTTTTTTTAGGAGGTGTGGGAAAATATGGAGTTTACCATCACATATATTTCTCTTCTTATTGAATTTATTAACTCTGCCCTTGAAAAAGGCTTCTTGTAATTTTTCAATCTGTGACCATTGAAAAGTAAGGGGATTCCTTCCTCATCTATGGCTTCGATTTGAACTGCGCCATTATCAAAAAATTCTTCCACTATGTAAGGTCTGAACCATCTTGTCATCAGCTTGCCTTTGAAATATTTAAACCTTGAATCATACAACAATGCCCAATATCCTTCTTGGAAGGTATTTTCTTTGATGTTCTTGTCATGCTAGACCTTCCTTTGCAGCTGAAATACCTTCGTGTGAAAAATTGCTTGCATTCTGAACTCAACCAATCCATTTGGTTGTAGCAACCTCTCTATTTGGGCATTTGATAGATCTAGATTTAAATCATCTGCCATTCTTAAAGTATTGAACTCAAACTCAACTGAAAGTAGAGCCTTCTTACCATAGACTAGTTCATATGGAGTGAATCTTGTTGTTGTCCTCCAAGTAGTGTTGTAGGCCCAAGTAGCTTCCACCAATCTGTCTACTCAATATTTTCTGCTGCTGCTCACAACCTTAGTGAGGATGCTCTCTAAATATTTGTTAGTCACTTCTACTTGGCCATTCACCTGAGGGTGATAGGCAATACAAGTTCTATGCTTAATCTTGTGCTTCCTCAAAATATTATCAATGAGGTGAGAGTTGAATTGTGCTCCCTGATTAGTGACTATTTATCTAGGGTACCCAAAATTGTAAAACACATTCTCCCTCAGAAATTATGCTACTTTCTCCTTGGTTTCTACCTTCACTACTTTTGTTTCAGCCCAATTTTCTAGGTAATTAGTGCAGACTATGATATACTTCTTTTGTCCAGATGGTGGAACAATGGTCCAACAAAGTCCATGCCCCATTTGAAAATGGCTCAAGAGCCACCTGAGGGTGCAAAGGCATCTCATCCCTTTTCATTGGTTTCCCCATCCTTTGGCACTAGTCACACCTGCTGGTGTATCTTATGGAATATTGGTGACAGGTAGGTCAATATTATCCTGCCTACAAAAATTTGCAAGCAGAGCTCTTTGTAGCAAAGTGGCCTCCACATGGGTTGTAATCACATGCAAAGATGATATCAAAAAATTATTCCTCCCTCACACCTCTCCTTAGGATTTGATCAGGCCCTATCTTGAAAATGTTTCCCCCAATCCATGTGAAAGGGGTGCTTTTTTTTCTAATGATTCTTCTCCTCTCCCTGAATGAAAGATTAGGAGGGAGTCTCCCAGCAGCCAAGTAGTTGGCTATATCAAAAACCCATGGTGAGAGTGTTGATATAGCAAAGATATGCTCATCTAGCAATTGTTCATCCACCATTCCTTCTTCACTTGCAGGGAGAGCTAACCTGGAAAAAAAATCTGCAACAACATTCTCCTTTCCAAGCTTATCAGTAATAGTCAAATCAAATTGCTGCAAAAGTAACAACCATCTAATTATCCTAGCATTAACATCCGGTTTTTTCATTAAATACTTGATGGTTGCATGGTCAGTGTGAACAAAGGTCTGATATCTAGTTACATAATGCCTAAATTTGTTCAAAGCATGGACAACGGCTAACATCTCCTTTCCAGTAACAATATAATTCATCTTAGCCTTGGACAAGTTCTTGTTGATTAAATAAATTGCATAAAGGATTTTTTCTTCTAATTTTCCTAATGTTGCCCCTGCAGCTTTTTCGAATGCATCACTGTGGATGTGGAAAGTTATAGTCCAATTTGGACCTCGGAGGATGGGGGAAGTAGCCAACTTTCCCTTAATGAGCTTGAAAACCTCTTGACAAGGACCAGACCAAATAAAATCTGAATCTTTGTCCAATAACGCAAATAATGGTGAAGCCATCTTGCTAAAATATTCTATGAACCTTATATAATATCCAACTAAGCCTAAGTGTTGGGAAAAATACTAAGAGGGGGGGGGGGGGGGGGGGGGGTGAATCATTATTTAGAGCATACTCATAAATTTTTACTTTTTCTTTCTCTAAAACTCATATGCTACTTGACTGAACACAACTCGCGTATACACGCAAATAACCTTCATAAAACTCGCGTATATACAGATATCTTATTAAGCATTTAGTTCTTTACTTAGATCTATGCATCATTCATTCATCAGATGTTTAGTTAGCAGTAAGCATGTGCAGTAATAACAGAATAAATAATCACACATAAGCAACACACATGAACACCAGGATTTAAGGTGGAAACCCAAGTTGGGAGAAAACCACTGTTGACGTCGTCTTTGTCTTCAATATTTTTATTATAAATAAAACATCTTACAACCATGTACTGGCACAGACTCATACCAGCATGCAGGCACCCACCTACAGAAGGCTACAACCTTCTCTCGTTTACCAGCCTCTCCTGGATGGGAGCTACAACCCCCTTCTCTCGTTTACCAGCTACCACTAGAAGGGAGCTACAACCCCCTCACTGAAGGCTTCAACCCTCAGCACCACCATGGACCACGTTTCATCAATTTTCACACTGGATCCAACAACTTCCATACAACACATTTTGTAGGCCACTTTTCATCATATTTTTAGACTGGACCCACTCCACACATTTAAGCTCAACATTCATCAAACTGAAATTTATAACCCCATCAATTCATTCATTGAATAATCAACCAATCAACCAATGACTTGATCTTCAATTAACATAATTAGAAGCATATTCATCATTCAAACAACCTAGTTCTGTATGAATACATCATTGACAGATAATAGTAAAACAACAAAACAGATCAGACATTTCATTCCACTTACTTCAGCAAACCCTAGATTCCATATGCACTTTTACTTCACTGAACCTGCGTATGTACGCGCTTTCATGCATACCGACCTGCATATACTTCTGTGCATTTTTCAGAGAACCCTGTCTTCCCATACGCGCTTTGCATTAAGCAGACCTGCGTATACACACGCTTTTACTAAAGCAAACCTGTGTATACATATGTAACTTTTCAGGACTGTGCAACTCTTCAGATCAGATAAACAACTCAGATTTCATCCTTTACTTCAGAAATTATTTCGCCTCTTCTCAGATCTAAACATTCCATAAACAGATCTAGAAAATACATATACATTTCAGATCTAGAGATCCCTCTTCATCATTTTATTCATAGGTGCATTATGAATTTAGATCTATCAGCTAACTGTTACCCATTCCATTTATATATATTTCAGAGTGAAGCATTCATTAAAACCCAGACTTATGCACACCCTTGCACAATGATTTCCTTCTCCTTATATAGATTTATCTTTTGTCAATACCATGAGCCAAAACCACACCACTTCCGATGGTATTCCTGGTTGGGATCAAATAGATAATCCAACGCTCAATACCATGGTAATGTCCCCTGGTTTTATTAATTTAGAGCGAAATTATGCATACGTGACTTGGCACGTACTTTTCCGCGTACATACGCGACTTCTCCTTAACAAACCCACGTATGCATTGTGACATACCTTGTTTAACATTATTCTGGCACTTTCTGAATTTCTTTCTTCTACTACTTCTAAACTGATCTGTAGATATATCAGATTTACATTATTTTCATCAAGGACAACTTCATCAAGTAGGTTCCATCAAAGTCAACACATTGTATCACATTGCCAACAATCTCCCCCTTAACTCATCAAGAGGGTTTCCATCAAGGACAACTTCATCAAGAGGGTTTCCATCAAGGACAGCCTCATCAAGTATGTTTCCATCAAGTACAATAGGTTTCCATCAAGAACAAATTCATCAAATAGGTTGCCATCAACTTTATCAAGTAGGTTGCCATCAAGGACAACACTCTGCATCATATTGCCAACAATCTCTCCCTTTGGACTTGATGGCAACCATGATGGTGTTTGATCATCACAATAGATAGATACATTGATGATAACCATTATGCAAACACCATGATACTCTCCCCCAATTCAAACACCATGTTACTCTCCCCCTTTAACATCAAGGGAAAAGGGCGGATCAAAACCAAGACAAGGTTTTTCTTCCCTTGTATAAAGAAGAGCTCTGTAGATCTGATGTGCACTGAAGTTACCATGCTCCCCCTGAGTTCATGTTGAATCTTCAAACATATTTTTCAATGAAGTACATGACTCTATGACCTTTCCTATCACCAAGGACTCATACTTACATCAATCCAACCAAGTGGATTTACATATATGACTCAAGTACCCAACCAAGTGGGTTTACAAATTTGACCAAGTCCTTACATGATTGAATATTACAATTTTACATCATAGGTCTCAACATGACCTTTTCATCACATTACAAATATGAAATTTTGTTACAAATACCAAAAAGAACTCAAGAGAGAGATCATATTTCAGAATCATCATAATGCCAACAATGCATCCTTTCCACATGACCAATGCTCCCCCTTAGCTTGTGCATCCTGAACACTTTCAACAGAAAATCATCAAGGCATATTCACCCAATATCAGAGAATGAAACAGAAATATAAGAGCTGGAACATCACCAGAGATACCCAACAGCACCATAGCTGTGCTGAAGAATGCTAACCCAGAGAAAAAATTGTCAGCAACCACCCATACGTGGTTTTATCTATATAAACTCGCGTATATACACGACTGTCTTTCATGAAATCCGTGTATGCAGTTTTAAGTAGATCTGATCTTGTACATGGAAGAGACAACTCCCAGCTTGAATGCTTCCCTGGGATATATGAGAGAAGAAAGATCGAACAAAGTAGCTATGTTTTCAAGTGTCATCCAACATTTGTAGCATAAGTGCATCAGTAACCAGGCCTTCAGACTTTTTGCAGCATCAACAAATTCTTCCCAATAGGAATTATCACACCAGAACAACTTCTTCAATAGACAATATGTGTCAAGCAATCATCCATGTGATCTAAAATCACCAATATCTTCAAGATTCATCATGATGTAATATGCATAGGAAAAAAGGTCTCAACCATAGCAACAAATTCTGCATGATCTAATCATAAGACTTCCAACTCATCCATATTGTGAAAACAAAAGATATTCTTCAGCAAAAAGCAAACAGGGCTCATCCATAATCTCATCATAAGAAACCATGTATCATGTCATCATAATTTGAGCAAGAACTAAGGAATAATCAAATACAATGCCAACAATGCAATCATTTGTTAGACTGATGCTCCCCCTAAACTTGTGCTCCTGATCTTTAGCTATCTTACTATTTTTCTTATCAGAAAAGCATATGGGACTATATCCAGCAGAACTCGCATGTATACGCGTCTTTATTTCACTAAACCTGCGTATGGAAAGTGAAATACATAAAATTTCACAACTTCATCTCCCCCTCAATTTTTACCACCTGTACCTATCTTCTTTACATCAGATGAACTGTCAGAAATAAGCATAACCAGAATTACCAAAACAGCCATGGGAATCATCATACATTGCTCCCCTTGTGATGATACATTACTAACCCTGTATCTCACATCATCCTGCAGCCATTGAGAGAAGTAGGCTTTAGAAGCGGATGACTGCAGTAGGATTATTATCCCCTAAGTTTTTGACCAGTCCTCCTTCCTTTTCCAGCTTTGCTTGAAATTTCTTATTGTGTGCTGGAAATTATCCAATTTCTCAGATCCATTCATCCTGCATTCTTTTTCTACATGTCCATACTTGTTACAGGAATAACATCTTGCATGACCAGAAAAGTAAGCATAAGGATCATAATGTGTTCTTATATTGCAATCAGCTGCTTTATGACCATACTTGCTACATGAAAAACAATATCCCTTGAAGAAACAAGAGTACCTTTCTGTGTAGAATCTGTTTGTATGTGACTGCAACATTCTGCTTCTGCAATTAGCTGCAATATGCCCATAATTATGACATTTAAAGCATTCAACATTATTGATCATAGGAGGGAATGATTTCTTTTGGGAGGGAATGATTTCTTCAGATTTCGCATTGATATCCTTTGAATATTTAGCACTTCCTTGTGAACTAGATTCTCCTTTAACAGTTTCATGAAAACCAAGACTAATTTTAACAGAGGGAGACATTTGACTATTAAAAATATTTTCCAGAATCTTAGTACTATCTTGAAACCTCAAGAGTTTATCTTTTTCTTCTAATTTAACTTTCAAAATATTTACCTCAACCTCCAAAATTTGGCATTGCTTCTTCGTGCTTTCTTCTTTCCTTCTTCCTTCTTCTACTTGATCATTCAATTTTAAAATCTCTTCCTTCAACTCATTTTCTTATTCTTGAAAATTTTGTAAAAGTTCTTCATTCTTCTTATTTGATTTTTCCCGATATTCTTTGAGGGAGATGATTTCTGCTTCATGTCTTTCACTTCGATTGGTTACTTTATCCTGTTGTCTTTGATACATTTCTATTGGTCTTTGATACATTTCTATCTGACCATTCATCATATCTATCTATTCTTTCATTCTAGAGATCATTTCTTTGTAGATAGATGCTTGCTTATTAGATTATCTTTGATGTTCTTCAACTTTAATATTGAGAGCTTCTTCTAGATCCATAACATTACTTTCACTATCTTCACCATTGCATGCACAAGAAGGTGAATCACAAGAACAACAATCAGTACCTGTTTTGTCTTCTTCATTATCTGCTGCACATGTTTTCTGAGATATCTCCTTTATTTGAGTAGCCTTCTTCTTTTGCTTCCTTCCCATGAGCACTAGCATATCTTGGTCAGAATATTATTCATCCTCATTTCAAAAGCAGTTAGAATACCATGTAGTTGAACAATAGTAAGAGTTTGCAGATCTTTCCTTTCTTCAATAGCGGATACTTTTGACTCAATTTTTGATGTCAAAGATCTTAAGACTTTTTCAACCAGAGTAGTATCGGTTATGGTTTCACCCAAACTTCTCATACGATTTACAATATCATCCAGACGTAAAAAGAAACTGGCAATACTCTCATCACTATGCATCCTTAAATTTTCATATTCAATTCTGAGAGTTTGGATTTTGGCACTTTTTACCTTTGTATCTCCTTCATAGCTTAGAATGATTTTGTCCCATATTTCTTTTGTTGAATTTAGCTGCATTACTTTAACAAATTCTGATTTAGACAGGCTTCCTAATAAAACATTGACTGCTTTGGCATTGATTTCATATTTCTTTCTTTTGCTACTTCTGAACTGATATGTAGATATGTCAAATTTACATTATTTTCATCAAGGACAACTTCATCAAGCAGGTTCCATCAAAGTCAACACATTGTATCACATTGCCAACAATCTCCCCCTTAACTCATCAAGAGGGTTTCCATCAAGGACAACTTCATCAAGTATGTTTCCATCAAGTACAATAGGTTTCCATCAGGAACAACTTCATCAAATAGGTTGCCATCAAGGACAACACTCTGCATCATATTGCGAACACTAAGAAACTCCTGACATATTTTTTATTTTGAGGAGCAGGTACCCTTTTGATGATAGTGATTTTGTTCGAGTCTACCTATATTCCTGGTTGGGATATGGAGTGTCCTAATACAACCCCTGATTTCTTCAGGAATTCACACTTTTCTGGGCTCAAGGAGAGATCCATCTCAATGTACCTTCTTAGTACTTTACCCAAATTGGAGAGAGCTTCCTGGAAGTCATCCCCATATGGTTTGAAATCATCCATGTAGATTTCGACAGAGTCATGGAATAACTCAGAAAAGATGCTCAGGACATTTCTTTGGAAGGTAGCTGGGCCATTTCACAACCCAAAGGGTAGGAATCTATAAGAAAAGGTACCCCAAGGGTAGGTGAAAGTAGTCTTATCCTGGTCTTCAGGGCTGATTTGAATGTAATTGTACCCACTGAACCCATTTAAGAAGGAGAAGAACTCCTTCCCTGCAAGGCCATCTAGGAATTGGTCTATAAAGGGCAAAGGGAAATGGTCTTTCTTGGTGGCTTTGTTAAGTTCTCGATAGTCGACATAAATTCTCCACTTCCCATTCTTATTTGGGACTAGGACAAGAGGGGATACCCACTCACTATATGATATAGGATATATGAACCCTGCATCCAATATTTTATGCATCTCTTCTTTGACTATGTCCTTCAGAGTCAGGTTCATCCTTCTTTGGGGTTACCTCACGGGTTTACATCCTTATTTTATGTAAATGTGATGTCTGCATACTAAAGGATGCACCCCTTTCATGTCCTTGTAAACCCAAGCAAATGCTTCAATATTTTTTTTCAAAAGCTGGCATAGCTTCTTCTCTTCTTCATTCGAGAGGTTTGGGTTGATTTTCAGAGATTTGGATGGGCCAAACTCAATTGCCTTGGTGGTTTTAGAGGTTGACTAAACTGAGTGCACTTCCATCCAAGGTTGGCTTTCAGACTCTTTGACTAAGGTTTCAAGAGGAATGTTAGTGGAGGATTGGTTTTGAATGGCATGGTCGATGAGTTAATCTTCATCAAGCTGCCCCCCTCTAAGAATAGCATCTACGGTACACATAGGGGTAGTGTTATATAACTCATATTCTTCATCCTCCAACCATATGGGGAGATCATGATCAATGGAACACTAGGCTCGAGGATATAACATTAGCTGTTTAGACAAAGGTTTAATTTTGATAGTCATGTTTACGACTCAACAAATTATATAAGCATCTGCAGTGGCTAACCAAGGTCTCCATAAGATGAGAGGATAACCATTAAACTTGGTTTTTGGTTGCAGGACAAGGAAATCTATAGGATATCCCCAAGAGTTAATGGTAACCATGACACCCTCAACAATTCCTTCCAGGGTTACTGTGGACCGATATGCAAGTTGCAGAACTATTGTGGTTTTCCTCAAAGTCTCTTAGAGATTAAGTTTCAAAACATTTTCCTTGGTCATGACATTGATGTCAGCCCCTAGGTCATTCAAACACCATTTATATGCACATCAATAACTGGACTACTCGGGTCTAGGTACTTTGGAAATATCACCCTTCCTAGTATTAGGTCAGACAGTTGTCCTACCATATTGATGGTGGGGGTATCTCTCTTCCTTCTCCCAGGTTTCTTGAAGAAATTTTATTTAATGAGCCTATTATAGATAGGGACATCCTTAATGGCCTAGAGAAGTGGTATCTTTACACAAAAAATTTTCAATTCTCCCAAGAGTTCACTATCCTTTGGGGTGTGCTGACTAGGGTGGATCAAGCACTCAAGAAAAGGAGGTGGTTGGATCTAAGTGTTACTTTCTTCCTTTTCCTCCTCAACCTCTACAGGTGGAGATGGAGGATGGTTGTATGGGAGTACTCTTCCCAACCTAAGATTAACATCCTGTATCTCCACAACATAAGCTGGATAGGATGTTTATCCAGTGGGAGCCTATTGTGCTTGTCTGTTGTTCGGGTTCAGATTGGGATGTGTAGGTATTTGGGGAGGCCCAGGTGGAGTACTGTGAATAAAATGAGGTTGAGGTTTTGGTGGAGGCATTAGATCAGGTGGTTGATTTTGTTGAGGCCTCCACCCTTGTGATGGATTGTTCCACTGAGGTTGTTGTGGAAGATATTGTTGGAAAGGTTGGTTTACTAGCTCAGGATGATATGAAGGGTTGTAAGTCCAAGTAGCAGGTGTAGACCAGGATGGAGGAGTGGCGGTGTACCAATATTGCAGGGGTGCACTCTGATTGTTGTGTTAGTATGATCCGGATTTATGTAGGAACGCAACAGAATACATTAATAACCATAAACATAAAAATACAACTTAAATAAGGCTTCATTTCATTAATATCAAATCATAGAAATATGCTTACAAACATGATGGAAATAAAATATCTAGGGTGTTGGTAGCGAATCTCTGAGAAGAGATGTGGCGACTAAATACCTCTGAATTGTATTACAATGAGGCTTGAGGGCCTATTTATTATGGATAAATAATGGAGAATTCTAAACGTCCAAAAACCTAACCCTAGGAGATGAAGCTACAAAACTATGGGCCCCATTTGGGTAAATTGGTGTTTCAACTTCACGGGGACATAAATTCGGCATACTATCTCCATTTTGGGCTTCGAAATAGCTCCAGAAGTTCAGAACCCAAAAAACTACTAAAAATAGTAAGTTGTGAGAAAAAACTAAAAGAGACAATGGTGGGGCCCCAAGTGGAATAGGCGGGTGGCCACCAATATCCACCTGGATCATTCCTCCCCCCTTAGGAAGAAATGGTCCCCATTGCGTTGAGTTCCTCCATGAGATGAGGAAACTTATGTTGAACTTGGTCCTTGGTAAACCACTTGCCTTGGTGTAGGAGTTGGCCAGCTTTGACAACCCAATACAGTTGGATATTATGTCGGCGAGTGTTCTTGATTTTCATGTACATGATATAGTCTGTGGTGGCCTGTTCCATGCAGTCTAGGTTTAACTCTTTTGGTGTGATTTCTTTTGCAATGTTAGAGGTGTCCAATAGAAGTGGGAAGTAGGGACGAAGGCGATCTACATTGAATACTAGGTGCAGACCAAGGAACGGTAGAATACTAAGATCGAAGGCATTGTTCCCTACAACCTTGGTGATGGTGTACGACCCATATTGGAGTGGGTGAATCTTGCGGTGGGGTCCATTGAGGCACTCCTTCTACAAATGTAGCCACACTTTTCGCCCACCTAGAAGTTTTGTGGCACCCGATGTTGATCATGTCGTTTCTTGTACTTAGCATTGGCTCTGTCCAATATGTCATGAACCTATTGGCGGATGTGTTGAATGCACTCGATGAAGTTGTTTGATTTGTCAGCTTCAGACTGGACATGAGCCGAATCGTCCTGAGTAGCTGCAATTGGCATGGCTATGTCAATGGGATATAGTGGCTGGAATCCCAAGCCCACCTGAAAGGGGCTATGACCGGTTAAGTTGTGGAGAGCCCAGTTATAACTGTGTTGTACATAGGGAAGGCTCTCATCCCATGTGTGTGGATGCTTTGAATTTTACATGCATAGAATGTGTACAATCATCCTGTTGACGACCTCTGTCTGGCCATCAGTTTGGGGATGGAAAGCTGTGGACTTGGTGAGCTTGGTGTCCAACATTGACCAGAGGCTGGACTAAAATGTGTTAAGGAACCTACTATCATGATCTGATATGATATACTGTGGGATCCAAAAGTGCACCCACACTCGTTCAAAGAAGAGTTTAGCAGTGGCTTATGCTATGATATTCTTCTTGCATGCCGCCATAATGGCCATCTTTGAGAATCTTTCAACGACCATGAAAACACAGTCATTTCCATGCTTAGTAGAAGGAAGGCCTGACATGTAATCCATGGAGATGGATTCCCAAGGTTGACTAGTGGTAGGTAGCGAAGTATAGAGCCCTTGCTTCTTGATGGTCGCTTTGGCAATGGCGCAAGCAGTGCAGAATCTGATGTACTTCCCGACATCTTGTCGAAGGTTTGGCCAATAGAAATACTTTTGCAGTACTGCCACTATTTTCTCGACCCCAAAATGCCCAACGACTTGACTGTAGTGCGCTTCCCATATCATCTTGGCATGCTCACTTGAAGGAACACAAAGGTGTCCTAGGTGACATAATAGTGCATCTTGGAGGTGAAAATTTGGAACTTACATACCCCCGAAGAGTGCCTTGTATGTGTAGCTGAATTCTAGATCACCCTTGTAGAGAAGCGGCCAATCAAAAGTCTCATGCCCACAAGAGTTGAGAATGGTGGTTATGGCCATGATTGGTGGTTGGCTGAGGCAATCTGCAACATTATTGGTGCTACCCTTCTTGTGCTTGATGTTCAAATGAAATTTTTGCAGGTATGTGGACCACTTCTGATGGTGATCGTTCTGCAACTTCCCTTGTGTCTGTATGAACTGTAGAGGTCAGTGGTCTGTGTGGATGATTGTCTCCTTCCCCAAAATGTAATGCTTCCATTGTCGACAAGCCTGCATAAAGGAATACATTTCTTTGTCATAAGTGAGATACCTTCGAACTGTGTCAGACAATGTCTCACTGTGATATGCCACTGGATTCCCCTGTTGAGTAACAACTGCCCCAATAACATAGTCAGAGGCATTTGTCTCGATCTCAAATGGTTGTTGCAAGTTTGGTAATGTGAGCACTAGGGCAGAACAGAGGCAATGTTTCAATTCTACGAACGCCTTTTGTTGAGATTCCGACCAAAATAATTTTAATTTTGCTCCTCCTTTGGTGACTTGACTCAAGGGCCAAGTGATATGAGAGAATCCCAACACGAACCTGCGGTAGAAATTAGCAAGACCCAAAAAGCTGTGAAGCTCTGTTAGGGTGGTTGGGGCTGGTCAATTCCGAATGACTTGGATCTTGGTTGGATCCACATGCACCCCCCTTTCATCAATAATGTATCCCAATTATTGAACCTGGGTCATGCCAAAAGTGCACTTCTCCAAATTGGCACACAACTTGTGTTGCCGCATTGTTTGGAGGACTTCTCGGATGTGGTGGAGGTGCTCTTCCCAAGTATGGCTGAAGATAAGAATGTCATCCAAGTATACCACTATAAATGAGTTGGTGAATGGATGCAAGATGTCATCCATCAACCTCATGAAGGTTGCGGGAGCATTTTTCAATCTGAAAGGCATGACGAGCCATTCAAAAAGGCCCTCCTTGGCTATGAAGGAAGTCTTCCACACATCAGAGGGTTCGATTGGTACCTGGTGATACCCAGATTTCAAGTCGATCTTGCTGAAATATTTTTCCTCTTTGAGTTGGTCTAGAAGGTCATCAATCCATGGGATCGAGTACCTATTCCAGACAATTATCTTATTCAGTGCCTGATAATCAATACAGAGTCTCCAAGTCCCATCCTTCTTCTGTACCAACATGATCGGGCTCCCACAGGGCAATGAACTTGGCCGGATGTGACCTTTCTGCAGTAGCTCCTGAATCTACCTCTTTATTTCATCATTCTCCAGAACAAAGAGCCTATAGATCGGTCCATTGGGAAGCGGCGCACTTGGGATTAGTTCAATGGGCTGCTTGACCTGACACTGTCGAGGCACCCCTATGGGTGAGGTGAAGATGTCCCCGTACTCCTCAACAACCTTGTCCATTTTTTTTTGTTGTGCAGAGGAGACATGTCTGGAGGTCGTGGCCATAGTCTTCTTCTTGCCCTGGGGGCGGATCATCAGGAAAACAAATTTCCTGGTTTGGTAAATGAGCTTACTGCATTATTTTGCAGTAACCAAAGAGATAGTGGGAGGCGGTGGTACCTCTGGTATCCTGTACAATTTATTTCCAAATTAATAATAATAGCATGAGGCCAGGACCCATACATAGCATGTCGCTTCCACAAATATGGTTGGCCTAATAATACATTAGAAGCATCAATAGGAGCAATGTCACACAATACCTCATCCGTGAAGAGCTTGATGCTATAGGGAAGGCGGCACTACTGGCTGACGGGGAGATCCCATCCTTGGTGAAGCCATCCGATGGTGTATGGTTGTGGGTGCGTTGTGGTCGACAAGCCCAAATTCTTCATGACATCTATTGAAATGAGGTTTTTTTAGCTCCCATTGTCGAAAAATAACCGTAGCAGGGAAACCTTTACCCACATCTGAGAGTGGAAGAGATGCTCTGCCTCCTCTGGATCTTCTGGTTCCTCCTTCTAGATCTTCGTAGTGGCAATAGTGGCATTGGGCTCTACATCAATAATATTCTTCCCTTTTTCATTCACCTTGTCAGGTTCTGATTCAGAGTCGGAGCATGCATCTGATTCAGAAGCCCTCATCTTGACCACCAGTGACTGCTTGGCCCAACACTCACTTGTGTTGTGAGTGGAGCTCTTATGGAACTCACAACAATTTCTCATGTCCTTCTTTGGCCTCATGGTGTTGTTCCTTTTTGTGCCTTTGGCAGGTTTTCTTGGGCTACCATGCCTTGGCTTTTTCCTTTGTTCTGCGGTTTGGCGGCACCTTTCCCTTGCTTTTGATTCGCAGATCCAAAGTCTTGCTTCTTCTATTTGAATTTCTGCTCAATCTTGGCAGCATAACGGTATGTCGTACCAAGCGAGGAGATGTCTAGGAACTCCATTTCCTCCTGAATGTATCTGTGCAGAAAACCACGATACTTTAGCACCAAATTTTTCTTTGAATATTTGATACCCAAATTTGTGCGTAGGGTATGGAACAGATTCATTATCTCATGCACATCTTGATCCCTTTGTTGCCGTAGCATGGTCCATTGTATGTACTTGTCCTCATAGCTCCCCACAGGATAGTATTGTTCCTTGATGGCATCTTGGAAATAATTCCAAGTGGGTATGGCTGAGAACAAAGAGGGTTCTGTCTCATCCTTATTTTCCTAGTAGGTTTCCCACCAGTCCTTGACATGGGGGGTAGCTGTGACGAGTGCAAAAATAATCTTCTCCCGGTCGGAAAAGTCATGAACTGAGAAATATCCTTATAATAGATTCAACCATCTATATACGACATCTGCATCTATTTGACCCTCAAATATGGGAATGTCAATGTTTACTTGTACCTTAAAGGGAGTCACGCCTCTAGAGTGGCTACTGGATGCAAATGTGCTTGCCAGTGGGCAGTCGTTGTAGGATCTCGGAAAATTTATCCATCATCGCATTCCTTTGTTTTTCGAGGGCCTCCTCGAGCAATATTTTGATAGGATCTCCTACTCCCTCATCTTTCTTTTCATCCCCCATGGGCGTCTGTCGAGGTTTGTGAGGCTGATATTGCAAAGGTTCCACCAAATCGAGCCCTAACTCCTTATACCTCGACCTTGTTTGGGACATGCAAAGAAGGATCGAGAAAAAACAGACTGCTCTGATACCATTGATCCGGATTTATGCAGGAATGCAACAGAATATAGAAATAACCATAAACATAGAAATACAACAAAAATAAGGCTTCATTTCATTAATATCAAATCACAGAAATATGCTTACAAACATGATGGAAATCATATAGCTAGGGTGTTGGTAGCGAATCTATGAGTAGAGATGTGGCAACTACAAACCTCTGAAATGTATTACAATGAGGCTCGAGGGCCTATTTATTTTGGAGAAACAATGGGGAATTCTAAATGTCGAAAAACCTAACCCTAGGAGATGAAGCGCCAAAACTATGGGCCCCGTTTGGGTAAATTGGTGTTTCAACTTCCTGGCGACGTAAATTCGGCATACTATCTCCGTTTGGGGCTTCAAAATGGCTCCGAAATTTCAGGACCCAAAAAACTGCTAAAAAAAGTAACTTGTGAAAAAAAATTGAAAGAGAAAATGGTGGGGCCCCAAGTGGAATAGGCAGGTGGCCACCAATATCCACTTGGATCATAGTAAGAGTAAGGTTCACCTTGCATACCTTGTTGATATGGTCGAGGGCTTTGCGGCCTTCTCTGGTTGATGAAACAGAGTTGTTTTGGCATTGCTTACCCACCTTGATATATAACCTTAAGTCCATGTAAGGAGGGACGCTTGTCTCTGGCATGATTCTCTTCACATACTAAGAAAACCTCTATGACATTCAGTGGAAATTCATTTCTTGGGTTCTTCCGGGTACATCTAGGACAAAATATGTCCAAGGCTCTCTCTACTTCCTCTTTCTTCCTTTTGACCTGCATTGTGTCCATTTGCAAAGCAAAGGTGTGAAGAAAGTCACTCTTGAAGTCCTCTAGCATGTTTCCAATATCATGTTTTATGAAGGTGCAAGAGGAAGGGGTATTGGATGTACTTTGTCTAGCTCTTCCCTTCTTCCTAAATTCCCTAGAATGGTTCTAAAAGACAATTTTGATTGTTTCGTAGGGTTGTTAGATATCTCCTCCTGTTAACATATTCGAGGTTTATATCATCTCTTCACTTATCCCTTGAAGAAGTACAAGTTTAAGTGAGTCGGGATCAAGAGTACAATTAGCTCTCTTATAGTTCAATTCAAACCTCTCTTCATAGTCCCCTAAGGATTCATCCGGCCCTACAGTCGTCCTAAAGATCCCATCCTTATTTTCATTGGACCTACAATAGTATTTTTATTTGTTGCTGAAGGTCTCTTCCATATGTGCCTAGGTAGTGATGCTATCCCTAGGCAGACCCATGAACCAGTGCAAGGTTTCATCCTTAAGGGTGGATGGGAATAGCTTCAACTTCTGATCATCAGAGGTATATTCATAAGTCCTACAAAATACAGTAAATTCAAACATGAATGTGGTAGGGTCCTCGGAGGTAAGTCCATGAAAGTTTGGAAGAGCTTAGGGGCTAATGTTCTTCATATTAGTTTCCCCATCTACCTCTCTTATGGGAAAGGCTCTTTGGATCCTAGCCATGGTTAGGATAGGTGACGCAGGTCCCTCAATTGAAACAAGGTCTTCTTCTTCTTCCCCAATAGGATCCTCAAAATATTCAAAAGGCTCTCCTAGAGAGGGTTCACTCTCACCGTGATGTTGGGGTTTTAGGTAAGGTTTTTCTTTGAGTATTCCTAGTCCTGCAAGGCATGAAAATCATTTTTTTTTGTATTTTTTCAATATTTCTAAAATGACATGAAAAGAAAAGAAAGCAAAAAAAATGTTAAAAACAAAATCAAAGCATCTATTAGACACTTCCCTGGCAACGATGCCAAAAAGTGGTGAGCCCTAGTATTGCACCACGAGTGTTGCAACATCCCAGGGGCTACCCTACTTTACTTTATCAACCAGAGGTTTGTACAAACTTGGAGGTGATAGTTCTATATACACAACAGATGCATTCTTCTCATGTCATCATCTTCTGCTTTATGAAAGGGTGTTATTTATTAAACTATGATAGGGACTAGAAAGTAAATTGCTAGAAGGAAATGACAGAAATGAAACTAAACTAAATTGCTGGAAAGGAATGATGGGAATGAAACTAATTTAATTTGCAGGAAATAAAATGACAGAAAGGAAACTAAACTATATTGCTTAAAAGAAATGACAGGAATGGAACTAATTTAATTTGCAGGAAAGAAATGATAGAAAGGAAACTAATTCTAAACCAAACATAACTTGGCCAAATGGCTAAATGCACTCTATTTATCCTATGGTCTATCTACCATACTTCTACCCATGCAACTAAGATATCCATGACTTAATCCTAATTGAAAAAGTGTTGATTTGCAGCTTGGAGGAAAGAAAAGGGTTAAAGTGGCTAATGGAGGGCTTAACACATGAAACAAGGCTTAGAAGTGGAAAGAGCAGGTTTTAAACCTTATTATAGCTTTATTAGGGCACAAAAGGTTTGGATCATAATGATTGAAATATGTGATGGTAGAGTTATGATTTGCGAATAGAAGTGTGATATGCGATATTACAATCACAATATCGCAGAATTAAAGGGATAGCAGAAATGTTGTTCAGGAGTGGGAGAGAAATGCGAAGTGAAATGAGGTAAGAACTGCGAAGTGTGGAGTGAAACCGGGAAAAATATTCGACGTGCGAAATATGATATCGCAACTAGCGGAAAGAGCAGTAAGTATTAACGAAAACCAACTGAATGGTGTGAATTACGAAATGCGATGGGTGACATGGCGGTGCGACCAACAACAGATCGCAATTGCAATATCGCGATCAGCGAATCGGAGCAGTAAGTCCTAACGAAAAAGGGAAAATATTGTGAATTGCGATAAAGTGAGGGCTTTTCAGAAAAAGGTGTAGTAAGGTTCTTTCAAAGGTTTTTGACATAGAATGAGAAGCGAAGGAGAAAGGAGGGAAAAAGGAATATCGCAATTAGGGTCTAGAAGCGGAAGTTGTTAACAAGGACCAAATGGGAAATGTGATTTCAAAAAGTAGCGATGGTCAGTCCAAACGGAAAAAATGCAGTTTCTAATGTTTTTGACTATTTTTAATAAAAGATAAGCAAAGGGAAATAGAAAGGGATATCACATTCAGGCTTGGAATGAGAGAGCGTTAACAAAGATGACAAGCGATTTGTGATTTGCAATGGAGTGAGGTACGACGAGCGGGAATTTCTAGGAGAAAGGGCAGAGGTATAATTCTAATGCTTTTCAAGAATTTTAGGAATGAAGAGGGGTGATGGATGCAAATAAGATAAAAAGGAGGGAAATGGAGGCACAACAACAGTGCTCAGACGTGAAAATAGAGCTGGGAAATGAAGGGGGATGGCTTGATGATCTTCCTGGGGATTTTGATGCTTATTATTGCGAACAAATTTGTGGATTCATGTACGAAAAATAGAGGAAACACATGACAAAATAGTGAACAGGAAGCAGTTTTTGGTCCTATGGGAAGGTTCGCCCTCCTCGAGCTTTATTGACAGAGATGAGAAGGGGGTCTTGATCCATAAATTTTTTTGGTTTTTCTCCTCTATTATATCACTCACAAGCAAATGAAAAACTACAGTAGCACACTGAAAGAAAAAACTAAGTAGTGATGAAACTATGAGAAGAAGAACTAATTGAATGACAGAAAGAAAACTAGCTTAATGGAATAAAGTAAAAGATAATAACAAAAGAGAAGGCGAGGCACATGGATTGGGCCCTAACCCACAAGCCTAGCTCTCTGAAACTTAAATCAGTCTGCTCATTTCATAAAAGAATAACCTCATACATCTCTGAAAGTTTTAGCACTGAGTAAAATAATAAAAGGCTCAATAGATTGCAACAAATGTTCAACTAGAATCGACTATCTCTTCCTAGCTATAGCTTTTCTCTATTTATTCTACGGGGCAACTACTAACAACTCCCTAGAAAATAGTGATTAATTCCACTTGACTCCAAGTAAACAAATATTGAGTGCACTCCTCTTTGAGTTGCTTGGTTACCTCTAGAATTCAAATTGTTGGAGGGAATCCTTGGGGATACTTTGTTTACCTTTGAGAGTTAAGGAGGGTGGACAATCCTCCAATAATTTCTTCTTGTTGTCTCCTCCAAGTATTTATGATAAAATCCTTATAAAAATGCTTAATAAATCATGATTTTCTGCACTCAACTTCATATTAGGCACTCAGAGTATGTTAGCCTTAATCACCAACTATACTAGCATCATAAAACCAAATAATAATAAAAATGCAAGAAAAAGAGATCTAAGAAGACAAAAAGGTGACCATTAACCCCTCCAAATATGTCTAATGATGGAGCTCATCAATAATCACTCTTAGTGTTTATTTTTGAAAAACAAATATTTATTTTTGAATATTATTGAATTTTTCAAACATTTGATTGGAACATAACTTGAAAGCCTTATTGTAACATTCGCTCGTATTCAAATAACTACCTCATATTTGTTTTTGATAATTTTTTGGATGGAGTTGCAATATTTATGTCATAAATTGTATATATTTGTGGAGTTATTTTTCATGTTTAAGCTTCATAGGAAAACCAACCAAAATGAAAATATTTGAAAATATCTCATGGCCACATAAATAACATATTTACCATCAATTATTGTCCACCATAATTTAAGCAAGTTTTTTGCATAATAAATCAATAATGAAATAAAATGAAACTGTATCTAGAAATTATGGCACAAAAATATAAGGCAGGTATCCACATGGCATTGTATTCTGTAAAGGTTACAATTTTTTTAATATATTGAAAATAAATATTTGTTTTCAAAATTTAAATGTTATAACTTTCCTTCCTCAATGATAAACTAATAGTGGTCAAAGGAAAAGAGTCCAACTTAATCACTCTCTATAGCAGTGGTTTTGGGCCCAGATTGAGGTTTTCCAGAATAAAATATAGTGTATGTATAATTTGTATTTATGATTTGTTACTATTTAGTTTATCTCTCTCATGTAATTCTAACATGGTATTAGAGCCAAGTGTTGGCTTATGAGGAACTCTTTGTTAATAATGGTTTATTTGTCGTGGTGAGTATGAGGAGGCATAAGAGTATAACAATAAGAGGAAAGAAAATTAAATGAAAAAACTCAAGGAGAGTAGATTCTTAAGCAATGTATCACACCTTAAGTGTTGGATTCATGGGGATGCCTATGTTGCCTAAGGGTTTATTTTTCCTGGTTTAAAATGTGAAGAACAATACAATTGTATCTTTTCATTACCATGTTGGAATGACCATGATGAGATCGAGGGATTTGCGACTTTTGTGCCACGAGAACATATCGAGGATATCTTGGGAGAAGAAGAGATTAAAATGTTGACGTAGATATAAACTAGAGACGAGAGCCATGGAAGTAGGCAAGACAATCTTTAGCCTTCAAAGTTTCAATAGCAGTTCAAGGTTCATCGGTGTAAACTCTGTTTGATTGATCACGGGTTGGAAGATGCGGAGTGTGGGCACCATGGAGTGCCATGATTTCATAACGTGCTAACAACAAGATGCCATGATATCCATGTCCCATACAGACATGGAAAATTCTATCGCCCAAGAGATCACAGATGGGTTACGATCTCATGCAAGATGATCAACAAGGGTTTGATTGGAAGCTGAGTGGTGAGTAAGCTCGAGGAGTTCAAAGGAGTATTATTGCTCAGCATCGGTGAAAGTGCTCCCTTGGTAAAAAAGTAACCAAAAATCCATAAAATCCTATCTTGACAACAAAACTAAGTATTTGACCATGGCGTTATGATATATATATATATATATATATATATATATATATATATTATACAATATGGAGCTTTAATTTTATTTTTATCTTATGTAAATGGGTATATATTTAAATGGTTATACATATATAATTTTAACAACTCTCCTCCATGTCCATTGCTCGTTCTCCATGTGAACCTATGCACATGGACCTCTCATTTTCTTTTCCACTTTCTTATTCCTTCGCTTCATGTTACATCACTTGGGCCTCCTCCTCATGAAACCTAGATGACATGCCCTTCTAGACAGCACATGCGCATCACACCTTTTGTAGGTTGTTCCAATGCATGGTTTTCCAATAACCATGTAATAGGAGTTCATTCACTCCCGAGTACCGACAAGGATCCATATGGAGTCATATTTAAACAAACTCAAGTTGCAACTCTCATAAGTATCCTAGTTTCTCATGATTTCTTTAATGGAGATCACATTAATAATTGATGACCCAGGCACATGTCAATATTTATATGTACATGTTACTCTGATAGGAGCCCAATCATTATCCTGGAGGTGTGTTGAATATTGAAAACTATAAAATTCAGGCCACTTTCAAGATTGTATTTCCATAAGACAGTGCTACTCCATAAATAAATTATCATGAATCTCAAGTGATTCCCTTTCAATTTATGGTTTACATCGATCGACATGTATCAAGCCATCGTTACTTGGTTTCCTTTTTGGATTAAACGAAATGAGCGGGGCAGCAAAATTCATGGATAAATTCCTCTGCACCTGTGTAGGCATAATTAAGAGCATACCAATAGTGTCAATAGATCCTAAGGCCTATAATCGATGAAGAAGCAAGAACTTCATCATTAATTCCAACCCTAGAGTTTTCTTTGGTTGTTCCATTGATAGTTTATTTGCTTTGGCTTGGTTATGTTTGTTATTATACTCTGCCTTAATGCGTGTTCTCTTCCTCGAGGTAGCCCAACTTGCGCTCTACAATTTTTTTCCTTTTCTATTTTATTATGGGCCCTTGAAGCACAATTTCTGTTACACTAAATTAGCCCGAAAGTATAGACAAATTTGGCTCTAAAATATTTTTGTAGGCAAACTCTTGGTTACACTTCATCTTTGATATTTATACTCCCTATTTCCAAGAGGAAAATTTTACATCGATAGAGGTAAAAGTTGAAAGGACTTGAGACCAACCTCGCACATGTGAGAAAAACATAGTGATTCTAATGAGATGCAAAATTTGTCAGTTATTCTCGTTGGTATGTCCATCATTGGCGTTTTTTGTATCTTTCGATTTATAAAAGTGCCATCAACAATTGAAAATTGTCTTAAAGAGGTAGCGTGATCCAAGACTTTTGGATACCTCTTATTATACACAAGCTATGAAAGATTCATTTGAAAATCATCATATGTTCAAGAGTGGTTCTTAGTTGACCATGCATTTTTTTTCTTATGGTTTCAAGGAGGAAACATGGTGAGTGAGAAGAGATTCCACCTCCCCTCTCTCAATTTCTAACCACATCACCACTTGTGGAATTGGGGCACCTTGATTCTCCTATATGGAACTACACATTGAAGCAAGAACCTAAGTCATAATGATATATTCTTCTAATTAAGAGTTTCCATGAAAGACAATGAACGTTCGGATCATCCCTATGATATGGTTGGAGCTTCGTTCAAACCCTTGAGGGTGTGTATGTCATCATTCAACTAGGTGCACTTGACTCCCAAAACTTATTCATACATTGTTCCTCAAACATCTTTTCATGCCCTTTGATTATGAAATATGCAACATCAAACAAGTAATTACCTTCTAAAAGAAGCTCCTTAGGAATGAGGCCATACAAATGGAAAAAACGTGACTTAACCATGATTGGAAGTCCCCAAAATTAGCACACTTTTCCAGTTCCTTGCTTATAGGTGTAAAATGTCTTCCACCTTTTATATTTAAGCTTGAAATACTCTTACCCTTTCCATACACCTTCAAAACGTCTTGTATATAAGCCTTTTTTCTCATCTCCACATGGAAAGGGGATGAATATGTCATGTTCCGCAACCGAGCCCCTGTAGGTTTTAGTTTTAGTTTATTTCCTTCCTTGTAATGGTGATATTGTTGGGTCTATTTTCTATGGACTTGACCTGCATGACATATTATAATATAAATTAGTCCAAGGTTTCTTTAGAGAATGATGTCCCTAAGTTTGAAAATAATTAACATGTGACTATAAGTTTGATGGAGTACCCAAATAGAATGTCTAAATAATCAATGGCGAAACTGCTTCTAATGGGGATATGCCATGCACTTAATTCACAAACAAAATTATGCTCAAGTACATGCATGAGCTTGGTAGTTGTACACGATACTTCCTGACATGATAGGATTAAAGTATAAATGTCTTTTCATGACTGTGAGAAGGTTTACTAGAGGTTCAGAATAGGTCAAACATGACTGAGCCTACTGTCATGACAATCTAGGGTTTCCAATGTATTCAAGAAAGATGTCATTTTCAGGAACCTTAATGCACTTTAGGGGAGGTGGACTAAGGAAAGGCGAGGTTACCATCATGGGGTATTATCTGCACAAATTTTAATACAAATTACTTATTTCTTGGATTCTCTTTCTCTAACAATTATATGCCATTGTTAAAAACAGAATTGCTTCTACAAAAATATTTTCGAAATTTAAAACACGATCGCCAATTGCAATATCAAGAAGAAATATCAATCACACATAACATAGATGTTTTTATCGGGAGAGCATAAAGCTAAAAACCCCACTATCATATATTATGTATATATCATGGATCATGAAATAATATCATACAAAAATCTAATCCAAGAGCTCTCAGTACAATATACAATTGTCTCACACTGTCATACAAAAATTGGCAAATTCATGTGTCAATTTACTACCTCCAGATAGCCTGCCTCCACTGCGCAATCCCAATTGATAGCAATCCCTGAATGAATGGAATCATGCTTTCCTTGACTACACAATCCTCATGGGCACATCCAATGTGTGTGTGGTTGCATGAGTGCACCCACTAATGTCACAAATGATAGTCAAACTGTCCCTTTCACCTACATCTCAACTGGGTCTCCACTGGATCTGACATGCATGTAGTTAACAGTAGTAAATATTTAGTTGCATGTGAGACCATTCATTGTGAATTAATTAATAATTAATTCACTAATCTCTCACTAGTGTATCTTCAGTTAAAACTAGCACAACTGAGTTTAACTCACTTAACTGAGTTAAACTACTTTACAAATCACATAAATACACATCCAACTTTGTTACAACTTTGAATCACTCAGTTACAACTCTTGAAATTTTAATACAATTATGTATTGTCTGGATTCTCTTGATCCAAAAATTATCTTCCATTTTTAAATATAGAGTCCTTCTACTAAAATCTTTGCAGAAATTTAATCGCCAATTGCAAACACATGAAGAAAGATCAATCACACATAACACATATGTTTTTACTAGGAAAGCATAAAGCTAAAAACCCCACTCTCATATATTATGTATATATCATGGATTGTGAAACAATCTCATACAAAACTCTAATCCAAGGGTTTTCAGTATAATATACAATCGTCTCACATTGTCATACAAAAATTGGCAAATACATGCGCCAATTTAGTGCTTCCTAACAGCCTGTCTCCATTACGAAATCCCTGCTGATCACAATCCCTGAATGAATTCAATCTTGCCTTGCCTTGACTACGCAATCCTCATTGGAATATCCAATGTGTGTATGGTTGCATGAGTGCTCCCACTAATGTCACAACATATAGTCAAATTGTCCCTTTCACCTATCTCTCAACTGGGTCTCCACTGGATCTGACATGCATGTAGTTAACAGTAGTATTTCTTCAGTTACATGTGAGACCACTATTTTTGAATTAATTAAATAATTTTAAATGTGAAGTTGGGTTACACTTTTTTCCCCTTTTTGAGAAAAAACTTTCATTTTTTCCAGTTCTTCAACTTTCTGCAAGCTAAAACAAATTTTCAGTTTAGAATTTCATTTTGCGATAAAAATAAAATTTGTCAGAAAATTTGTTAGCTTTCTATTGCTTATTTTTTGGAATTTTTTTATACACATTTGATATGTCAACTTAGTGTTTATTTGAGTGTGTGTTTTTTAACAATCAAAGGATTCATAAGAAGACATGTTAATACGCAATGTTGTATTCTTTGAAAATTTGTGTTTTTGAGAAACAAAATGTGTTACAACAATCTAGATAGAGTCTACTTCGGTTTCGTCATATTTACAAAGCCAATGGATGCATATCATAATTAATAGTATTTTTTGAACTAGTCCAATATGAAAAAACTGCATATTTTGAATATGTTTTGCGACGCAAGAAATTTCTTAACATATAGATTATAAACTAAAAATCTAAAAGCTACCCATTAGAGAAGACGGACCAATGTAATGCACCATAATTTTTTCAATTTTTTTTACAATGTATTTTGAAAGATACAAAATTTTGATTTCACTAAATCACAATGACCTTCAGAAATTTTTTGCACCCATTTTATTAAATAATTAATTAAAATTAGTAAATATTTATGAAATTCCATAAAAGTTATATTTCCTAAAAGTAGATTCAATTATGAAAATGCTTGTCTTGGTTCCGACAGTTAATTCAGAATGTTTCATGGAGTTTAATCAGTCCAAAGTTACAAATACGTATTCAAAGCTTGGCTCTGCGTAATTGATGATGCGTTAGTTCGACCGCACTGTTTTTTGCGCCGATGGCCCGTCAATTCTAACGACATAAAATTTCGGCCGAACTTTTACCTAACTTTCCATCGGCCGAAAAATACCGCGGAGCCCCTCCAAAAAAACATTTTGTGGCAATATAAATTGCCGCGAAATAATTAATTATTTTCGCATATTTTTTCACATTCGGTCTGATTTTACAAAGGTCTGTTTTGGGTTTAAGAACTTTTCTTGGAGGTACATTCAAAGAACATTTAAAAAAAAAAAAAATTGGGTTTAAGGACTTTTCTTGTAGGAACATTCAAAGGACATTTCTTGGAGGTATGTGATACATTTTTTGGATGTTTTATAGGCTTCATTTTTTTTGAAAGTATGGATTTGGGCTTAATTTTCATTGTTTTTGAAGGTATGGATTTGAGCTTAATTTCGAGAGGACTCTTTTTTAGGCTTAATATTCAAAGGACATTTTTTGGACATTTTTTGGAAGTATTTTTTGAAGTGATATTTTTTTAGAGGCTTTTTTGAAGTATTTTTTAAAGTGGAATTTTTTAAAAAGTTGGAATTAATTTTCAATAGACATTTTTTGGAGGCATTTTTTTAAGTGACATTTTTTCAGAGTACGTGTTTTGAGTTGAAGTAAATCTTTTATAATGATTTTTTAAAATGAGTTTTTGTCTAACTTTTTAAATGAAATATTTTTGTAGGACTTGGAAGGAAATATTTTCAGCTTCATTTCATTTTTATGAGACATTTTTTTCTCGGATTTTTTGAAGTGTTTTGGATAGAAGTATGTAGTTTTTGCAAAAAACTTAAAATGATTTTTTTTTAAATTAAATCTTTTGTGATGTTTTTTTATAATTGAGTTTTTGTCTAAATTTTGAAGGAAATTGTTTGAACTTCATACTCTATTATCATGGGAAATTGAAGGAATTGTACAATAAAATATGATCGAAAAAGAGACCCTGAGGAACATAGAGAAGAGACGAGACAATATAGAAGCACTCTCAAATATTGAAGGGGAAAATCAACCTCAAATAGAAGTTGAAGTAGGTATGTAAATGTAAATATTACGAGTTTGATATATTTAAAATTTTCCTAGTGTAAAATGTGAAGCTTAATTTTTATTTGATGAACTAATTTGAAAAATATTTTGCAATGTAAATAGATAGAGATATTCCTCAAAACATTGATGATGAGATACAAAATTTTGAAAGAGAAAGTGAAAGAGATATTGAACCAATGATTGAATATGTTGAAACTGATGAAAGAAATTCAACTGAAGAAATTGAATCACAAGGTATATATATGTGTGTGTGTGTGTGTGTGTGTGTGTTGAACACATGCACGTATTGTTGAAATTATACATATATTTATTAATTTAGTTAGTTATTGAAACTTATTATATGTACTATTCATTCGAATATGTACAGATGAAATCAATGTCGATGATGAGATGTTAGAAAATGTTGACACTCACACATATGGAGATAAAAAAGCTGACCATTATATACGATATCGTGTTAACCACATTTTTGAGAAGTATTTCATAAAGGAAAATGTGACAGTTCAAGCCCAAATGTTGAAAGGTCTCCTATCATTAAGGAAATTAAAAGAAGCTACGACTTTATTGGGTATTCGAAAATCAACCAAAGATAAAAAATGAAGGAAAATGTGATACAAAATATAAATAGTGCTATAAATTCAATTAGAAGATCTAGATAGAAAAATGTTTCAGTTGTACGTAGAGAAATACATATGGCAGTGGTTTCATCAAGTACTAAAGAGAATCACTTGGTAAAATCTATGGCACGAGCATTAGGAACCTCGCGAAAAACTTTGCACAAACATCAGAAATTTCGGTTGCAAATAGATGTAAATGATGAACTTGCTTGTTGGAGAGCTATTTGTAGGCAACCATACAAAGATAGACTTGGAGAAAATGTTAAAAAAATAATATATGAATATTGGAAGAACAATTCGCGTGTTTCACCAACTGCAAGGCATGTGATGCGAAGAAGAATAGCACGAAATCAGTACGAAGAACATGAAAAACATTTCTTGGAAACCACTCAGATAGAGTTTTTCAACAAGTTCAAAGAAGAGAATCATGAAATTCATGTTTCAATCAGTGCTTTTGTTCAACAAAAACCATGGTATGTAAAACCTATCACCGTACGCGACACTTGTTGTTGTCATTATCATGTGGAATTTGAGTTATATTATGACACATTCCTTAATTTTGGTAGAACATTTTGGAAGGATTCACCTCCTCCTTCCACTATCCATGATTTCATATCTCAAATTCTATGTGAAAGACAAAGCGATGATCTATTTTACGAAAAGAAATGTGTTGGTGGTAAAAAATGCGATGATTGTGGAAATTTGACTAAATTTCAAAACAAATATCATATTGATATAAATGATCAATCATTGTCCAACATGAAAGTGAAATGGAAGAGATATGAATATATCCATACATCGATTCAAGGTGCAAATAGTGCTAAAATAATTGAATTACGAGAAGAAGAAATTTTTGTGATAGACTTTTTGAGAAATTTTGAGGTAGAAATTTATAAATACACCAAGCATTCCTGTAGAGCTCGATGGAAAGACTTGCAATTCAAAAAATCCCATGAATTTTTTCCACTAGGGACCATTTTGTCAGTAATTGATTTTGCAGAAAACTACAAATTTGTTCCACAAAATGAAATTCAGAGTGAATACTATCATTCTGACCAAGTCTCCATGCTTGTCCATATTCTATATAAACATGCTGAAAAAAACGTTGATCATATAGAAATCACCAATTAAAATTGACATGTTATTAAAGAATATCACTTTTATATCAGTGATGATCGTACACATGGTACATATTTTGTACAATACTATTTTCGAAAGATTTATGATTCCTTGAAAAGTTGGGGAATAACATTCAACGAAAATTGGATATGGTAAGATTAATGCACATGTCAATTCAAATCTGCACAATCATTCTTTTGGTTGTGTTGTCTTCATAAGAAAACCTACATTAAACATTGTTGGAATTTCTTCGAGTCTGGTCATGGAAAAAGAGAACATGATGGTGCAGGGGCATGCATAAAATGAGCACTTAGAAGATATCAAATGAATCTCTCTGCAAGCCGACTTGTGGATGCTAAAGAAGTTATTCAATGGTGCATCACTGCTCTAAGCCATGAGACTAAACGATCAAGGGAAGTGAGAAGGTACATTCATTTTAATTTTTATTGGATATCTAATTTTAAATAGTGTACATTTATCACAATTTGATTATATATAATTGATTATCTTTGATTGTATTTTGATATCATATTTACATTATTCTTTGAGTTTTCCATATAAAGGTTTTTTTGGCATATTGGGATCGAAGAAGTAGATATATCAATTGGAAATGACATTGAAACAATAAAAGGGACTCGAAAATTACATTCAATTAAAACAAAGTTGTCCACAAATGTGTTTTCATTGGATAAAAGAAAGTATTCTTGTTTTTGTCATGTTTGCATAGACAACACAGAATCCAATGACGTTTGTGAAAACAAAATGTATGTAAAAGATTGGAAACATACACAGCTAAATACAAAGGGAAAAATGTTCGTTGCAATGTTTGAATAAATGCAATCAGAAGAGACTACAATATCATCCGATGGTGATCACGTTTTTGATATTATTAGAGAAGGTAACATTTGAATTTCTTTCCAATGATAAATATATAGAAATAAATTTAAATACATAAGTTTGTTAAGTTTATTTTATTGTGAGGGAGATGTTTTTTCTATAATTGCACCGGCTGACAACGATGAAAATGTGAAGTATTATTTGATGCATTGCACTGAACGAAAAATGAAATTATTAGAAAACTATAATGATCACGGGTTTCCATATGAAAGAGGATCTATTATAATGAAAGGATATTTTTTCAAACAAACTAATCAAAGTGAGGATTTTGTTTACTTTGAAGACTATGAACCTGATGTCATAAGTTGTCAATATAATCACTTGGTGTGTGCAGCACACATAAAGTTGATAGAGGTTCAATCAAAGAAAAAAAATAAAATCAAGAAATGGAAAATGTCAAAATACGATCATGAACGAATCATTGAAGATGGCATTCCATTGGAATTTTTTTGATTGAACTTCCCAACAATTTCTTCTCTTTGGATTATGTTTTAGAACTTCCAGAACTCAACTAAAATTTAGGCTTCCTTGTTATGTTATCTCTGCAAGTGTTTGCACATGTACAAATTGTTTTGGTACATGTACACTAGGATCAACTGAAAGTATATTTTCTATACATGCATTGATGAAAAATGTTGCATGTATTGAATATATATATATATATATATATATATATATATATATATATATATATTCTAGAATGCAATTAACTGTTCAAGTAGTTTTAGTATATGTGCATTGATGAAAAATGTTTCATGTACCGAATATATATGTTCTAGAATGAAATTAACTTAAAGTAGTTTTTCTATGTGCATTGATGAAAAATGTTACATGTACTGGATATATACACAGACTGAATGTGACCATTTTTTCTCGTGGGATTTTCTGGTAAAAAGTATGGAATGTAAATAAATCATCCACAGTATATTTTTGTACAAAGATTCCTTTCAGACAAGAGACTCAGAGCACTTCTCCAACTTTTGGCGGGATTTGACTCACATCTCTATTCCTAATAGAAAATCTAGTAGAAAATTTGTCTTTCCAATGGTCGGATATGTTCTACACAATTAACTGAAAGTAGCTTTTCTATGTGCGTTGATGAAAAATGTTGCATGTATTGTATATATATATATATCTTCTAGAATGCAATTAATTTTTCAAGTAGTTTTCCCATGTGCATTGATGAAAAATGTTTCACATACTGAATATATATGTTCTAGAATGCAATTAACTGAATGTCATCAATTTACCAATTTATAAATCAAAAAGGTTACCTATTTGGGTGCATTAATGAAATTGACCCCAATTCAACAAACATATATCTACTTCTTATATTTCCAATCAAAATTAAAGGGATTTATATGGGAAGGAGGTAGAACATATAGCCCATCAACTACTTTTTAGAGGTCAATGAAGCTATCATCATGTGGGAAAATGTTTGGAACAATTTATTGTACTGGAAAGTAATCTTAAGATTGTTTTTGATCTCTACATACTCTTGTTTGAGTGAAAAAATTTCCAATGGAAATAACATAGCTTTTCAATCCAACTAACCATATCAATTGAGCTCTATTTGAAAAAAAAGTCAAAAAAAACCAAAAAGCCAACAAAATAACATCCTTGGTTTTTATTTTTTATAAGAATAGCTAAATCATATTAAGGATTCTCTTCATTGAAATTTTTTTTGGATGGAGAATCCTTAATATGATTTAGTTATTCCAATAGGAAATGACAACCACGAATGTTATTTTGTTGACATGTTTTGTTGGCATGTTAGCTTTTATTTATTGTTTTTTCAAACAGAGCTCAATTGATATGTTTGGTTGGATTGAAAAGCTATTTTCTTCCCATTAGAAAATTTTTCACTCAAACAAGAGTATGTAGAGATGAAAAGCAATCTTACGATTACTTGAGTACAATCAAGCGTTCCAAACATTTTCCCACATGATTAAAAGTTGTAATGGTTGAGCCTTCTCTGACCTTTTCCATTTCACTAGATACCTTCATTGACCTCTAAAAAGTAGTTGATGGGCTATATGTTATGTCTCTGTTTCCCATATAAATCCCTTTAATTTTGATTGGAAAGATAAGAAGTACATATATGTTTGTTGAATTGGGGTCAATGTCATTAATGCACTCAACTAGGAAGCCTTGTTGATTGATAAATTGGTAAATTGATGACATTATTAATCACCTAAATCTACACTTTGGATGAGTGACTTTGTCAAAAGAATATTGCCTTGAGTTATTATATGGAGAATAAATTTAACCTTTCTATCCTGTGAATAAGATGAATTATTTCAAATTTTTCCTTTTTGAATTTTATTCAACTAGTGAAATGCTTATGCAATATTTAACCTTTCTATCTCTTTGAATATGATATGATTTTATTTTTTAAATTTTATTCAATTGGTGAAACTACTATGCACTAATTGATGTGTGAAACTCACAAGATTACTTCACATGAAAAATGTACTTCAACCATCCAAAAATTGAGTTTTAAAAGATTTTTTATTATATCACAACATTACTTCACATTCCATGCCAATTGTAGTTCAAATATCCAATAAAAACATTTAATATTATTCACATGGAAAATGTAGATCAACCATCCAAAACTTAAAAGTTTTAATTTAACAAAAAATTATAGATCAAAACATTACTTCACATGCCAAATGTACTTCAACCATCCAAAACTTGAGTTTTAAAAACATTTTGATTATATCAAAACATTACTTCACATGTCATGCCAATTGTAGTTCAAATATCCAATAAATTAACATTATATCACATGCCAAATGTAGATCAACCATCCAAAACTTGACTTTTAATTTACAAAAAAATATAGATCACAACATTACTTCACATGCCAAATGTACTTCACCCATCCAAAACTTGAGTTTTAAAAACTTTTTGATTACATCAAAGCATTACTTCACATGTCATGCCAATTGTAGTTAAACTATCCAATAAAAACATTTAACATTATATCACATGCGAAATGTAGATCAACCATCCAAAACTTAACTTTTAATTTAACAAAAAATTATAGATCACAACACTACTAGTAGTTCAACTATTGAAAAATTAAGTTTTAAAAACCAAACAAATTATTTATAATAAAAATTTTAAATTTAAATTTATAATAAAACTTTTAAACTTCAATTTATAACTTATATATATATATATATATAAGTGAAATATTGAATACTTGTGCTGGTGGATTTGGCACATCTCCTAAGAGTGGCTCCGAAAGAAAATCTCCAAAAACCTAAAATTCAAAAGATTTAAAATAACTCAAGATATAGATATATCTCATTTTTTAATGGATATTTTTGAGGTGGAATATATAACTTAAAAACATAAATTTTAAAAGTGAAAAATTGTTCATACTTGTGATGGTGGATTTGGCACATCTCCCAAAGAAGAAGAAGGTACCGCCATCCCAAAAACACCAGACAGAATCAGAATCTATTAAAACATTTTATTATATATATGTACATGTACATGTGTGCATAATTATTTATTTTAAATAAATCTCATCAAGTTTCGATAGATATAATAATAGATAAAAAATAATTGTACATCATCATGTTCACGTAAAAAACACTAACATTTTCCAACATATCTTGAAGGTGAGAACCATATTGATTGTATGATTGATTATGAGACCCATCTTGGTTGTTTGAACAGGAGGCTCCGACCGTGATATTAACATTATCTTCATTCATCAAGCGTGACAACTGCAAATGGTGTTAGCATATAACGATACATTTGCGTTAGGTTAATGTATACAAATAAATGTATGTATATATGTATTTATTACAAATTGTACATGTGTTAAAATAATTGAACCCTAACCATTAACACATACAGTTCCCATGCCCTCTTCCTCATGAAAAATTAGGTCCTTCCAACCATTGCGACAATTATTTGCATATGTTTTGAGATCTTCAACACTCATGTTGTCAATCTCTTCATCTGTATAATACACAAAATTAGTGCGTGCATTCTCACGTGCTCTTTGTCGATTTAGACAAACATCGACTCCATCCAATCCACTGTGAACATTGTCAATGATGGCATCCCTTTCTTCTCGACTAATTTGAGAAGTGACATCTATCTCTGACCGCAAAGTTTTGACACGCAGAGATCAACTAACCAATGGTGGTTCAGGGCAAGGAAACTCAACATCACGCCTAGCGCCCCTACGGTCACATAATCGACCTTTCCCAGGACCAAAAAATTTAGAGGAAATGTCATTGTAATTGGGTTTCATTTGCAAAAATAATTTTGCATAAAATAATTTTGCAAAATAAAGCGAAACCTCGTCGTTCCATGGGAGTCTTCCATAGGCCGCAAGGTGTCTATCATACAAATAGTGAGCTATATGAGGGTGCTTGAAATATTTCCCCTTCAACATATTTCTTTTCATCCCTTTTTTGAAATTAAACATAAACTTAGCCATTTCTTTTGTAACTCTTTGTTTAACAACCTTCCATTTATCAGGACCCATCACTATTTCCTTTATTTTTCTCATCACTTCTACAAAAGTATCAGTGGTTGGATCAATATTTTAGTACACATCTACTAGTTCACTTAAAGAGTGTGTAACTATTTCCAAGCTTTGTCGACTCTCAGCAGGTAGAGTCAAAGCCACAAGACCTCTCTTCAATTTTGCATGAATATGTTGACACCTTTCTAATGCGCACTGATGCATGTTTGTTTCCCAAGGTATATCAAAAATGTCAGATGGATAACTCATGGTTGGTGGACAACCTTCTTCTTGAATGATGCGTTCTACCCTACGTCTTTTTTAAGCAACATTTGGAGCAACATTTTCAACCTCTGCATCAATATATAAAATTTTTTATATTAAAAAAACACATGTAAAACTTTTTTACAAATTGAATGAAAATAATATTCAAATTGATGGCCACCTCGATGTGGTTGGCTAGCATCTTGCCCACCTTGAGACTGTTGAGAACCAGAACGACCCTGCTAAGAACCAACATGACCATCGATTGGTTGAGAACCAACACAACCATCCATTGATTGGCCTCTGGGGGAATACATGTCACCACCTTCACGCAATCTGCTAGCACTTATTGATGGCCCTCCAAGGGAATGTGAACCACCACCACCCTCACGAGATGAGAGAGAAGCTTCATAAAAAAATATGAATTTATAATCAATTCGAAAATATATTCATACATATAAATACATGTACATATTCATTGATTAAATTGCATGAACCATACAATGATTGCGTGAACCATGGGCATGATCCATTGATGGAGTAGATACCCTTCTCCTCTTAGCTCCTAAAAAATAAAAAATGAAACTTACTAACAACTAATTTAACTCACAAAATTGATTAAAAATCAATTCCACATGTATAGACATGTATGGATATATAGAGATTTAATATTATATTTAAATACCATGAACATCCCTCAATCCCTGATACGCCTCTCTCATAGAGATATGGGATTTTTTTTATATTCGTCGTTCATCCTCCGTGATATATATATCTACAGTAGACATTTACAATTATTTTTTTAAATTACTATTTAAAATAAATTCAAAATAAAATTCAGAAAATTAATGTAATTTAGTGTACACAAATTATGTAAAACACAAATTTCAAAGCACTAATAGATGTGTGAAACTCAATTTAAGAATTTTTTTTTTTAAATGTTAAGTTCACCAAATCGCGCTTTACATGGTGGGAGCACAGTTGGTATAAAATTGAAAAAAAACACATGGTCATTAAAAAAGAAGCGTGAAACTCCATTTAAATAAAAATTTGTTGAATTCCTCACATTTTAATTTTATAAAAATTTGAAGTTCACTAGTTGTTGCAAATGTGAAGTTCACCAAGTTGTGCTTTACATGGTGTGGTTGGAGCACACTTGGTATATAATTGAAAAAAACACATGGTCATTAAAAAATACGCATTTATAAGTACAAAACACACACATATCCAAGATATGTTACAATGTACATCAATTTTTTTTTGAAGGAGAGCGTCTCAACACTAATTTATCTTTGAGAGATGAATCTTGAATTTTTGAAGAAGAGCGTCTCAAAACTAATTCATCTTTGAGAGATGAATCTTGCATTGGCATTGCCCCGTATAATTCTAATTCATCTATTAATTCATCTTTGATAGATGAATCCTAAATTGGAATTGCCCCATGCAATAGATTAGCATACATCTTATTCACATTTGTACAATGTCTTATACTAAAAAATTGAAATTGGCTAACAATATTGTTTGTTTTTCCATGCATTTTTTTTAGCCTCTCCTTCTTAAATTGGTACACTCCTTTCATCTGGTTGCACACAAGTTTGGAAATGTTGAAAAGTAAAATTCCATTTGATCCATACTCCGTATTTGTTCCCAAGCCTTCTATCAATGCAATATAATATGCCTCGTTGTTTGTTGTTCTTCCCAATACATTCATTTTCCTTTGGATGAATTTGTTAATTGCAATATTGGAAAGAACATGTGTAATCACTGCTTTCCCTGGATTGGGATAGCGAGAAATATCTATGCATAATGTCCATTTTTCAACCATATTTAGTGGGTTTTTTATCCCTGCAAAAAAAAAATCAATAAAAATATATTAAATTGACATTTATTGCAAATGCATGGGAGAAATGACACATGTACATGAGATAAATAACATGTGCATGGTTTATCTTACAGTTTGACTTAAATTTTATGGTAGATCTCACATATACAAATGAGATGCGTTAAATATTGCATTGCCTAGAGTTTAAAGGAGATTTATGACACATATACATGGTTCATGCATGGTTTTCATAAAAGTTTGCCTTAAAATTTATGGCAGAATTCCCATCTAGAAATGACATGCCTTAAGAAAGGATGAGATCTAGAGGCTACTTGGCCCTTTACATGCCTTAATAAAGGACGAGATCCATAGGCTACCTAGCCCTTTAAATACTGGTTTAGAACTTGTAGAATTTAAGACTCAACCAACAAACTAAAATCCTATGGAAGTTCAACCACTTTAGGTTCATTTTTTAGGCCTTAAAGTTTGTCTTGAATTAATGGGGGAAAGCCTTGAGTTTGGGGGATCCTATCCTATGAGATTTCAACCACTTTAGGTTAAGTTTTTAGGCCTTAAAATTTTCCTTTAATTAATGGGAGAAAGCCTTTAGTTTGTGGGAGAAATGACATTTAAATGGTTTGAAAACTTATTTTAGGCACTTACTAAAACAACTAGTTTCGGTGGTTGATAAAGTTATTTCAAAAGTCACACCTTTATGAGTTTGTGGTAGAAATTAAATAGAAATGGCACATGCCTTAAAGTTTTCCTAAACGTTTATGGGAGAAGGGAGAAATGACACATGTACAAGGTTTGCCTTAGAGCGGTAGTGGTTTATGGATATTAAAATGAAGAACTTCTATTTCTGTTCCAAATATTGACTCTAGGGGAATTTACTGGATATGTTATCTTTAATAAAAGATGAGATCCAGAGGTTACCTGGCCCTTTACAGACTCTTCCTTTAGAACTTATAGAAGTTAACCCTCACTAGAAAAACTAAAATCCTATGGAAGTTCAAAATCCTATGGGAGTTCAGCCACTTTAGGTTCAATTTTCAGGCCCTAAAGTTTTCCTTGAATTAATGGGAGAAAGCCTTTAGTTTGTGGGAGAAATGACATTTACATGGTTTGAAAAATTATTTTATGAACTTACTAAAACAACTAGTGGTAGTGGTTGATGAAGTTATTTCAAAATTCATGCACCTTTATGAGTTTGTGGGAGAAATGAAAAATTGCCTTATAGTTTATGGGATAAATAAAATATAAATGACACATGCCTTAAAGCTTTCCTAAAATTTTATGGGAGAAGGGAGAAATGACACATGTACAAGGTTTTCCTTAAAGTGGTAGTGGTTTATGGATATTAAAATGAAGAACTTCTATTTATGTTCTAGAGATTGAATTTAGGGGCATTTATTGGATATGTCACCTTTAATAAAAGATGAGATCCAGAGGCTAACTGGCCCTTTATATGCTCTGCCTTTAGAACTTGTAGAAGTTAACACTCAACAGACAAACTAAAATCCTATGGAAGTTCAAAATCCTATGAGAGCCTACCTAACCCTTTACATGAAATGACATGCCTTAAGAAAGAATGAGATCCAGAGGCTACATGGCCCTCTACATGCCTTAAGAAAGGATGAGATCTAGAGGCTACCTAGACCTTTACAGACTCATTTAGCACTTGTAGATGTTAAGACTCAAAAAATAAAATAAAATCATATGGAAGTTTAGCCACTTTAGGTTCAATTTTTAGGCCTTAAATTTTTCCTTGAATTAATGGGAGAAAGCATTGAGTTTGGGGGATCCTATCCTATGGAATTTTAGCTATGTTAGCTTCAGTTTTTAGGCCTTAAAATTTTCCTTGAATTAAAGGGAGGAAGCCTTGAGTTTGGGGGATCCTATCCTATGGAATTTCAGCTACTTTAGGTTCAATTTTTAGGCCTTAAAGTTTGCCTTGAATTAATGGGAGAAAGCCTTGAGAAATGAAACATGCTTTAAAGTTAATGGGAGAAAGCCAACATGACACGTGATTTAAAAACTTTGCCTAAGAATTTATGGGAGAAATGACATGCGTATGGGAGAAATGACACATGTACACAATTTTCTTTAAAGTGGTTTTGGTTTATGGATATTAAAATGAAGAAATTCTATTTAGATCTGTTCCAGAGATTGACTATAGGGGCATTTACTAGATATGTCACCTTTAAGGAAATATGAGATCCAGAGGCTACCTGGCCCTTTACAAAATCTGCCTTTATAACTTACAGAAAACAACACTTAATAGACAGACTAAAATCCTATGGAAATTCAGCCACTTTAAGCATTTAGGCCTTAATATTTCCCTTGAATTTATGGGAAAAAGTCTGTAGTTTGTGGGGAAAATGGCATGTCCATGGTTTGCCTTAAGTTTATGGGAAAAATCAGATCTATAAATGACATGTCTTAAAGTTTGCCTTGCCTAGAGTTTAAGATAGAAATGACATGTACATAGTTTGCCTTAAAGTTTTCATTATAGTATATGGGAGAAATGACATTGTCTTATAGTTTTTGGGAGAAATGACATAGAAATGAAATATGTCAAAAGTCATAGGGTTTGCCTTAGAATTTAGTTTTCCGTGAAATTTATGGGAGAAATCACATCTAGAAACCTTTATTTTGACATCTATAAATAGGCTAAGAACATTAAGAAAAAAATTTCAACTTACAAATTAGTTATGTCCTTAATAAGAAGTATGATTTAGCACTTATCGAATTGTTTAATAATTTATAATAATGTCATTTTTTGCTTGTACTATCATTCACCCTTGATATGTACAATAATTTTACAGCTTCAAAATCAACCTACACTATCATCATAAATTATTTATGTCCTTAATAAGAAGTATGATTTAGCACTTATCAAATTGTTTAATAATTTATAATAATTGATATGTACAAGAATTTTACAACTTCAACATCAACCTACACTATCATCATATCACTATAGCCATGTCAATATAGATTATTTATATCCATTACATCATAAAACACTCCACTTTTAACATTTTAAAAGAATAAAGCAACATTGAGGGTGTAAATTTAGGTACATTAATAAAATACAGCCACGTCAATCTAGATTATACATAATATTTAACACAATCTATATTATTTATATCCATTACATCCTAAAACACTCCACTTTTAACATTTTACAAGAATAAAGAAACATGGAAGGTGTAAATTTAGGTACATTAATAAAATACAGCCATGTCAATCAAGATTATTAAGATCCATTACATCATAAAACACTCCACTTTTAACATTTTACATTTTACTCACTTTGAGTTTGGGGTATCCTATCCTATGTAAGTTCAATACAACCATGTCAATCTAGATTATTAAGATCCATTACATCATAAAACACTCCACTTTTAACATTTTACATATTACTCCATTTGAGTTTGGGGGATCCTATCCTATGGAAGTTCAGCTACTTTCAGTTTTTAGGCCTTAAAGTTTGCCTTAAGAGTTTATGGGATAAATGACGCATGTATGGGAGAAATGAAACATGTACATGATTTTCCTTAAAGTGGTTGTGGTTTATGGATATTAAAATGAAGAACTTCTATTTCGATCTATTACAGAGATTGACTGTAGGGGCATTTAATGGATATGTCACCTTTCATAAAAGATGATATCCATAGGCTACTCGACCCTTTACATTACACAATCTACCTATAGAACTTGTAGAATTTAACACTACCTCGCCCTTTATAGACTCTGGCTATACGACTTGTAGAATTTAACACTCAACAGATAGACTAAAATCCTATGGAAGTTTAGCCACTTTAGGTTCATTTTTTAGGCCTTAAATTTTGTCTTTAATTAATGGGAGAAAGCCTTTAGTTTTAGAGTAACCTTATAATATGATTTAATGTGAAGATAGTACTTTACCTACAAAACAATGGAATTGAAGACTGTGCTTATATATTAGAGTTCTGTTACGACATATTTATGTTCCCTACCTGAAATGATATTATCTTCTTTTTCCTGTATATTTCAGGGTACTGAAAGAATGGATTTTCTTAATGGCATGATTTTCAAGATGTGGAGTTATTTTTTGGTTTTACTTCATATTCTCGAAGGGCTAGACATTTCAAATAATTTCTTAAGGTTGTTTTATTTGAAGTCAATCATGTCATTTTGAAACAGATAAAAATTAAGCAAGGAAGGTCGAAAATGAAAATAGTTTAAGGCAGTGTGTAAGTGAGACTTAGTATGGTCATGGGACACATCCAACATTAGGCCATTGAGTTATGGATTCACTTACAACTATTGAGTCCTACTCATTTGACATATAAGTGTTTATCATTTTTTTGTTGATCACACAAGCTGGGTTTGGTTGGAGGTTATGCAGTCAAGGTTTGTTTATTCAATTACATGGATTTCCCTATGGAAACATTGAATTAGTTGTATGTCAATTTAATCCTATACGGAATATTTCCTATAAATTGTGGATCAAACTTCTGAGCTGAGATTATCCTAATTTTACTTTATTTTGAGCTAGCAAAGCATCTAAACATCTTCTTATCGCATATTATGAGGTATTTATTGATTGTATATGAATGTTTTGATAAACACTAATCATGTTCAGGTTGTAAACAAAAGAAGTCCAAGAAATGGATTTCCAAATGGAAACCACAAAAGCAGGAAGGTTTTCAAAAGAAAAAGACCTTCTTTAGAAAAAGAGCATCACCATCTTCAACAATCAGATGCTTTATCTGTAATTAGATAGGCCATTGGGAAAATTCTTGTCCAAAGAAACTAAAAGAAGGTAAACTTATAGCATATGCAAGCCTGCTAGAAGATAAATTAGATCAAGCCCGATGGGATCTACTTTATTGTGATCTTCATGATAAACCAGAAGGAGAAATATTCTATTTAGAAGATTCGGAAGAAGAAGAAGATCCAGCTAATCCATTAGACCAACACTGTTCAAATAAAAAAGAAGAACATGACAATGAAAGTCTATAATCATATCAGTTTTGTATGTTTACTCAAAAAACCCTTGCAGAACTAGAAGAACAACTAAGAAGAGTACAACCATATGAAATGACACTAAGAATTTTTCTCCAAAAAGAGATAGCAGAATTAAAACAACACCAACTCTACCAGATCAGGTTCCAGACCTCCAGTAGTATGACTCCAAAACAAGTAGAGAAAAAAATGAGATATGACATACTAAACGCTTGTAGCACCTGAAGAACAGATAAGAAAAGTACAGGCATATGAAATGGCACTAAAAGGTTGTCTCCAAAAAGAGATAATAGACTTAAAAGGACGCCAACTCTACCAGAGCAGGTTCCAAACCTCCAGTAGTATGACTCCAAAATAGGTAGATAATGAAATGAGATATGCAATCTCGGGAGAATGGCATCCAGATGAACTTTATGCTTCACACCCAAGCAAGAATGAAGTAAGACAAAAGGTGAAAAGAGAACATGTAGAATCATACAAGCTCCAAATCAGAGACAAGAAAGAAAAGATCAAAAAACTTGCATCAGAAATCCAATGTCTGAAGAAGAATACCAAGGTCCTAATTTCGACTCACAACAATATCCAGGTAAATCACTTGAACTTGCAGGACATCCAAAATTGTATATATCTATCCAATTTTGTCTGCCAGATCTCAAACCCTATTCAATTGATTGTGTATTAGATCCAGGAGCCCAGCTAAATTTAGCTAGACATTTATCTATTCCTCCATTATATTGGGAAAAGTCAAATGAATTAGGTTCTAACATAAATAGGGAATTTTTTCCTTTAGAACACCAAGTTCTAGATTTCCCTTTAAGGATTAAATATCATTCTATTATTTGTACATTATTAGAATTAGATAATATTCTTGCGAATATTATTCTAAGTTATAAATTCTTTACTAAATATTCTCCAGTTGGCATTAACTATGAAAAAATATCTTTTGTGCTAACAATTAAAGGAAATTCTATCTTTGTTCCATTAAACACACAAGAAGACTTCATTGTACCAAGAAACGTTGTAGGGTGCCAACCTGGAAATTTGGAGCCCAGGTCGCAATTCAGTGACGAGGCCGCAATTCGGTGATGATGCCACAATTCGGAGATCAACCAGGCTACAATCAACGAGGAATTTAGAGGAAAATTACCTGCAAACATAAAAAAGAAGAAGATAAAATTAAAACAAAAGAAAAAAATTAAAACAACAATAAAACTAATTTAGAAAGAAAAAAACAACATAAATTACCTGCCAAGACCCTGAAAGACTCTGCAAACACAAACGTAGATGCAACACAACAAATGCTCGAAACATAAACACAGGAGACACAGATGCTAATAAGCTCGAAACCCATTAATGGGTTTGGGTTGGTGGATTTATTAACTTAAAGTTGAGCCAAATTGTTTTAAGAGTTTGGTTGAACTTATGTTATCGGTTTTCCGATCTCTGGCCAAAATTCTATTTGCCCACGCCGTCAGTACACCATCAATGTAAATGGAAGAATGAGTTCGGCCGAACTAATTTTTAAAGTTCGTTCGAACTCTATAATAGTTCGCCCGAAATTTTATAAAAGTTCGACCGAATTTTTGAGAAAAAGAGCTTTCCATCCCCAATTCTCATAAAGTGTAACCCAAATTCATGGGTTTACCCTTAAGAGGAATGTCAAATCTTAGCCTTCTATTTATGTCGCATAGTAAGAGGATTTAGGGAATTATGCAGAACAGGTAAGGTTGGAAGTGAGTGCACACGTCGTAAGGGTAGATCTCAACTGAGGAAAAAAACCAGATAAGGGTAAGAACGACACCTCGTCCTCACTCAAAAGGATTGGTTTCAACCAATGAAGTAGACTTAATTAACAACACAACTCAACTTGCGGTGACCACACTCTGGGTATAAAGCACGTGACCAGGTCCTAGAAGCAGAAAGACAAGGGGTAACGGTGAAATGGAAACTGAAAACTAAACAAGAGTTAGGACGAAGGGTTTAGAGTTTCAGAGGCAACCCACCTTCTACTTCGTCGGAAAAGTGAGAATTTCTCGGGCCCTCATGCTCGATAGTCAGTTGCCCTAATTTCTATGATCGTTAGTCATCGATCTAAGAAGGGGAATGGGAGCCATAGATTTTTGGCCAAATCCCGAGTATTGATGGAGGAAAAATTACATGTCGGTATTAAAGAGTATTGCAACATCGGAAACCATAACATATGAAACTCATTAAAACATATCCAGATGCGAATCAAATCTCAATTGAGTACCACTATGTTATATTTCCATAATATATATGCTATGTGTGAAACAATACACAATTCCCAAGTCAAACTACCAGCTGTATGGGAAGTGTTTTCAGATGTATTAAATAGTGTTCGAGGTATATTATATGGTGACCACTGTTTCATATTAAATAATGTTCCAATTATATTATATGGTGACCAATTTTTTGTATTAATACTTGTCCTATGTTTTTGGTGATATTTAATAAGTCATATAATGTGGAATGCCAGAAAAGATAAGGAACCGGATTATTTTTTTATATTTTTTTTTAGTGAGATTTAAGGGAGGAGAGACATTACATGTTGTAGGACCATTCAATTTTGATTTGATTATTAAAATAAATAGTGTGCCATGATGGTTGAGAGTATAACATTGCATACAATATGTGTGTAGGGCTACAAATTCTTGTGTCTTTATTGAAATTTGTTTGCCATCAGAGTAAGTGGATTCGATCACACACAATATTCTACTTACACATTTATATTATTCTCCACAAAAATTCACTTCAAGGTAAAGTATTTTATTGTATGAGTTTATAGAAACATTAATGTGGATGTAATATCTGTTACTGCCATGGAAAAATCTAGTGTGACTAATTATGCTTTGGGTGGGTTAGTGCCTCTCAACATAAATATTTTGAAATCAATCGCCAAGTCCCAAACTTCCTAATACATATCTCACAGAAAAGAGCTCTCACTAAAGCTAGAGCTATGGGAACAACAACCAAGTTCTAAGTCGAAATGAACATTGAGTAAAACGCCATATGAAGACAAACCCTCCTTAATTTATTTTTACATTTTTGTTCAATTGTGGTGCTAAATAGAGATGTATTATTATGAAATAAATACATTTTATTTTTTCATTATCCAAGGCACATCATGAAGGGATACTATACCCTATAACTAGTTGATTTGAGGGTCATTTAGCATCATATGCCTATAAAAGTGTTGATAAAAAACCCATTTATGGTCATTAAAATTATTATTATTTCATAGCTTCTTTAATATGCACTAAATTACATTATACTTTAAATATTTTCATAATATGATTATGAAATTTTTAAAGACAAAAATTTCACTTTTATTGTTTATTATTTATTTGTTTTAATTAAAAATAAGGATGATGTATTTTTATTATACTCACTTTTGTATTTAATATAGAATTGAAATTATGTTTTTAGTAGTCAATATTAAAAATTTTGATTTAGTAGATGGGTTCTAGATAAAATATAGAATATTTTCTAATCACTAAATAAATAGATGATATTTATTTATTTGTTTTTTAAAAAAAGATAAAAAATTAAACAATTTTGTATATATTTTTAATTATATATATATATATATATAGCTTGATTAAACCATTGGGATATTGATGAGAATTTTGCATTGCAAAACATCAATAACATTAAAAAAATTGTTACTAATTCTAAGTTCAAAGAATAAATGTGGTGTGAGAAAGATCTAGTAGCTAAAATAAAATTAAGGTATTATAAGGAGGTCATCAACCCCACCTTAGAAGATCAAAAGTATCTCTCTATTTTAACTAGCTCAAAGAAGAAAATTAATATAGCCAAAATTAGAATGAACTCTTATGAGCTCCATAGTAAAACAGGTCATTGGACAGTTCCTAAAACACCATGCATGGAAAGGATCTATCATCTCTTTGAGAATATGAACATCGAGGATGAAAATCACTTCCTCTTAGAGTGCCCTACGTACAACCACATTAGAGCTCAATTTCATAATCTTTGTTGCAATACTGACCTTCCTAGCCTTTTAAGATGTCAAAATTATAGTGAGCTTGGGAGGCTTCTCTCCAAGCTTTTTGAGCATAGGAATAAAATCTTAAATAAAATTAAATAACTCTTTTATTTAGGTCCGATAGACCAAAGATTGGCCTAAGTGGATGTTAACCATCATCATCATCATCATCATCATTCAATTTACTCATTCTGTTTAAATATATCATTTTTTAATTATATGTATTTTATTGGGAAAAAACTTGATTTAATCTAGTCATATATTGAGATAATAAGGTAAATTTTTATTTTGGGTGGCTTTGAGGTGACTAAAACTAATTTTATAATATTAAAATGGTATGGTAATTAGTTGAAATATGGATTAAAATTTTTTTATTTGAAATATTATTTTCTATTTCTATTATTTTTATGATAACATTACTTTTTTATTTTATTTTAACAATTCATTAAAGTAATCTAAGCAAAGCTGAAAACAAAACCTAGTGACTAACAACAACACACTTCTCGTAATTAGAAACATGACAGAAAAACAAAAACAACACATGTAAAAAACCAAAAGAAAATGTTAAAATTTAAAAGCCATCCACAAATATAGTTCTTATTATCTTTGAGATTATGAAATCATCAATTATCTAAGTATTTTAATTGTGATTTTTATTAATATAAAGTTGTATGTCTTTATTGTTTTCTACTCTAATTTAACTATATTTAAACTAAGATAGGGTAGCTACATTGTAGCCCTTGTTCAAATGTGTGGGCTTGTTCATATCTTTCAAAGTTCAATAATTAAACTAAGTAGTAAGAAAGCTAGCTATAAGGCCTTGTTCATGAGGCAATAACATATTTATTTACAGAAAATCATCCCTCATGCAACAATTATTTTTCGTTTTTACAATCAAATAAAAGTTTTTAAATTATTTTATAAAATATTTTTAGTAAAAATTATAATTTTGATAACACAATAGTATAATTTTACAAATTCTATAATAATTAAAAATATTAATTTTTTCTTTTAATATATATATATATATAGTTATTTGACCATGGTTTTAAGCGCAACGTTTACTTTTCAATATTAATATATTTAATTTTTAATATTAACATATTAATAATGTACCACATTCATAAAATATATATTATTTACATATGTAATAGGATATTATTTTTTTAATATTAATTTTAGTATTAATAATGATTAGCTTTCACTAAGACTAAAGTGGTTTATTGGACTAAAAAAATAAAATTAATTGATTTTTTTAATTCTAAATCATTATAGTTTTGTTGACTTAACAAGTTAAGAATGTTGGTAGTGTGGAAAATACTTTGGAAATGATGTAAGAAGAGAGCAATTCAAGATAAAGTGTTTTTCGTCTTCAACCTTCTTACACATGTTCTTTCATCCGAAGTTGTTTTGGGAATATCTTCTCAATGTGCATCTTCTTCTTAGCATTGGTGAAAAAGATAATTTTAGATAGAAAAAGTAGAGTTGATCACTTCCTTATAATAACTTAGCTTAATTTTTGCCCTCTAGCTCTTTATCATCCCACAACTTATCCTTAAATAAAAAAAATAGAGTTGATCACTTCTTTATAAAAACTTAGCTTCATTTTTCCCTCTGGCTTTTTGTCATCCAACAACTTATCTTTAAATTTAGAAATGATAGTATAATATATATTGATAAAATATGTGTTAATTGATATATTGAAATCTAATTTTTATAAAATTTTAGCTTTTAATGCTATATAAAATTGAAGATGAAATTTGCATATATATATATATATATATATAATTATACTTAATGATGAATTTTTTTTTTAATAAAAATATAAAAAAGCACTTCAAAAATGGTAAAAAATGGAAATTTTTGAGAAGCAATTTTGCAGGTCTTCTATGTATTTTATTACCATGAATTGATAAGAGTATTAAGCATTTTTGAAGCATGATGAAGTGATACTTTTGAATTAAAGTAAGGTATTTCAAGTTTATAGATATGATTATAGGGCATTGTTAAATTTTATAGGTATTTATTTGTATTTTATTTATTTAACTATCATTGACTAGCATTTTTAAAATCTACATGTTATTAATGACACTCAATAAAAATATGTACATATATATAGATTCTAACTTATAAAATTGGAAAATTAACCTATAATATAGTTTAGTAAATCTGTAATATAATAAAGTTTTTTATATAAAAAGTTGATGTTTTGTTAACCCAACAAGGAGTTTTAATTTTTCTATATAAAATAACAAGTATATTTTTTTCATAATTGAACATCAAGAAATTGATTTTTTTTGTAATATAATAAAGTTTTTTTATATAAAAAGTTGATGTTTCCATAACTGAACAAGGAGTTTTAATTTTTCTATATAAAATAACTAGTAAATTTTTTTCATAATTGAACATCAAGAAATTGATTTTTTTTTTAGCTAATTATGCATTTAAACTTTAAGCTACAAATCCCATATGAATTTTCAATTGTAGTATAAACCATTTGTAATATCAATCTACTCAAGCACAACACATGCTTATACTAAATATATAAGTTTTAATATTTGGAATTAGTTTAATTTTTTAATACAATTTTCTTTTTCCAAAAATTCATTTATTTTGATTAAAATTCATATTAGCGATTTACTCATTGCAGATAGTCTGTGACTATGGTGTTACCAAGTTGTACCCAAAAGAGAGACGAGGATGATCTTCCATTTAAAATTTATTTACATAAACATTTATCAACTTCCTAATTTGTAAATTATTTGAGAAAATAAATTCTTCCTTGTTGATTTTACAAATTTCTTGGCACCATATTCACTCAGGAATAGTGGACTTTTCCTCACACAACACTTTTCTTAACTATTTTTAATTACTTATGTCTTCATTTTTCATTTTTTATTCACATGCCCATTAACTTGTGTCTTCCTTTTTATTCACATGCCCATTAACTTACTATATATCATAGATTGAATTAAATTAAAATTTTATATATTATATAATTTAAAAGTTAAATTCATAATAACATTTATCATCATTTTAATTCATTATATCTATCTTAAATTTTCGGAAGTGGGAGTCCATTCATCAAATATCTAAAATGGATCATTGTATTTGTAAAAATTCTTCAATCAAAATTGCAGTGGAAGAAATATCTATGGTTGTGGAACATTAAGGATAGGTAGAGATTTTTTACCTTTCAATGGACATAAACAATCTTCCAATATAGTTGTAACACTCATCACTTTAGAGAATGAAAAAAAAAATTCTTTACACATGTAACTTTTGCCAAATGGTCACCATTGCCATATATTTTGATTAGCCATTTACTTTTGAAATTGACATATTATGATATAATTAATATGTACCACATATTCAATATAAAATTTATGGGTTAACAAAACTACAATTGTGATTATATATTATTAACGTTGTATCTAAGACTAACTCAGAATCAGTATCATGACCTTATCCAGAAGTTACAAGCGGCATATTCGCCAACGGTGTTGACTATTATGGTACTTGGGCCTTTGAATACATCAATTATATTTTTTCCTTGTTACATTTGATTTATTTGCACAAGATTAGTAATTTGACACATTCACATAGGGAGAGATATTTATCATTATTGCATTTAATTTTAGCCTGGGTCCTTTAATCCCTCTTGAGATTTAAGGGTGTCCAGGTGGGGATTTATCCTCCGTTTATTGGCTTCACATCCGATGGTCCACATTGGTGAGGGGTTAGTCAAGTCTTACCTCAGCCTGAACCTTTGATAGAGTTTTCATTTGGCACTGCTCGCGCTGCACTCCGGCTCTGCAACCTATGGTGATGTTGGTGGAAATTATTCTTAACGTTTGGATGGTGGTTCATTATTGTGTTGGGTTCAGTCACTCCCAAGCCCTCCATCTGGTTTCTCGGAGCGTTATTTATGAACAGGTTTTTACTCTGTCACTGGTCGTAGTATTTTCTCTATCATCGGTGGTAATGGTTATTTCATTTGAGGGTTTAGGCAGTGGGATGTCTATTGTATTTCACCGATGTGGAAGCCACTCCAATAGGAAAACTCTGTCTACATAGGTCAATAATTTCCTCCCTTAACCTAAGGGATTTTCTTGCTATTTTCTTTTCTAGCCAACCTATGTTTAATGAAGATTGTTAATCCTCCCTTTCCTGGTTATTAGGTACCCCAGGTGTTATTCGGCCTCTGCACAAACTTCTCTAGTAGTAAGGGTTTCAACTTGGTCTCCGCTCCTCTAGGTATTTCACAACGAGCATGGTTTTTACTCTGATGTTGTACATTCAATCCACCTTTCCAACCTATGATGGTTATTGGCCCATGGATTTGACTGTTGATTGATGTAAGAACAATCCCCAATTTTAAGGGTTGATACCCAAATGTGTTTGGAACTTACTTAATCATGTTGGCTAGATTAGCAGTTCCATCGCTTTAGTGTATTCATGAGCTGAAATGACTCATACATATTTTTTTTTTAAACCATAGTAGAATTATTACATGTATGGTTATATAGTGGTTGTTCTGTTTAACCTCTCCATTATAATTAATTATCTTGTATGTTGTGATTTTTGTTAAAAGTGTAACAAATGATTTTGTCGGTTTCAAGAAGGCTCGACTTTGGTTAATTTGAATTGTCTAAAATTATGGGTATAAAATTATTATTCCTTCTGAAAAGGTAATTGTGTATTTATTTAAAATGCATAGAAAGTGATCATTATTCATTGAATTGGATTTTCATTTATACAGGTTCTTTGATCTAAAGTTTAGTCTGTAGTTTTTCCTGGTTACTATTTTTGCGATATCAACACACAGTGCTAATTGTTATGAATGGAAAACATTTATTAATTATGTCTATGAACAGTGTGTGTTGTATTTCATTTCCAATTTTACATGCATAGTAAGAATCAGTTAGACCCCACCCTCATGATAGTATGGGTTTTTCTTCCAGATTGTTCGACACATAGGTCTTCTCTAGGTTGAACCAACCGGAAGCACCGCCCCGCAAATCGGTGGTTGAAGCCACCCCTTCCAACATCTCTATTAATCCGTTAACCTGGGATATTACTCACTAGTCTCGAGAGGTATAAGTTTATAGGATTCCCTGGATTCCTTTATGCTACCATTCATAATGTTGGTTCTATGTTCTGTTAAACCACTTAAAAGTTCCTCCTTATAGTTTTTATAATGCTATGATAACTATTCTATAGTTATGGTGAATAAATTAATTGTTGTTTAGTTGATTCCTATAACTATAGATCTACCCCGTAATAGTCGGGATTCAGACTTTAACACTAGTAATCATCTCACATAATTTATATTGACATGTGAAAAAACTTTAAATGTATAAACATATCTTTAAAATAGGAACATAATTCATAAGAAACATGAATACTGGCAATTTTTATTCTTCACTCAAGCCTCGTTACTACTTTCACAATTTCTACAATAAGTAACGATGACTAGTTACATTATAACAGTGTTTACACTTACCCTTTTTGGTGCATTAAATCATTTAACATTCTACATTAAAGACCAGCATTAAGATATAATAGTTACTATTAGTCTTCATGTCTATGTTTTGCAATTCTGTAAATCATCATGTTTCGTACATTAGGAACATAATTCGTAGATTACCTGGGTTGAATTAATTCTTATCTGGAATTTCTTGAGTAGCAAAGCACAAAAGAAGGGTCCACCACCCAACCAGTGAGACCGACAATAACGTCCGATGCTCCTCCCGAGCTGCACTACCAGAAAAAAATTGCAATTTAGTCACTTGAGCTTCTTCTTCCATAGACCTCAGAACTTGTTCAAGTTCAATCTATCTGGAATCCAAGGAAAAGGTTCCACTGGTTCTAGTTCCAGCTCTGGAATCTTTTGTAATCTCTTATTGCTTGTCTCAGTCCTTGTCTTATATACTTCTCTTCTACTTAGGATGGAACCCCTCCTTCTCCCGCCTGAGATCCTTTTATCTCTGGGGAGGAATATAAAGAAGTACAACTGATTAATTGTGTGACAGTTGGTAACTAGTTCTAGGCCTCTCCTCTTGAGCATTCCTCTCATAATTTTTATTTAAAATTCCTATCCTTTTGTTTAAATAATTAAATATTATTTACTAATATTTCCATGCATCAATCATTGTCCACATCATAAATTAATTTTATTGAAATTAAACATAATTCACTTTTCATGATATAGCTAGTAAATCAAAATTTAAATCTAAAAGTGTTGACTGTATGGGATGTTACATATTCCATCCCTTAGGTGAACACCATCGCCAATGTTCTTTGCTCATTCTTAAACATCTTCGGATAAGCCTCCCTCATGAATTACTCGTCCTCCCAAGTCACCTCCTCAGGTCCGAAGTGCGTCCATTGCACTTTAAATTGGGTCATGACTCATTTCTGCAATGATATTTCTCTCTCGTCGAGGATGCGTTGATGCTCTGCTAGGAAATCGCCATCTGATTCGACCTGTAATCATATTTCAACAAAAGATATTAGTTACACTCTCCTACAACATTGATCATTATTCTAATATAATAAATTTAACTACACATTTTTCCATTGAATCACATGCTTAGGGTCGTATACGTATTGATTTAACAATGTTACATGGAATACATTGTGGACCCTTATATGAGTGGGTAGAGCCAATCAATAAGCTACAGGCCCAATTCGCTCCAAAATATGAAAGTGACCACAATAGAGGGGAGACAATTTGGTACAAGTAGTCCACCTCGGTGTGCTTCTCTGATCCTGGGAAGCCTTCAAATTCTGTCAAATTTTATTTACGTCCCACTCCATATGTTCTAGCATCTCAGGCCCTAACATTAATTTATTTTCTAGACTATTCCAATTTTTAGGAGTGCAACATCTCCTCCCATGATGTAAGATAGTAACCAGACATGTATTTATCATTCATGATGTTAGACCACATACTTATACCCTCCACTGCCCTCGACATATTTTTAATTAAGAGAGCCTTGTTTAATGTACTTGGGTCGATGACCCCCCAGCCACTCGCCTCCATAGGGCTTGTTATTATTGACTATCGAAACAGATGTATCTTGTGCTTTCCCATCACTAGATCTACACCATTCCAAAGGAACCTTTTCATAATATTTTGTGTCCTTTTAATAATACATTTAGGCAATAAGAAAATATGCATCCAAAATAGAGATTTTTTTTGTAAAATTGTTTTAAGCATAGTTAATATTCCTCCCAAGGACATACACTTATGTGCCCAACAACCCAATTTCTTATTAAATTTGTCTATAATCCATTCTTAGTCGCATATCCTATAACTGGATGGTTTAAGGATGAATCCTAGGTATGAAAACCTTCGCACATTTTCTTAGACCCGACTGTTGGGTGTGGAGCCTGATTTTCTTCCTGATTCAGAAATCCTTGTTTTTAGCTGGATGTATACCCTAAGAAAATTGTACACCCTTGCACGCGGGGTCTAGGGGCCAGCAGTCCCTCGGCGAGGGTTTCGGGGGCAGCGCCCCCGAAGCCAAAAATAGATGTAAAATTGCCTTGTAAAAGTATATTAATTTCTAGTCAATCTGGGTCGTTCATTAGGCGGATGATCTGACGGTAGAAGTTATGTTTAGTTTAGGGTTTTTTGCCCTAGAAGGAAACCCCTCATTTTATGAGGGTATTATATTGTGGCTGCGTATGGTATGTGTATTCTCTGAGCGGGAAACAGATAGGGAGATTGTGAGAGAGAACAGAGGATATTACAGCGGATCTGCTGTAGGTTTTGTATCTTCATTTTGTTGGATAATAGAAAGGAAGGACTGGATGTTCGGGGTGGACGTAGCCCAAACTAGGTGAACCACGTATATCTGTGTCTCTCTGGTTTTATGTGCTTTGTGTGTTTTTATTTTCCACATATTTTATGTGTTGCATTGCTCTGTAATATTTAAATTTTTAACAACTGGTATCAGAGCCGAAGGTATATTTGGCTGATAAACTCGTAGGAAAGAAGGGTTCCTGGTTCGAGTGAGAGCAATGGCAGAAGATGCTAAGTTTAGGGTCAAGAAATTTAATGGCCAAAACTTCCCACTGTGGAAGATGCAGATGGAATATTATCTGCATCAGAAAGATCTGTACCTACCATTGAGCGGAAAACCAAAGAAGCCGGCAGCCATGACAGATGCGGAATGGAACATTCTCGATAGAAAGGCCTCGGAACAGTACGGTTTTTCCTTGCGGCATCATTCGCCTTCAATATTTCGAAGGAAACAACAACAGAGGTTTTGATGCAGATGTTGGCGAAACTATATGAAACACCCTCGGCCTCAAACAAGGTATTTCTTATGAAACGACTATTTAATATGAAGATGTCGGAAGGTGGATCTGTTGCAGACCATTTAAATGATTTTAATACAGTTACCAGTCAGTTAAGTTCTGTAGGGGTAAACTTTGATGATGAAGTTAGAGCTCTGTTATTCTTGTGCTCATTTCCAGAGAGTTGGAATGGTTTAGTAATGGCTATTAGTAACTCTGTCTCTGGATCTAGTACTTTAAAGTTTGATGATGTTGTTGGTGCTATCCTTAGCGAGGAAATGCGACGGAAAAGCTCCGGTGAGACATCAGGTAATGCTTTGAGTGCAGAGTCTAGGGGAAGAAGAATGGAAAGAGGAAAGAGCTCGAGATATCGCAGTAAATCAAGGAAAGGCAGATCCAAGTCCAGATCGGGGATAGTGTGCTGGAAATGCAGAAAGAAAGGACACCTAAAGAAAGACTGTAGATCTCGGAAGGGAAAAGAAGGAGATGCACAACAAGAAAATAATCATGAAGAAAATGTGACAGGTGATATGTTACAAGATGCTTTGATTATTTCTTTCGAAAATGTTACTGATTCTTGGGTTGTAGATTCAAGGGCTTCATTCCATGCCACACCTGATAAGAAATATTTTCATGACTATGTTCAAGGAGATTTTGGACAAGTTCGTTTGGGTGATGATAAACCCTGTAAAATTTTTGGAATGGGTAAGGTTCTTGTAAAACAGTAGAATGGAAACCAATGGCTACTAAAGGAGGTAAGGCATGTTCCAGATCTAAAGAAAAATCTAATTTCAACAGGGCAGTTAGGCGGTGAAGGTTGTGTGACAAATTTCACAGATAAAGCTTGGAAGGTCACAAAAGGAGCCCTAGTAATAGCAAAAGGAGAAAAGGTTGGTACATTGTATTTATGCAATGGTATTTCTAACTCTTTTAATGCTTTAACTTCCAAAGGAGCAGATGGAGCACTATGGCATCATAGGCTCGGACATATGAGTGAGAAGGGGATGAATATTCTTCACTCAAGAAATTTGTTTCCAGGTTTGAATAATGTTGATTTGGATTTATGTGGAAATTGCATTTATGGAAAACAAAAGAGAGTCAGATTTCTCAGAGTTGGGAAAGAAAAGAAGAGTGAAAAATTGGAGCTTGTGCATACAGATGTATGGGGACCTGCTCAGGTTTCATCTCTCAGTGGCTCTCGTTATTATGTTACGTTTATTGATGATGCAACTAGAAAAACTTGGATTTATTGTATTCAAAATAAATCTGATGTATTTGATACTTTCAAGAAATGGAAAGCTTTGGTTCAGATTGAGACAGGAAAAAGGTTAAAGTGTATGGATCGAGAGAAAATGGGGGCTGAATATTGCAGCAAAGAGTTGATAGAGTGCATTGAGGCATGGAATTCGTAGAGAGAAGACAGTTCCAAGAACACCACAAGAAAATGGTGTGTCAGAAAGGATGAACAAAACAATCATGGAGCGTGCAAGGTGCATGAGATTGCATGCAGGATTGCCTTTACAATTTTAGGCAGATGCTTTAGATACTACTATTTATCTAATAAACAGAGGGCCTTCAAGTTCCTTGGATGGTGGTATTCCAGAGGAAGCATGGACAGGTAAAAATTTAAACTACTCTTTTTTAAAGCCATTTGGTTGTGAGGCCTTTGTCCATATTAATAAAGAAAATAGAACAAAGCTTGAGACAAAATCAAAGAAATGTACCTTTATTGGATATGGTGCTAATGATTTTGGTTATAGCTTATATGATTATGAAAATCACAAAATCATTAGGAGCAGAGATGTAATATTCAATGAAAAGGGTCTTGTAGATGAGTTACAAAAGAAAAAGCAGGAAAAATAAACGAGGAAAATACGCGGTTCTTGATGAGATATAGCGAAAAAGTAAGATTGCTGAAAATATGTATCAACAGCCATATTGCGACAACCTCCCCAAGCCAACGAGCACCTCAAACACACAAAGTGGTGTTAGAAGACTACGGACTAAGTAAGACCCTGATGATCTCTCCTTCATTATATTATCTATTGCTGACTGATTCTGGTGAACCTGAATGTTATGAAGAAGAAATGTAGGTTGAAACCAGGAAGAAGTGGGAGCTAGCCATGGAAGAAGAGATGGACTCCCTAATGCATAACAGGACTTGGGACTTAGTCAGGTTTCCTGCAAGTAAAACTACACTACAGAATAAATGGGTTTATAGGGTAAAGGAAGAAGATGGAGGAAAACAGAGGTACAAAGCTAGACTTGTGGTGAAGGGGTTTGCACAAAAGAAAGGTATTGATTTTGATGAAATATTTTCTCCTGTTGTTAAGATGACTTCAATCAGAACTATCTTAAGTCTTGTAGCATCGGAAGATTTACATCTTGAACAGTTAGATGTAAAGACAACATTTCTCCATGGAGATTTGGAGGAAGAGATATACATGCAACAACCAAAAGGATATGAGGTCAAAGGGAAAGAAAAATTGGTGTGCGAGTTAAAGAAGAGCTTGTATGGGTTAAAACAGGCTCCAAGGCAGTGGTATCTAAAATTTGACAAGTTTATGTATGAACAAGGTTATACTAGATGTCACTCTGATCATTGTGTTTATCTAAAAAGGCAAAATGATGGCAGCTATATTATATTGTTATTGTATGTATATGACATGCTTGTTGCAGGATCTAACATGCAAGAAATAAATGTGCTCAAAATAAAATTGGCAAATTCATTTGCAATGAAGGATTTGGGAGCTGCAAAACAAATCCTTGGTATGAGGATAACTAGAGACAGGAAAAATCGCAAATTAACACTGTCTCGGAATGAGTACATAGAAAAGGTGTTGAAAAGATTTAATATGCACAATGCAAAACCTGTTAGTACACCTTTGGCTAGCCATTTCAAACTTAGTAAGGAGATGTGCCCAAAGACCAAAGAAGACATGGATTATATGTCTAAATTTCCATATGCATCAACAGTTGGAAGCTTAATGTATGCAATGGTCTGCACAAGGCCTGATATTTCACATGCAGTGGGAGTTGTAAGCAGGTACATGAATAATCCAGGAAAAGAACATTGGATGGTAGTAAAATGGATTCTCAGATATTTGAGAGGTACCACTAATCAAGCATTATGCTTTGGTGGTTCAAACATTTCTCTACAGGGATATGTTGATGCAGATATGGCAGGTGACAGAGATAACAGGAGGAGCACTACAGGATATGTATTTACTGTAGGTGGAACAGCTGTCAGTTGGGTTTCAAAAATCCAAAGTGTTTTTGCACTTTCAACAACAGAAGCAGAGTATGTTGCTGCTACAGAGGCTAGTAAAGAAATGATTTGGTTACAAAGGCTTATGGGTGAATTGGGTAAGAAGCATGATATGGGCACGTTATACAGTGATAGCAAAAGTGCCATTCATCTTGCAAAGAACTTGGCATTTCATTCCAGAACCAAACACATACATCTCAAGTACCATTTCATACGGTCAGTATTGGAAGATGGAGAGTTGAAGCTGGAGAAGATACACACTAGCCAGAATCCTGCAGATATGCTAACAAAAGTTGTAACCAGGGAGAAACTAAAAATGTGCTCAGTTTCAATTGGTATTCAAGGATGATGATGAATATGAGGAACAGCCAGGTCCAAAGAGGAGTCATTGTCCAGAAAATGAAGTAGCGGTGGAGTTGCTACAATCAGTCTCCAAGTGGGAGATTGTTGGGTGTGGAGCCTGATTTTCTTCCTGATTCAGAGATCCTTGTTTTTAGTTGGATGTATACCCCAGGAAAATTGTACACCCTTGCATGTGGGGTCCGGGGGGGCCGACCCCCCCGGATGGGGGGTCCGGGGGCCAATGGTCCCCCGACGGGGGTTTCGGGGGCAGCACCCCCGAAGCCAAAAATAGATGTAAAATTTCCTTGTAAAAGTATAGTAATTTCTAGTCAATTTGGGCCGTTCATTAGGCAGATGATCTGACGGTAGAAGTTATGTTTAGTTTAGGGTTTTTTTCCCTAGAAGGCAACCCCTCATTTTTATGAGGGTATTGTATTGTGGCTGCGTATGGTATGTGTATTCTCTGAGCGGGAAACAGATAGGGAGACTGTGAGAGAGAACAGAGGATATTATAGTGGATCTGTTGTAGGTTTTGTATCTTCATTTTGCTGGATAATAGAAAGGAAGGACTGGATGTTCAGGGTGGACGTAGCCCAAACTGGGTGAACCACGTATATCTGTGTCTCTCTGGTTTTATGTGTTTTGTGTGTTTGTATTTTTCGTATATTTTATGTGTTGCATTGCTCTGTAATATTTAATTTTTTAACAACATATTACACATCCTATTTGAAACTCATCCGAAAGAACACTGGAAGACATCTAGAGAGAACCCTATAGCCTAACACAATCCAATGGAATTAACCAAAAAGACCCCAAATAGGGTCAACCCTACTATAGCAGGAAGGGCCTGCAGTAAGAACTTACCATTTTGCAAGAGTTGAAGGTGAATGTTGTTTTGCAAGAGCTGAGGGTGAATGTTGAGGGCGAATGTTGTTCTACAAGAGCTAAGGGCGAATGCTGAGGGTGAATATTGTTCTACAAGAGCTGAGGGCGAATGCTGAGGGCGAATGCGCATGTAGTTTTTAATAAAATCATTTTTATTTACATTTGATTTTTGCATTTCAAATGAGCGCGCATTTGATTTTTACATTTGATTTTTGCATTTCAAATCATATTTATTTGGAGGAATCCATCGCAATAGCGATGATTTGGGGCATAGTGTCGCAATTGCGACGTTTGGAGGAAATGTCACAATTGCGACATGCTAACGTCACTTTTGTGACGACTTCCTCCAAACGTCGCAATTGCGACACTTAGAATAAGTGTCGCAATTGCGACGTTTGGAGGAAGCCATCGCAATAGCGATGCTTTGGGGCATAGTGTCAGTATTGTGACGGATTCCTCCAAACATCGCAATTGCGACACTTTGTCTAAGTGTCGGTATTGCGACACTTGTCTCTAAACGTCGGTATAGCGACGGTTTCGGGCGAGATTTGAAAAAGTTGAAAAAATTTGGGGAAATTTCCGACATTTGGTCAAATGTGTCAGAACCAAGTGTCGGAATTTCTGCCAAATGTACTAGTGAGGGTCTTGTGCTCTGTCACAACCTAATCAAGTACAATTTCAAGCATGTGACTAAATGAGCTGAAGTCGAACATATAGGAAAATCACCTGATTACCAGCAAATGATGAAAGTTGTTAACAGGCGCGAGAGAAACCACCAATGATGACAATGTTTCTCAAGGTAATACTAGTACAATCCACTAAATGTGAACAGTGAGCTGGATTCGAACACCCGTGAAATCACTCAATCGAAGGCCAATGATGAGAATTTTTCATCGAATGCGAAGAACTTGCCATTAGGGTATGCAATCTCTAAGGTACTATAAAGGAGTCTCTAGATCGACTTCCTAGATAATGAGCTGAATTCGACAGGAAGTGATCCATCAAAGGAGGGTCATAATGAATCCCACATCATTAACATGAAATAGAGAATTTAATATGAGTGTTAATCAAGACTAAAACAAAGGATCAAGGAATTTACAAACCTTAGAATTTTTTAGCATTTGACTCAAATAGGATCAAAGGTAATGTTGACAAGATTGGTAATCGAATAAGAGGCAAACATATTTCCCAAAACCATGGAGGCAAAGTGATAGAGTGAAGATATCCCAACCTGACACAAACTGCAGATAAATGACATGTTCAAGAGTGACATACTTCCCACACAACTGACGAATAAATTCCATTTTCCCCCACCATTTCTGGCGACTACCTATTTATTTTTACACAAGATTGAAGAGGATAGTGTATGCTTGTCATATAAGTTTGTCCTTCGGACAAATCCATCCTAGTAAATTTTACGAGCCCTAGGAAGGAGGAACTCGGTAACATCATGGTGACGATTTCTGATGTCATTTAGTTTTAACGAGTCTGAAAAAGGAAGAACTCAGCATATTTTCATGTTTAGAGAGTTTGAAAATAAGTGGAAAAGAAAACTCCAGTAAGTCCCTTTTCATAAATAGTCCCTCATACCCAAAAAGGTAGAAAATAAAATATGAGAGAACCTCTTAGTCGTGATTGGCTAAGGTATTCCTTTTTTCGTAAATAGTTTATCCCAACCTGAAAAAGGAGTAAATTTATACTGGGTAAACGATGTTTCACAGCCTTTAACAAGTTCAAAACGACAAGAGCTCAGCAATCTTTTCATGTTTTGAGAGTTAGAAAAGAGCTGAAAGTTGACTCCTCCTAGAGGAACGAGTGGTAGTAAGGGTAGCAACTGGTTCCGGTGATGGTGGAACTTCTTAGAACAAGTAAAGGTCAAGAGGATGGCTAACAAGACCACTCATTACAATGGTTCCTTAGGAATGTGTAAAACAAGCAAGTGAGGGCATATGATCGGCCGAGAAAATGGTAACGATGGAATGAGAAAAACCAAGTCTCATCTAGAAAAACAGGTCGATAAAATGGCAATCACGAGAGGTAAAATAAGAATGGTTTCATTTTTACATAAGCTTGAAATCAGGAAACTCTGCTTGAAATTGGTTTCATGTTTACACAAGCTTCAAACTTTTTAGAAAACTGTGCTTGAAACTGGTTTCATTTTTAGACAATCTTGAAATGGAAACAAACTATGCTTGAAATTAGTTTCATTTTTACACAAGCTTGAAGACATGAAAAACTATGCTTGATATAACTTTTCATGCCCCTAGCATGGTGACTCAATTTGAGGTACATGCCCCCAAGCTTCAATGCATTCACTGGAGTAGACTGCTAATTACTAACAGGTGAGTGGAATGAAGGTTCAATTACGAGATCCAGAGAAAGACTTGACTGGGATTTTACAAGAGCTAATCAAAAGCTCAAATTGAAAAGGGAACCTGTTTCGTTTTTTAACGAGGTTGACACAGTAACAAAACTATCCTCGTGACCTAATTCACTTTTTAATGAGGTTGACATAGTAAATGAGCTATCCTCATAATACCTAATTCATTTTTTAATGAGGTTGACATAGTAAAATAACTATCCTCATGAAGGGCTTGTTCCATTTTTTAGGGAGCTTGACACAAGAAAATGAACTGTGCTCCGACGACCTTGTTTCATTTTTTAAGGAGCTTGACACAAGAAAACGAGCTTTACACAAAAATTTATCACTATCCCTGTACTCCCCATTCCTTGATCCTGGAGGACCCATACAGTGACCCTTGTGTACTTTCCAAACATGGAATACATACCCCTGAACCACACTTTGTATGCTAATTCATCTCCCTTTATAAATTTTCTAGAAGATCCCTATATAAACTTGGTTTTCAAGGTCATCGCTTTGTCTCAGTGTCTGACCCACGCCGATAAAAGAGATTTGCACTGAGATCCATGCTAATCGGAGGCTCTTAATGTCGGACCCACGCCCATTCTCTTTTGGATTTTTTTAAAATAGAAACTAAGTTTCCACGACTAGAAGCTTTGCAAGGCAGTGAGATGGAAGTTTGTTTTGAGGATATGCCCGAGGAATTCCCCTTTGGGCTTTTTGTTCCCAAGAAATAGGAACTACTCCAAAGCATAAGCCTTTTTCCCATTAATTGAGGGCCCATATCCTCCTCCTCCATTGTTATGTAAGGATACCTCTTTCACCTCTGCTACCTTAGTTAGAAAGTTAGATTTAGCTGGATAGAAGTAGCAATCATAGAGAGAAGAAGCAATTATAGCTTTGTGAGAATAGAGTAGAGTGTGATTGTTTTTTTGTGTTAGGAACATAGTGAGATCTTTGACCTTTGTGTATCAGGGTGTTGCAAACGTGCTTGGATACGAACCTGCCGAAGGAGAGCCTCAACATCAAGGCTTGGTTGTAAAATCCCCTTATCTTTATCATAATAAAATGCAACTGATGTTTATATTCCACTCTTGTTTACATTTATAATGAGATTTATAACATTCCTTGATCAGTTAGATAGGTTGTAATTGTTTTATGTTTTTCGTGATTTTACGCTTGTCGTGGTGTCTTGACTGTCTATACAGGTAATCGAACGTTGGTAGCAATGTATATCGAGTTTGAGAAGAGCGACGCTTTGAGAAGCTTTGATGGAAGATGAAAACATAGCATCAGAACAAGGTAGGTCATATTCCTTACTTTGAATTTCATTTACAATCTGTTGGAAATATTGTCATTGGTGGCAAAGGAGCATAAAGGACCAGCACCAAGACAAGGGAGCAGATCATATTCAGATGGAATTGTTGCAGAGATGTCACACAGGGTGTAATGTATCAGTGGATTGTGGCTGCCCATTTGGGGTTTTACTGTAATGGAAAACGATGGATAAGAACCATAGAAATTGACTGTGAGGATTTTGGCCTCTGTTTTATAAATTTCAGAATTTTGTGTATCTGTATATACTTGGCAAATTTCCCGAAGGGTTCATCTCTTCAAATTCATTGAATTTATGGTATTTCAGTGTAGATTGTGAAGTGTGTAGAATTAACTTCTGTATAAAGGAGTGGAGGAGGATTTGAATGTGTATTAGCCTCTGTGTAAAGATGGAGAAGGAAGGTTCTAGAGAAATCAAAGTTAAAACTGAAATCCAACGGAAATCCGGCTTCAAACGCAATTTAAACAGAGTTTGCAAGTTAAGTGGTTTTGAAGGAAACCGAACATTGTTGTCGCACAACCTTTGAGTTGTGAGTGGTTTTTCCCATTTCGAACGCGATCGAATGATATTGCGACACGTCACGAGCACAATACCACCCATTTCGCGTCACTTTTGGGTGATAAACTACGGAGGTGGAATGAACGCAATTTCCGTCTGATTAGATCTGTGGGAGATCCGATGGTGTTCACATCGATAATTGCACGGGGTTTAAAACAAGGTATGTTAAATATCATGCATCTTAGTTATGTGATAATTGTTGGATTGTTGAGTTGGAGCACGATGATGCGTCAGCTGTCGAATGTATGATCATATGATCTTATGGTAAATTGTGGGCCATATATGATTTAACATGCAAGCATGCCTTCACATATGTGCGACCTGTTGATAGGCGGAAAGGGTAAGTTATAAAGTATTATGTTAACTTTATAACATAAATTTTAAGCTTTGGAAATATTATGAAGAGGCACAGTGAAATAATGTTGTGGGACCCGAGTGTATTTATATTATTGGCTTCTTTGGTAATTTAACCAAAGTCGATATATTGATTTGAATTTTCATGAGACGGGTTCATCATGGTTTATAACCATATTTCTTAGAAAATTAATATTGACCGTCAGGAATTCTGTGGGCCCGGATATATATATTATAATATTTATATCTTGTGTTTGAACCAAAGTATATAAAATGGCGGAATGAAAAAAGGAGTGGGACCTATCGCATATCGCATATCGCAATCGGCGAGGCTCATATGATAAGAACTTGTAAGTCGTAGAATTGGCGATGCGATGCGAAGGATAGAAGCGATGCGATGTGCCGATGCGAAGAGACACGTGGCAGCACAGCCCTACATCACGCATCAGTGATGCAAATTCCATCGCATACCGCCAAATGACGTAGCAAGTGACGTGGCAAGTGACGTGGTAGCTAACGTGGATTTGACCCCACAAATCGCAAATAAATCAAGATGACATGGCAAGATGACGTGGCAGTGACGTGGCGATGACATGGCAAGGTGACTTGGCTCGATGACATGGAGATGACATGGATCTAGCCCACATATCGCAAATTGCAAGATCGGAGGAGTGAATATCATAAGATCAAAGTTGTGATGCGACGGACAGTGGCTATGCGATGGACAGTGGCGATGCGATGCAATCGCATATCGCATATCGCACATGATATGGGTTCACACTGTATGAAAAATGATATTGCGATAGCCGATATTGTGATGCAATGGATAGATGCGATGCGAAGTGCGATAAAGCAATAATACAGCCTGGTGGGACCCTCCGCACATCGCATATCAAGAGATCAAATGGACGAAGACACATGGGATATTTGAATCGCCGAAGTGCGATAAAAGGAGTGGACGCGGTAAAGAACAAATCCAAAGCCTAAAGCATTTCAAGTCCGGCAGTATATGGATTTCCTTTGTAAATCATTTCGAAGAGAAAAAGGAGCATTACAACGCAAAACAAAAGGAAAGTATAAACACGGGTAGAAAGGCTCGGGTAAGGACCCGACAGGAAAAAAAAAGGGGGCAGAATCGAATGTTTAGAAGAACGGTGAAGGTTGAACGCTATGGGCACGAGAAACAAAATGGGTCAAGTTAGGAAAAAATGAGCAGTTATACAACAGAGCTAGACTATAACAGCAGAAACGGAAAAGACAGGGACAGCAACAGAAAAGACAAATGTATGGTGAACCAAGAGCTGAAAGAGCTGAGTAAAATGTATTATTATATCTGTAAATATAAATGATTTAATTATTTTTATTGTATGTGATGCAAAGGCAAGTCTCTATAGGCAAGGAAAAACTCCACTATAATACATTTTTTTATATTATTCTGAAAGTGTTAGACAAGAAAATGAGAAGGGGGAAGGCAAAGATTCATACTGTTCATTTCGAATTCCCTGTGGAATGCAAACAGTTATGAGGTGATCCCTATAAATAATGTTACCAACATATGCATAAAAAGTTGAGAGAATGAAGAAATGAGTGAGATAGTGTAAGAATGAGAAGGATCAGAGAGAGGAGTTGTGAAGACCCAGAGATGATATAAAAAAATTTGAAGGTTGGAAAGATAGCAGTAAAGAAGGAGAAAAACAGAGTTGATATCCGGGTAAATTAGCATATGATTTTGTGGTACAGTGAGGAAGTTGGTGCTTCCATGTCAAGTTGTCGCTTGATAGAAGTCCAGTTGTAGTTGGCTGAGGTAGGAGCCTCCTGTAGGTTGTAGCCTGCAGAAAATAGATGGGAGTAATTCCTTGCAAGTTGTAGCTTGCAGAATTGAGGTAGTAGCCTCTTGTAGGTTGGAGCCTATAGAAAATCAGTGGTGAGAGGGAGTTGGAGCTTGCCTTTGCATAACAACAATAATAAGATGTGGTTTTCTCCCTTATGGGTTTCCACTTATATCTATTGTCTATATGCATGATGATTATGTGTTGAAATTCTGTATTTAATCTACTTAATACCTGTTGCTCACTTATTAAGATTGGTGTTTCATTGTATATTAAGTTGATCACAAAATTAAGATGTAAATAAGTATAAAAGAAATTTTTACAAGACCATGACTGCATTAAACTGATTCACCCCCCCTCTCAGTTTAACCAAGAATTCAACAATTGGTATCAGAGCGGGTTCCTTCTATATCCGTTTAAAAACTGGAAGGAGATCCTAGGTCCCCAAGATGGCTAGTCTAGAAGGATGCTCAACAAATAAAGCCCCTTTGTTTACTGGTACAAATTATGCCTTCTGGAAAATAAGAATGAGGACAACATAATGTCTCTAGGAATAGAATTTTTTGTTGCTGTGGAATTGGATATGCCCCAAAGGAGTCTAACTCAGAGAAAGATGCCAAACTAGATTTTATAGCTAATGCAAAAGCCATGAATGCTCTCTTAAGTGGCTTGTGTGAGGCAGAAATTATCAAAGTAATGCACAACAAGACTGCCAAAGAAATATGGGATACATTAGAAACTATCCATGAGGAAGATAAAAAGGTGAAGGCTGCCAAGTTGCAAGTCTATAGAGCTCAATTTGAAAATATAAAAATGAATGAAGAAGAAGATGTTGCCAGCTTATTCTTAAGGGTTGCAGAAATTTTGAATAACATGAAAGCTCTAGGAGAAACCATTAGAGAATGTGTAATTGTACAAAATATATTGAGATCTTTACCATCCAGGTTTAACCCCAAGGTTTCTGCCATAGAGGAAACAGCTTATTGGGAAACATTGACCATGAACCAATTACTTGGAAACTTAACAGCCTATGAGATGAGACTTCCACAGAGGAAGTCAAATGTGAGGGAGGAAGCCTTTAAGACAAAGAAGAGCAGAGAATAAAAAGAAGATACATGCTCCTGCTCTGATGAAGAAGAGGCCAAATTTGTCAGAAGATTGGATAGAGGCTCAGGCAAGTATAAAGGTAAACTTCCATTTAAATTATTTAACTGTGGAAGAGTTGGGCACTATGCATCTAAGTGTCCTCTTAAGAAAACAAAGAATCAAACTCAAGAGACAGAGAAAATCAAAACAAATAACTGGCAGAAAGGTAAGAGATTCAATAGAAGATCAGTTTATGCTCAGCAAGATAGCAGTGCATCTGAAAACTTAGATGAATCATCAAATGAAGAAGGAACCTCTGAATTTGTGTTGATGGCCAAGGAAGAGTCTGAAGGATTCCTTTCAAAAGATGAGGAAGAAGGTGAGGTAGATCTTGAGGGGGAGCTAAGAAGTGCTCTGGAGGAAATAGACAAACTTAGACTCAAGTGCATAAAACAAAAATACATTCTCCTCAAATGTGTAAAAGAGGTACCAAATTCAGAAGACCTCATTCAATTGAAAGTAGAACTTGAAGAAGCTAAGAAGGTGGAAGACATTCTGCTAAAGCAAATTAAAGATAAACATCAGGAGCAAGATAAATTGGAAGAAGAAGTGGTATGGCTAAGAAAGAAACTAGAAAACACCCAAAGGGAATTATCAATGAAAACTCCTTGAATGACAAGCGCTGAACATTTGGACAAGATTATTAATGCTCAAAGGTCTCCTCTCATAAAGTCTAGGATAGGTTATGAAGGAGAAACCAGTAAGTCCAAGGTAGAATATAACAAGAATATCATTTTTGTAAAAGCTGTAAAGGATAATGAATAGCTCAAAAAGGAACTACAGAAGCAGAAGCCAGCAAGAACTTGATGTGTTATGAAACAAATAGAAACAAGCAGCAACATCAAGAGACAAAGAACGAAATGAAGAAACAGTCAGCTGAAAAAGGCTCTTACAATCCTGAATATGAATTGAATAAATTTGGAAGCTGTCAAAAGAGATTCTTTCCTCCTATGAGAAATATCATTTTTTTTGTCTACCACAAATTGGGACATATTGCTGCATACTATCAGACGAAGATAATTGATTTCAATCAGCAAAGGATGCAGAAATTGAAAATACTACCTCAAGCGAATAAATGGAGAGGACAACCCTTCACCAAGTACACTAATCGTTTCCATGGGTATTGTTTTTATTGTAAGGGGTTCAGCCATAAAGCCACGGAGTGCAAAATGCATGGACAAAGTCTGATGTTCAAAACCCCAAGGAGATTCATGAACAATGGATAGTTCACTCGTACACATAATCCATTTAACAATAAAATCAAATGCTTTGTATGCCATAAAATCGGACACATGTCTTCCAAATGTCCTCTCAAATAATGTGGTCCATTGTCTCAGAAAAGGTGCCAAACAAATAGCTGCCTGCAGTGGAAAAATAAGTTGAATAAGTGTGACCTGGATCTAATAGCCCAAGATCAGAAAATTCAATGGTATTTGGACAGTGGATGCTCAAAGCATATGACTAGCGATAGAAGCAAGTTTGTATCCTTTGATGAAAAGAAATCTGGCAATGTAACATTCGGCAATGATAAAGCAAGGAAAATCAAAGGAAAAGGCTCAGTCAGTCTGAATAATGGAAGAGGAAAGGCTCAAGATGTACTATTTGTGGATGGGCTGAAAGCCAATCTGCTAAGTGTTAGTCAAATGTGTGATAAAGGTTGTGAGGTCCTTTTCAGAGCCCAAGATTGTGAGGTAATATCAAGCACCACAGGAAAGACCTTGATCAAAGGTGTTAGAACAGAAAGTAATGTCTATATAGTGGAAGAAGAGAACGAAGCATGCCACATAAGCAAACTTGATGAATCATGGTTATGGCATAGAAGACTGGGATACCTAAACTTTGACCACATCATCAATCTGAGCAAGAAGAATGCAGTCAGAGATATTCCAGCAATAAATAATCCTTCAAATACCATATGTAAATCTTTCCAATTGGGTAAACAAACCCGCACATCTTTCAAGACCAAAGATTAACTATCAACAAGTAGGCCACTTCAGCTTGTACACATGGACCTGTGTGGACCTTCAAGAACTAAAGCACCAAGTGGAGAATCTTATTTCATGCTGATAATAGATGATTTTTCCAGAATGACGTGGGTAGCATTTCTCAAATATAAATCTGAAGCACTTGAGAAGTTCAAGATATTCAAGGCATTGGCAGAAAATCAAACAGGATACAAGCTAAAGTGCATCAGATCGGGCAGAGGAGGTGAATTCACAAACTATGATTTTGCAGACCTATGCAATGAGCATGGGATAAAACAACAGTTTACAATTGCAGGTACACCTCAATAGAATGGAGTGGCAGAGAGGCAAAACAGGTCAGTACAACAGATTGACAGAGCTATGATGCAAGAAAGTAACATTCCCCAAACCTACTGGGCAGAAGCAGTACACACGATTGTTCACATTCTCAACAAAGCTCATCTAAGACCAAATTTTGATAAGAATCCTTATGAATTATGGCATGGTAAACCAGCATCAATCAAGCACTTTAGAGTCTTTAGAAGCAAGTGTTTCATAAAAAATAATGATGAAAAACTAGGGAAGTTTGATGCAAGAGCTGATGAAGGAATATTTTTAGGATATGCATCCAAGAGTAAGGGTTACATGTGCTACAAAAAAATACTGCATAAAATTGTGGAAAGCATTGATGTAATATTTGATGAATATCTACCAAATAGAACAAGAAGCACAATATGCAGCAATCCTCCAGATGATCATGAAGATGAGAACCAAGATAATGATGAACTGAGCATAACAACAGAAGATATTGAATTAAACTCAAAAGGTCCCTCAAGACACACTCAAAAGAGCCATCCAGAAGATCAGTTCATTGGGGACAAGAGTGTGGGAGTCCAGACAAGAAGACAACTTACTAAATAGATAGAAGAAGTATAACTAGCCATGCTATCTCAAATAGAGCCTAAGAAGTTCGAAGAAGCCAACAAAGACAAAAACTGGGTAAATGCTATGAATGAAGAACTGGACCAAATTGAGAAGAACAATGCCTGGGAATTAATTCCAAGACCCACTGGGAAAAATGTCATTGGCACAAAATGGATATTCAAGAATAAAATGAATGAACAAGGGCAGGTAATCAGAAATAAAGCCAGACTTGTATGCAAAGGATATTCACAAATTGAAGGTCTTGATTATGATGAAACCTTTGCCCCTGTAGCCAGAATGGAAGAAATCAAAATGTTTTTGGCCTTTGCATGCTATCATGATTTCAAGGTATATCAAATGGATGTGAATTATGCCTTCCTGAATGGAGGTCTAGAGGAAGAAGTCTACATGAAACAACCCGAAGGATTCTCATTAACAGATAAACATGACTATGTGTGCAGATTGAAGAAAGCCTTATATGGTCTGAAACAAGCTCCTTGTGCATGGTATTCAAGGCTGGACAAATACTTACAAAAACAAGGGTTCAAGAAAGGGGGAGTAGACAACAATTTGTACATAAAGGCTAATGGAAATGAACTCTTAATTGTAGTAGTGTATGTAGATGACATCATGTTTGGAAGCAACAAAGTTGAGTCAACAAAAGGATTTGTTGAGGAAATGAAATCAAAGTTTGAGATGTCAATGATTGGAGAGCTTACCTTCTATTTAGGACTTCAAATTCAACAAAAGAACACAAGAATATTTATTTCGCAAGAAAAATACTTAAGAGAAATGTTGAAAAGGTTTCAAATGGAAGACTGCAAACATGTGTCAACTCCCATGATCACTGGATGCATACTATGTGCTAATGATGGATCAACAGATGTAGATCAAAAACTTTACATATCCATGATAGGAAGTCTACTATACCTAACTACTTCTAGACCAGACGTTATGCTGGGAGTAGGACTTGTGGAAATATATCAAGCAGCACCAAAACAAAGTCATTTACTTGCAATCAAGAGAATATTTAGATATCTTCAAGGAACTTCACATTATGGCCTATGGTATCCAAAAGGAAAAAGTTTCACATTGACAGCATACACAGATGTAGATTGGGCCAACTGTGTGGATGACAGGAAAAGCACAAGTGGAGGTGCATTTTATTTGGGAAAAATTCTGGTGGCATGGCTAAGCAAGAAGCAAACTTCTATCTCTCTATCTACAATAGAAGCAGAATACATAGTAGCAGCAACATGTTGCACACAAGTAATGTGGATGAAACAAACTCTCCAAGACATGAAGGTAAGCATAGATGAACCTATTTATATCAAATGTGACAATACAAGTGCAATGAGTATATCAAAAAATCTTGTACTTCATTCAAAAACAAAGCACATCCCAATAAAGTACCACTTCCTCAGAGAACAAGTAGCACAGAAATTAGTAAAGTTGGAATATGTACCATCCAAGGAACAAACAGTAGACATATTCACTAAACCTCTTGCTAGAGAACCATTTGAATATCTAAGAGACAAACTAGGGGTAGTGTCTGTATATGTTACTCTCTAACATGATCAGAAAAAAAAAAAAAAAAGGGAGCTGCATACAAGAAACAGGATCAGTGCAGAAGACAAGTGATAGTCAATATCAGACAAGAAAGCATCATTCTAGGGGGAGAGCAGTCAATAAATTGTCACAAAAGAGCTATAGAAATGGAGCACTGCATGGAACAGGTCCTTAAGATCAGAGTATTACGAAAAGATAGAAACCACACTGGGAAAAGTGCAACCCTTTTCCATTGATGTCAAAGGGGGAGGAAAAGCAAGCAAAAGAAGAAAGTGTCTTCTAAAAGGCCAGCAGAGGAAGTCCTGGAGGAAGCATTAGAGTATTTCCATCAATGCCAAAGGGGTATAATGTTGGAAATATTTTCATTGATGGAAAAGGAGCACAAAGGAGCAGCACCAAGACAAGGGAGCAAATCAGATTCAGATGGAATTGTTGCAGAGATGTCACACAGGGTGTAATGCATCAGTGGATTGCGGCTGCTCATTTGGGGTTTTACTGTAATGGAAAATGATGGATAAGAACCAAAGAAATTTCTTGTGAGGATTTTGGCCTCTTTTTTATAAATTGCATAATTTTGTGTATCTATATATACTTGGAAAATTTCCCGAAGGGTTCTTCTCTTCGAATTCATTGAATTTATGGTCTATCAGTGTAGATTGTGAAGTGTGTAGAATTAAATTCTGTATAAAGGAGTGCAGGAGGATTTGAATGTGTATTAGCCTATGTGTAAAGATGGAGAAGGAAGGTTCCAGAGAAATCAAAGTTAAAACTAAAATCCGGCGTAAATCCGGCTTCAAACGCAATTTAAATAGAGTTTACAGGTTAAGTGGTTTTGAAGGAAACCGGACACTGTTGTCGCACTTTCTTTGAGTTGTGAGCGGTTTTTCCCATTTCGAACGCGATCGAATGATATTGCGACACGTCACGAGAAAAATACCACCCATTTCGTGTCGCTTTTGGGTGATAAACTACGGAGGTGGAATGAATGCGATTGATGTCCGATTAGATCCGACGGTGTTCGAGTCGGTAATTGCACGGGGTTTAAAACAAGGTATGTTAAATATCATGCATCTTTGTTATGCGATAACCGTTGGATTGTTGAGTTGGAGCACGATGATGTTTCAGCCATTGGATATATGAGCATATGATCTTATGGTAAATTCTGGGCCATATACGATTTAACATGCAAGCATGCCTCGACATATGTGCGGCTTATTGATAGGCGGAAAGGGTAACTTATAAAGTATTATGTTTACTTTATAACATAAAGTTTAAGCTTTGGAAATATTATGAAGAGGCACGGTGAAATAATGTTGTGGGACCCGAGTGTATTTATATTATTGGCTTCTTTGGTAATTTAACCAAAGTCGATATATTGATTTGAATTTTCATGAGACGGGTTTATCATGGTTTATAACCATCTTTCTTAGAAAAGTAAGATTGACTGTCAGGAATTCTGTGGGCCCAGATATATATATTATAATTTTGATATCTTGTGTTTGAACCCAAAGTATATAAAAGGGAAAATTAACAAAGGAGTGGGACGCGTCGCATATCACATATCGCAATCAGCGAGGCTCATATGATAAGAACTTGTAAGTCGTACAATTGGCGATGCGATGTGAGGATAGAAGCGATGCAATGTGCCGATGCGAAGAGACACGTGGTGGTACAGCGCTACATCGTGCATCGAGGATGAAAATTCCATTGCATACCGGCAAGTGACGTGGCAGCTGACGTGGATTTCACCCCACAAATCACAAATAAATCAAGATGACATGGCAAGATGATGTGGCAGTGACGTGGCGATGACATGGAAAGGTGACATGGCTCGATGACGTGCAGATGATGTGGATCTGGCACACATATTGCAAATCTCAAGATTGGAGGAGTGAAGATCGTAAGATCAAAGTTGCGATGCGATGGACAGTGGCTATGCGATGGATAGTGGTGATGTGATGCAATCGCATATCGCATATCGCACATGATATGGGTTCACACGGTATGAAAAATGATATTTCGATAGACAATATTGAGATGCGATGCGAAGTGCAATAAAGCGATAATACAGCCTGGTGGGACCCTTCACACATCGCATATCGAGATCAGATGGACGAAGACACATGGGATATCTGAATCACCGAAGTGCGATAAAAGGAGCGGACGTGATAAAGAACAAAGTCGAAGCCTAAAGCATTTCAAGTCCGGAAGTATATGGATTTCCTTTGTAAATCGTTTCGAAGAGCAAAAGGAGCATTACAACGCAAAACAAAAGAAAATTATGAACGCATGTAGAAAGGCTCAGGTAAAGACCCGACACGAAAAAAAAAAGGGGCAGAATCGAATGTTTAGAAGAACGGTGAAGGTTGAACGCTGTGGGCACGAGAAATAGAATGGGTCAAGTTAGGACAAAATGAACAGTTATATAGAAGAGCTAGACTATAACATCAGAAACGGAAAAGACAGGGACAGCAGCAGAAAAGACAAATGTATGGTGAACCAAGAGCTGAAAGGGCTGAGTAAAATGTATTATTGTATCTGTAAATATAAATGATTTAATTATTTTTATTGTATGTGATGCAAAGGCAAGTCTCTGTAGGCAAGGAAAAAATCCACTATAATACATTCTGTTATATTATTCTGAAATTGCTAGACAAGAAAATGAGAAGGGGGAAGGCAAAGAGTCATACCGTTCATTTCGAATTCCCTGTGGAATGCAAACAGTTATGAGGTGATCCCTATAAATAATGTTACCAGCATATGCATAAAAATTTGAGAGAATGAAGAAATGAGTGAGATAGTGCAAGAAGAAGAAGGAGAAGAGAGAGGAGTTGTGAAGACCCAGAGATGATATAAAGAAAATTTGAAGGCTGGAAGGACAACAGTAAAGAAGGAGAAAAACAGAGTTGATATCCAGGTAAATCAGCATATGATTTTGTGGTACAGTGAGGAAGTTGGTGCTTCCATGTCAAGTTGTAGCTTGATAGAAGTCCATTTGTAGCTGGCTGAGGTAGGAGCCTCCTATAGGTTGTAGCCTGCAGAAAATAGATGGGAGTTGGAGCTTCCTTGGAAGTTGTAGCTAGAAAAATTGAGGTAGTAGCCTCCTGTAGGTTGCAGCCTACAGAAAATCAGTGGTGAGAGGGAGTTGGAGCTTGCCTTTGCATCACAACAATAATAAGATGTGGTTTTCTCCCTTATGGGTTTCCACTTATATCTGTTGTCTATATGCATGATGATTATGTGTTGAAATTATGTATTTAATCTGCTTAATACCTGCTACTCACTGATTAAGATTGGTGTTTCATTGTATATTAAGTTGATCACAAAATGAAGATGTAAATAAGTATAAAAGAAAGTTTTACAAGACCATGACTGCATTAAAATGATTCACCCCCCCTCTCAGTTTAACCAAGAATTCAACACAATCTAGGATGGTAGATGTTATTATATTCCTGTAGTTGCTAGACCCACCCTAGGGCTAGAGGGATCACCTCTGTCCGCAGAGGGGATTTACCTACACAACAAATTGGAAACTCTGATGGGGAGTTTCCTTTAAGTTTGTCACTCTTTGAGGTCTTAGTAATTCGACGAGTTTAGTCGAACGACCATTTCCTTGTTTGTTTCTATGTTTTTCATTAATTACAATCTTTTAGTTTTTTCTTGAAGTGATGAGTCTGGTCTTGGTTAGGAGAAATTATTTGTTTTTTTTTTTCAAAAATTGACGCTTTTATTTGTCTAATAAATATTATCGATTATGATCAAAGCTAATCTCTGGCATTCCGGGCACTAGTTTTCACTTACAAAGTTGTGCCAATTGGGCTTTTGGCGCTAGTTTCAGCCCCAAAAGTCACGCCAATCGGGCTGTTGGCACTAGTTTCAGCCCCAAAAGTTGCGCCAATTCCATTATGTGTCAAAAATTAAGGTTTTTTCCCTAATTCTTTCACCACTGTGTCTTTCCCTTCCGGTCCTTTTCTCTATATAATTTACATGTTCTCCCCTTCACTAAAGTTGGTTTTATTGGCTCATTGGCTTGGTTTTTGGTTGTTTTTTTTGTCCTTTTCATTGGGATGTGCATCCTACATCTTAGGTTTTTCTAGGATTGTGCATCAATTTCCTGGTTGCATGCTTCGCGAGACATCGCCTTGCTAATTGAGTCAGTCTCCTTGCTTGGTGAGCCATCTCTAGTTGATTTCCTTTTTATTTTTGGCTAATTGAGTGTTCAAGTCTCAAGTGTCTGTCTGAGTTCATTTGGTCTGATTGTTCACTTGTGAGCATAGATTACATTGATCATTGTTCTACTGAAAAGTTTTCTTTGTATGTTTGCTTGATGTAAAAGGGAATGAATGCCTTGTTTTGAGCTCACGCTTTGGAAGTCCTCTTTGTGTTTGAACTCATATTCCTTGTAGCCTTTTTGAGGAAATTCATTATAAAGTGTTCAAATCAGGATTGCATTCTTAATGTTTGTTGCATCCTTTTGCATTAAGGGAATTTTCATTCATTTAGTTTTCGTCCCAAAGTTTGATTTTCGTTAGAATGCATTAGATCAATTTGCATTGAAAAGTCATGTTTGAGATTTATCATTGAACTTATATTACATTGTTTAATGATTGAAAACTAAAATTTGCATTGAGTGCATTCTCTTTCATTAAAAGCATGCATTAAGTAGATTCTCATTCCATTGAAAAATGCATTGAGTGCATTCTTATTCATTCAAAAGAAAAAGGAAATTGTGCATAGATTACAATTGCATAGTTTTCAAAAAGAGAATTTTGCATAGATTACATTGCATAATTCACATCTTTGAATGTTTTAGATTACTTTTGGATAGTGAAAATCATCTAGTTAGGAAAAAAATTTGGTTGCAGTGTTACTGTTTGTTGCATCATTGTTTGAGACTCTTCCCTTGACTAGATAGAATTCATCAAATTGAAAGATTTCTTTTCTCATATAGCTGCATATAGAAGTTCTCAGATGATAGGGGTAGGGCCTTGGAATTGAAACCTAATTCAAGATAAACCATTAAAATTTATTCAATCAATCTAAGGAAACATTGAAACTTAACGCACACACTTAGAGGTCTAGGCTAGTGACGTGTTTTGGCGTCATTAAAACTAGCAGTTGTTGCTCGCAATCTTGCATTAGACAGCACTAGTATGGACTTGTGCTCCCCATATGGTCGCGCATATAAAGGGAGACCCTCATAGGTTGCAATCCTTTATCCATAGGAATCTCAGTCTGCTGCCTTGTAACTGTGATACACCGAACACAACATTGAGGGAGACTGCCTGCACGTACGTTAAGTCCTTGTTCATTTCTCTTTCATTTGATCATCAAGGTGTATATTGCAATTCATGAGAGCTTGGTACACCCTCTTGCCTAGAGTTACTGCGTAGTCACTTTTATTTTTTATGTGACTCTTAAAAATTTGAAAATATCATCGAGCACTTGTCCTTTCGATCTCGTTCAAACTAAAAGCGACTAGAGTCATATTTTGTCCTTTTCTCGACTCTTAAAACATGAAAAGGTAGATTTTTGTTTTGGTGTCTTGAAATTAATTGCCCACGTAATATTCTTGGTTAAATTTTTATTCCTTAGTAATTCTTAGGGTGAGGTAAATGGCAACGTTTCCTTAGTCCATCAACCAAGGAATCCCCTCATATGGGAATCCTAGTCCTTTTCCTTCGTTCGGGAATGATGGTGCCCCGTAGATGGCAACGTTGTCCCTCCTGGGATTAACCATTGGTACGTCGATTTGGTTATTTTCGACCCCTATGGTTGCGAACATCTGAATAGTTTCTCAACCAAGTTCTCCTCCGCCTGAACCATGTCAACCCCATGTTGACCATAAGGCTGACCCCTCGCCTTCTTCACCCATTTCTTTACCTCTTTCTTCCTCTTCACCTGGTGAAAGTTTGGATTCTAATACCCAGTTTTCTAAGAAGAAGAACAAGAAAGAAAATAAGCTACGGGGGGAATCAGCAACTATTGTTACCCATGCAGCTAATATTAAGAAACCTCCCACTCCGTCTCGTAGATTCAAATTCCCTTGCAAGCTATGTGAGGGTTACCACCTTCTTCATGATTTCCCTGGTGTTCCCAAGGTGCTAGAAGTGTGGTTTTTTGGCCCAATTCGTCCTTCATCATCAACCTCTGGGCATCATGCTGATGATGAGCCTTCAGCTAAAGATAATGAGACTCGTAAGAAATAGGGTAAGATCAAACTTCCCTGCATATTGTGTGAAGGGAACCATCCCATTCACCTCTGTCCATATATGGATGAAGCTTCTAAAGTGTTGGATACCATTTTGGCTTCCGAGTCCTGTCTTCTCATCAATTACCAAAAGTTTTCTTCGATTCCTTCGATAGTTGATTAATTCATTGATCGGGATTCATCTCCGGTCAATTCCACTCTCTCTGAAAGCCAGTCTCCCGAGTCCATTTCTGACCAATCATTGGTTGAGAAGAAGCATGATCTAGTTCCACCTACGTTCCATCAGGTCTTTTCCATTAAGAGTGGGTCTCATCCCAGTCAGGATCTTTTTGTTTCCTCTGATTCTCCGGGATCGGAGGGCGACCCTCCCGTTTCCATGATACAAAAGGGTGATCCTCCGACTCCTGTTGCCACAATTCTAGAAAGTGATCCTCCTTCTCTCATTCCCAGAGGCCAGGAGGATGGTCTTTCCACTCCTGTAATGCAAGGGGATAATCCTCCTATTCTTATGGCACCCCCTCCATGTAGTTTGGTCACTTCCTTTGATTGGAGTCGATTTATGGGATACCATCTTCCTTCTTACGTGCCCTTTGAGATCACTGTACAGGCCTGAAATATGGCCGTACCGGGCACAATTATAGATGAAGGTGCCTCAGCTAGTATTATGTCCTCAAATACATGGCAAGCTCTGGGTTATCCACAGCTTGTGCCTGTTACTCAAAATTTTCTGGCTTTTAACAAAAGAACAAGTCAACCATTAGGGATCCTTCTGAAGTTGCCTATTGCTTTGGGAGGGAAAACCGTCTATATAGTCATGATGGTTGTCCAAGGCCCCTTGGATTTTAATTTACTCCTGGGGTGCGACTATGCTTATTCCATGGGCGCGCTTCTCTCTTCCCTCTTTCATGTGATCTTTTTTCCACATGAAGGTCGGATCGTGACCATTGATCAGCTTTCATTATTTGGTCTTGATGTGAAATTTGGTCTACCGTCGTCCCTTCCTGGTCCATACCTGTCAGTGATATCTTCCCCACCACAGATCAATTATGTAGCCACCTATTCCATGTCTACATCCACTGATCATCTAGTCATTGAGGTAGTACACATTGTATTGGGGGCGTTGGATCCTAATTTCGAGAGTGTTGTTCTCCCGTCAGATGAGAAACTCTTGGAATCCATAGCTTCTGATTCTCATGATCAGGTCATTCAAGCATAGTTCGTTTTCTTTTTTCAAGCTCCTTAAAAAATGAAACAAGGTTATCGGAGCAGAGCTCATTTTCTTGTGTCAAGCTCCCTAAAAAATGAAATAAGCCCTTCATGAGGACAGTTCTTTTACTATGTCAACCTCATAAAAAAATGAATTAGGTCTTATGAGGACAGTTCGTTTACTATGTCAACCTCATTAAAAAATGAATTAGGTCATAAGGATAGTTTTGTTATTGTGTCAACCTCGTCAAAAAATGAAACAGAATCCCTTTTCAATTCGAGCTTTTGATTAGCTCTTGTATAATCCCAGTCGAGTCTTTCTCTGGATCTCATAATTGAACCTTCATTCCATTCACCTGTCAGTAATTAGCAGTCTACTCTAATGAATGCACTGAAGCTTGGGGGGCATGTACCTCGAATTGAGTCACCATGCTGGGGGCATGCAAACTTATATCAAGCATAGTTTTCCATGTTTTCAAGCTTGTGTAAAAATGAAACCAATTTCAAGTATAGTTTGTTTCCGTTTCAAGCTTGTCTAAAAATGAAACCAGTTTCAAGCATAGTTTTCTAAAACGTTTCAAGCTTGTGTAAAAATGAAACCAATTTCAAGCAGAGTTTCCTAATTTCAAGCTTGTGTAAAAATGAAACCATTCTTATTTTACCTCTCGTGATTGCCATTTTATCAGCCTATTTTTCTAGATGAGACTTGTTTTTTCTCATTCCATCGTTACCATCTGCTCGATCGATCATATGCCCTCACTTGATTGTTTTATCCATTCCTGAGGAACCATTGCAATGAGTGGTCTTGTTAGCCAGCCTCTTGACCTTTACTTGTTCTGAGCAGTTCCACAAACACTGAAACCAGTTGTTACCCTTACTACCACTCGTTCCTACAGGAGGAGTCAACTTGCAGCTCTTTTTTGACTCTCAAAACATGAAAATATTGTCGATCTCTTGTAATTTTGAACTCGTTAAAGGATGCAAAACATCGTTTACCCAGTATACGTTTAACCCTTTTTCGGGTTGGGATAAACTATTTACAAAAAATAAATACCTTAGCTAATCACGACTAAGAGGTTCTCTCATATTTTGTTTTCTACTTTTTCGAGTATGAGGGACTATTTACGAAAAGAGACCTACTAGAGTTTTCTTTTCTACTTCTTTTCAAACTCTTTAAACATGAAAAGACGTCGAGATCTTCCTTTGTCAGACTCGTTAAAACTAAATGACATCAGAAATCGTCACCAGGACGTTACCAAGTTCCTCCTTCCTAGGGCTCGTAAAACGTACTAGGATGGATTTGTCTGAAGGAAAAAATTATATGACAAGCATATGCTATCCTCTTAAAGCTTGTGTAAAAATAAGGAGGTACTCGCCAGAAATGGTGGGGGGAAATGGAAGTTATTCGTCAGTTGTGTCCGCAGTATGTAACTCTTGAACATGACACTTATCTGCAGTTCATGTCGGGTTGGGATATATTCACTCTGTCACTTTTCCTCCATGGGTTTGGGAAATTCGTTTTCTTCTAATTTGATTACCAATCTTGTCAACCTGACCTCTGATCCTATTTGAGTCAAATGCTGCCAAATTCCAGAGTCGTGTCGTCGATATGTTTAAGAGCAAATCCTTCTACAGTTTGTACATTCCTTGATCCTTTGTTTCAGACCCAGTCGCTAATGCCCCTAGGAAATCTATTTCGTTACAAAACATCCCTACTTTCCATGGATTGACTTCGGAAGATCTGGATGCATTCTTATTTGAATTTGATGTTTTTTATAGGGGATACGATTACACCACTGACCCTCAAAAACTGAAACTGATCCCATCTACATTAAAAGGGGAAACCTTGCTCTAGTTTATGGGGCTCAGTGGGGGAACCATTAATAATTGGGATCAAATGAAAAACTATTTTCTTGCTAAATATCAAGATTATTGCCAGACTAGGGAGTTAAAAGATGAAATCTTCAACATGAATTCAAAAGATAATGAGACATTAAAAGAATATGTTGAACGATTCCAATACAATTTGTAAAGGTCCCCTTATACTGCATTGTCTAAATATGTCTTAAAAGTAACAATGATAAAAGGAATGAAATATCAAAGGATAGAAACACTAAATCTAATGGGGAAAGGAGAAATCTATCAGGAAAGTTTTGACGATATTATTTCATTGTGTGTGAGGTGCTCTAGACGCAACATGCGCATAAGACCAGCAGGACGAGATTCAACTGTTAGAAATAACAGAACTTCAAGTGGCAGCGTAAAATGAACAAAAATCGGTAATATTCTAGAAGATTTCAAGACTGGCATCTTGGGTACTCTTACGACACAATTGGACGTCTTGCAGGCCAAGAAGAAACAAGCATTAGCAGAACAAAACTTGGTTTTCTTTTTCCCACGCTGTCAAAATAAATACAACCAACGAGAATGGCCAGTGGAAATGATCCAAACATGCACCATCTGTACCAAAGACCACACCACTGAACAGTGCCCATCACTACCAGGGCTGAAAGCAGTCTTCAAAGAAGCATAGGAGGAAGTTGAACCAGTGTATTTAATGAATCAACGTCGACAATGGCAAGCCCAGACTACAAGTATGTCACAATATCCATCTCAGTTCTTTTCTTCCTCGAAGTTTAACCAACAAAAAAACACAGGGGAAACATGGAAAAATAAACCACCTTTTTCTACCTAACTATCTCAACCGTTCTCCATGCCCCCTTGGCAACCTCAATCCTTTCCAGGAAACGGTTGGCCAAATTCTTCTTTGGCAGAACAATCCATATTCATCCCAGTGGCCTACCTCTACCTCAAAAAACACCAATTGGTCCCAAAACTCACATCGACCCTTGGGAATAGCCAATTTACCTATGGGAGTAGGTCCTCAACCTTAGTCCACATTGCCAGCTCCATATTTGGTACAACAAAATTCTCAACCTCTGATACGCCCTCAATTTCCAGCTCAACTAAACCCAAACCCCAATAATAGACCAGTGAAGTTGATCCAAATCATTGAAAATCTAGATCTCGAAATCAAGAAAAAAGAATGCAGTGAACTAAGGCTGAGATCTGGACGCGTTATTAGCCCGAGGGAAGTCACAGGTCCACAACAAGAAAAATCAGAACCCCCAACTGAAATTAATCCATCAACAGTAATCAATATAGAAATAAGACAAGAAGAAGGCATAAGCGAACAAGGAAACTCTGGGAAACTTGTTAGTGCTTCTCCTCCGTTCCCCGATATATTAGTGATACCTAAACCGATCATCTATCTAGATTTTTATCTTTTGGGGGAACTTAAAAATATTTGTATTAAAATTCCTCTCCTTCAGGCCATTCAAGACATCCCTATCTATGCTAAGACAATTAAAGAATTATGTACAAAAAAACCTATGAGGAAAACAAAAATTTCTCCAAATTTCCATGTCGTAGGAACTTTGGCTGATTTATTATTAGGCAGGGAGACACCTATAAAGTATGAAGATCCCCGGAGTCCTATAGTCATAGTCCAAATCTATGGTCACTCTTTCCCAAACATGCTAGTCGACCTGGGTGAAACCATTAATATTCTGACCGCAGAGACTTGTGAAATTCTTGGCATTACTGCTTTAGAACCAACATCCGCCTTGCTAGAACTCGTTGATCGATCAGTTGTCAAACCAGAAGGAACTTTGAAAGACATCATGGTTTCTTTTGATTCATTAGATTACCCGATATATTTTCTAGTCATAAATCCAAAAATCTGACTGGACGGACACCCCTTGATTTTGGGTCGACCTTGGTTGGCCACAACCGATGCTTACATAGGTTGTCGTATAGGCAACATGACCATTTCTAAAGGGGAGGCTGTAAAAAATCTCATTCTATATCCGCTAGCCAAACCAAGTCTTCACATTTTAAAAATTTACAAACACCCACCAACATAACTGGAAGAAAACATTTGTTCACCACTCACAATAGTCGAAGCACTTGAATTTCAAAATCAGACTGAAGATGACATAATCGATAATTTTATTCATCAACCATTTGCTGCAGAAAATGCAAAATTCTAGATGTTGAAAGCAATCCTAGATAATGAGGCACATGAAGACCCTTTGAAGGATAACAATGACCAGCACATACCTACAACTGCCATTCACGGTAGCAAACCTATCGAAATTGAACCAGGAAAAATATTAAACATCAATGATAATCTAAATGATGATCAACAACAGAAGCTCATTAAAATTTTACAAAAATACAAAGAAGCCTTTTCTTGGGAATTTTTAGACATGAAGGGCATAGATCCCAAACTGTGTACCCATCATATTTACACTGAAAAAGATATTGAATCCGCACCTCAAAGATATTATGAAGGAGGAATTATAGAAGTTGCTAGATGCGAACTTCATTTATCCTATTTCAGATAGTAAATGGTTCTCTCTGCTGGTAGTTGTCCCTAAGAAGAATGGGATGTGGCGAATCTGTGTGAATTACAGGGAATTAAATAAAGCCACGCAGAAGGACCACTTCCCTCTTCTGTTCATTGATCAGGTCCTTGATACATTGATAGGGAAACGATTATTCTCATTTCTCAATGGTTTCAGTGGATATAATAAATTTCAAATTTCCCCTGAAGACCAGGACAAAACCACATTCACCTGCCCATGGGGTACATTTGCTTAAAAAGTATTACCCTTTGGCTTATGTAACACCCCAACCACATTCTAGAGGGCTATGCTCAACATTTTCGATGATCTGATAAATGAAGGTCTTGAAGTTTATATGGATGACTTCACCCCATATGGGGATGATTTTGAACAAGCACTACAAATATTGGATAAATTGTTGGAACAATGTATTGCCACTAGGTTATGTTTGAGTAATGAAAAGTGTCACATGATGATGACGGAAGGTGTGATCCTGGGACACTACATCTCCGTGACTAGAATACAGGTAGATCCGGAAAATATAGAGGTAATTATTTTACTATCCATGCCCTGTACTCAGACGTAGGTACGTACTTTCCTTGGATATGGAGGATATTACCATAGGTTCATAAAGAATATTTCACAAATTGTTGCGCCTTTATATTCTTTAACTGGAAATGTTGAATTCAAATGGTCTGATAAGTGTGATATTGCTTTTACAAATTTAAAGAGATTAGTCTCGACTGCACCAGTATTGCGTGGTCCCAATTGAGAAATACCATTTCATATTTCATCAGATGCATCAAATACGGTGATAGGATTTGTTCTCGGTCAAGAAGAAGATAAAAATCCCTACGCTATCTACTATATCGGCAAAAATCTCACCCCTTTTGAGCTAAATTATATAGTCACAGAAAAGGAATTCTTAGAAGTCATATATGCCATAAATAAATTTAGACATTATATAACTGGCTACCAAGTATTTATGTATACTAGTCATTCTTTCAATAGGTACTTAGGTAACAAACCAATTACAAATGGGAGAGTGACTCGTTGGATGTTACTTTTGCAGGAGTTCGATATCACTATTAAAGACCGTCCCAAGAAAGGAGAACCCAGTAGCAGATTTTCTGTCTTGGGTCCCAAAGGTAAATGATCCGCTAGCAGTAGAGGACCAGTTTCCTGATGAACACATGTTTGCTATAGTAGTGAAAGCACCGTGGTACACATACATGGTGAATTACCTCGCAATAGGAAAACTAACCAGACATTTGACAACAAAATAAAGGAATTTGATCGTACAACATAGTGCCCACTTTTCTTGGATTGGTGGGTATCTCTTCCACTGTAATATCCCAAAATAAGGGATTTCTACAACAATAAGAATATCTTAAGATATTATAGAGTTGGAGACATAGAAATATATCTCATATTATGTATTAATAACACATATTATTCAATCAAGAAACAGCAGCAACTTCTTCTTCATTTTAGGACCCAAAAAGTGGGGAAAAATGTTGTGTAACCAGCTTCAAAAATAGAAGAAAAGGGATATCAACGCCTTAGAAATAAGCCACTTCGAGGGGGAAACCTCCAATACATTACATAAATGCACAATTCTTGAATGATACAATTTACAAAACCTCCTTTCTATATATAGGAGTCCATGGGGCCATAATGTAATCCTAGTGGGCCACAATGTAATCCTAGCCGACCTAACAATAATATATTAAGGGCACAATAATAACAATATGGGGGTTACAAGGGTACAATAATAACAGTAAGTGGGGCTACACTAACATAATAAGGTACTACACTATTAATATAGGGACTTAACATGCCCCTCTCCTTCAAACAAGTGTTGTCCTCAACGCTTGATTATTTCTTGATGCTTCTGTATAAAATTCTCATCCTCCCATGTGGAATCTTCTATAGGAAAGTTCTTCCACTTGGTAAGATACTCTGAAATTGATTGTACTTGTCGAGTTATTGTTTCTGTGACTTCTTCAGAACTTCTTTCGATGTGATGTTGATATTCTTGTTGTTTCATTAGATTCTGCACCAAAGTTAGGTTATCCTTTGAGAGTTGGAGAACTTGTTGTTGATGCTCGATGTCATCTTCCACTAATTTATCATCCATATTAGCTATTATTTTATCCTTCAAACCATCCATCTTAGCCTCCATTTTTGCTTTTAAACCATCTATGTCATCTTCGGTTGCTCTTCGTAAGATTGAAATTTGTTGCACTTGGTATTTTAATTTTGATATCTCATACTGCAATTCTTCCTCTTCCTGCGTCATAGTATAGATTTCTGAGGGCATAATGGGTGTTGAATTATTTTTATGAGGCATCTCAGAACCAAATACTGAAATATATGCTCAATAGGCCCTTGGAATCACTTCAAACTGTTTTTTCAAACAAGATTTATGCAATTCGAAAAAACAAATAAACACCTTTTACTTGCTTTTGAGGAGCTCGATATTGAAATTGAATTCCCTCTGTAATTGAAAATTTTCAATATCTGAAATTCAGCACTGTAGTAGCCCTCTGAATTTTCTTTTGAATGCCACAGGTATGACCTGATTTGGATTCTCCAAGACAAAGTTGTGTCCAATATGTGCTTGGATTACCATTACGGGTGGTTGGTAGAAAAAAGCGGGCTGTAGGACTTACCCACGTGTCACGGTTTCGTCCTTTGTCTCTGAAATTGATAGCCAAGAAACCACGAGTCCGTTTACTTGCGACCACTTTTTACGGCACTCCAATCCGATTCTCAGAGAGAGATTTATTGAAATTTTCCCACGATCACCTTTTTGAGATGAAATTTGGGAGCCTGAAAAAGCACTAAATTCCACAGATCATATCTCCAACAATATTGCGAACCAAGATTTGAAATTTTTTTATGAGTTTCCTTAGGATTTCAGGTTCGCATCATAAAAATTTCAGATTCTGAACCTCATTAGAAAACAAGTTATAGCGCAAATGCCATGATGACCTGTTCAGGAGCCTGAAAAAAGACCTAACTTCCACAAATCATATCTCCTCAAATATTGCGAACCAAGCTCTGAAATTTTTAGACAAGCTTCCTCGAGTTTAAACCCCACACCCTAAAAATTTCAGCTTCTGAAACTTTGTAGAAAAATAGTTATAGCGAAAATGCCACGATGACCTGTTTGGAGCAGCGAAACCCTAGAATCCAAAGCTCTGATACCAAATGTTGTGTAACCAGCTCCAAAAATAGAAGAAAAGAGATATCAACGCCTTAGAAATAAGCCACTTCGAGGAGGAAACCTCCAATACATTACATAAATGAACAATTCTTGGATGATACAATTTACAAAACCTCCTTTCTATATATAGGAGTCCATGGGGCCATAATGTAATCCTAGTGGGCCACAATGTAATCTAGCCGACCTAACAATAATAATTTAAGGGCACAATAATAACAAAATGGGGGTTACAAGGGTACAATAATAACAATAAGGGGGTTACACTAACAACAATAAGGGGCTATACTAGTAATATAGGGACTTAACGAAAAGTAACAATTTAAGCCCTAAAAAGGTTAATTTCAGAGATATGCATAAAAAAGAGGAAAATGATGGTTGGATCCCTTATAATATGCTATAGGGGACTCACATATCAAATTTCATTAAAAAAAATCACTCTAGCTATGTTAAACAGATCTCCCCGTCCCGATATGGCTCAAAAAGGCCCAAACCCCATGACTTAGCTAATGCAGAATTTGCTGAAGCCTTCACAGCTTCTTATTTAGAGGGTTTATGATAAAATATGATGGAAAATACATACATACATTGTATTACATCAGATCATGGATTTTATTCCTCAGATCATGAGAAAAATGGAAGAATGGATGAAGAAACCCTCAAGAATGAGGTGTTGCAACACTTTATTTCTCTTCAATAAGAATGTACAGTGTTATTTTTAGGGGATGTAGTAGATTTACATTCCATATCAGATTTAAGATATATATATGCACAAAATATCATATCTATAACAGATCGGTACACTAGACTGTCTTTACTTTACATTCCCCTTGGGGATCTCAGCAATACATGAAAGAACAAGAGTAGATTTGATTTTTACTGCAGCAGATCTGCATAATGATTCAGAAAATCTGAATTAAACACATCATTAAATAGATCAGATCTAAAGTATACATGGATTAGATGGCTAATCCATGGATCACCACGGTGAAGGAAGGATCCATCCACCAGAGATATCTTCTCCAAATGAATGTCGGAATACCCTGAAACTCTGCAACTAGAAATAATGAAGTCCAAGAGGATAAAATGAATTGTAAGCTTGAATCATAGATTGGCCTGATGCCAAGATCAAAATCGGAAGCTCAACAGCTAATACACTCTTCCAGGAGGTTAAAAGACACACTCACTGAGAAGAGCTACTAGTATATTCTAGATCTAAACAGATCTAGTCTCCACTTGCTGCAGCTCACTGAAACAAGTAAACCCCAACACGATTTATGTTTTCTAAGGGAGATGGAGCTTGGCCATATGCTTGATAGTGGAAGAGAAGTACAATTCCCTCCAAGAGCTACTCAATGGAAGGAGAGAGAATCCCTAAACAGGAAATCCTCACAAGTCTTTGCTAAACAGCCAAGAGAACTTGAATTGTCTAAATAGACATCAAAATCAAATATCATGAACAACCTTCTCTTGAGCCTTCCCCTTCCTTTTATAATATGAGAGCTTGAGAAACCCTAAACCACCTTCAAAACTCTAGCTCCTTTCACATTGGAACCCTCCAACTAGATTTGCGTTGTTTATCTAGGTACATTGCATCTGGATAGCGTTGTAGATTTTGTCCTGTTGACCCAGTCAATTGTCACAATCCCTTATCACACATAAGGGATTTTTATTAAAGCAGCCCAAATTTAGCCTTGTTCACATGGGCATTGATTTATTTTGCTATTTAAGGAGTTTAATTTGTCCTCCTTTACAATTTTATTCTTGTAACAAGAGAAAGAAAACAAAAGGGAATATTCCTATTAGCTTGGGATAATTAGGAATATTACATCCACATAGGGGCTGATATGCACATATGCAGATGCATCCGGGAAGATGAAATTTTCGACATCCTAAGGGCCTTCCATGATGAATCTTGCAATGGACACTTCGCAGATTGCAGAACCGGGCACAAGGTATTAAAAATGGGCTATTATTGGCCCACTATATTTAAGGATGCTAAGAAATATGTACAAGCCTACGTTAGCTGCCAAAGAAAGGGCCACCCCGGTCAATCTGATGAAATTCCACTACAACCGCAATTGGTGATAGAGCCTTTTGAAAGGTGGGCACTGGATTTTGTTGGTCCATTCAATCCACCCTCAAACCAGAAAGATTACATATTGGTTGCCACAGAATACATAACCAAATGGGTCGAAACAGTAGCATTGCCGAGAGCCATAGAAGAAACGGTTATTAATTTTCTTTTTGAAATATTTATGCGATATGGCTTACCCAAAGAAGTGATAACAGACAGAGGGGAATAATTCGTAGGACATAAGATTACAGCCACCCTACAGAACCACCACATTTCTCATAGAATCACTTCTCCCTATCATCCACAGGCGAACGGCCAGGTCGAAAGTACCAATAAAGTCATTGAAGCAATTTTGACTAAAACAGTCTCGACACATTGGCAGGGCAGGGCTACTAGACTACCAGAGGCCTTGTGGGCTTACCACACAACTTGGAAAAATACTACTGGATATTCTCCATACCAACTTGTATTTGGCAAGGAACCCATTTTTCCCATTGAATTTGAAATAAAGACTCTCAAAACAGCGCAAGAAGTGGGACTGGAATTGAGGGAGGCCCAAATCAAAAGACTTCAACTGATAAATGAACTTGATGAAGCCCGATTACTTTCTCTACAACGTACCGCAACCATTCAACAACAACGGGCTAAGTGGCATGACAACCTGATCAAGAAAAATACATTCTAGGAAGGAGACTGGGCACTTCTCTATGACGCCAGATTTCAAGACTTCCCAAGTAAACTACAGACACGATGGCTTGGCCCATACGAAATTCAAGAAGTGCATGACAATGGCACTCTCACTTTGACTACTATAGATGGGTCTGGTTCTTCTTTTCGAGTAAACAAACACCGGGTACATATTTATCATAAACCACTCACAAAGGAGTATTTCTGCCAACAGGTACGCGATGAACCCGCCATGCAAATTTTAACTGAAGCAAGTAATGACCCGACAGTTTTACCTTCGTAAAAATCCATTATTTTCATTTTTGTAAATAATGTATATATATCGTTTTACATTTGACAGTGATTTATGCTTTGGTGAGTTTTGTTGTTCAATCAATTAAACAACTGATTTTTTTTCTTTTTGCATGTTTTGTTGTTCAATTGACTGAATAGTCGTTGTTTGGTCAAATGAACAACACATTTTCTTTTTGCATGTTTTGTTGTTCAAACGATTGAATATTTGTTGTTCAATTGACTGAACAACCAATGTTCGGTCAAATGAATAGCGGATTTTATTTTTGTGTGTTTTGATGTTCAAACGATTGAACAGTTGTTTTTCAATGGACTGAATAGTCGTTGTTCGGTCAAATGAACAACATATTTTATTTTTTCATGTTTTGTTGTTCAAACGATTGAACAGCTTCTGTTCAATCGACTAAACAATCGTTGTTCGGTCAAATGAACAACATATTTTCTTTTTGCATGTTTTGTTTTTTCAAACGATTGAACAACTATTGTTCAATCGAATGAACAGTTGTTGTTCGGTAAAATGAATAGGGGATTTTATTGTTTGTGTGTTTTTGCTGTTCAAACGACTAAACAGTTGTTTTTCAATTGACTGAACAACCGTTGTTTGGTCAAATAAAAAACAGATTTTATTTTGTGAGTTTTTGTTGTTCAAACAATTGAACAGTTGTTGTTCAATCGATTGAACTACCACTGTTCGATCAAGTGAACAGTGGATTTTATTTTTGCGCGTTTTTTTCTTTTCAAACGATTGAACAGTTGTTGTTCAATTGAATGAACAACCGTTGTTCGGTCAAATGAACAATGGATTTTATTCCGTGTGTTTTTGTTGTTCAAATGATTGAACAACTGTTGTCCAATCGACTAAATAGCCATGATTTTTGTAAATAAATAAGTTGTATAAATGATTTTTTTTTCAATTTGATGGCCATATAGTCATTTTTTTTATGCAATTTCTCATGAAAATTATCATGTGAATGGGGAATGAACATCTAAAAAGGAGAAAAATAGTGATATCAATAACAACGATGATTTTTTTTTACCTTTGATGGGTAATCTTTATTTCCAGACATTGATATAATCTAAAACCATGTAATGTTTTGTTGGATATCTTTTCTTCAGAGATATTATGAAAATTCATTATCTTAATACCATGATGGGTTTTTTTTTTATATTATCAATGGTTGATCTTCTAGAGTAGGGTCACTTAGGAATAAGTGTATAACTTTTATTGGCATCTTTTCACTCCTCACACCATCCCTCACTCTTAAAGAGTTAATGAGCCTCCCTCTATTTATGATTCAAAAATATACAAATATGAAAATAATATGCAACTCTTTTAGAGAGAATAAGGGGTCTCATTATGAACTAGCCTACCATGATCCTAAGGGGATAACAAGTAACATTCCCACAATGGCTACCACACCAGGGCAATGACCTTCTAGCTAAAGAAAAATAAAAATTGTTTGAAGGACAAGAGGTCTCATCACGAGCCGTCCTGATTACTTTGTTAAATCCTAGTGAATGGCACTGTGGCTATCTGGTTACCAAGCCATCACGATGGTTTTTTTGTAAAATCAAATGAATAATCTAAGCACTAAATAGAGGATTCTGCCTCATTTTTGGGTTAAAAAGAAACCCTATCGAGGCTATGGACGTCTGCTGGTAGCAGTGGCTCTGCTTGTGGCATTGGATTTTCATGTTGAACAACCAATCATTTTATATTCACTCATTCTTCCTAGCCCAATCCCAAAGGAGAAATTATCATGAGAATAGTATTCTCTTTATAAAAACCAATATGCATGGTAAAACTACTTATGAATTTACTTAATTATGTCTGATAACTTAATTCCAGCAGTTGTTACCACTCTTTACATATCATGTGCTGTCACAATCTTCCATCAAAGAAAAAATCCTTTTTCATAATCATTATTTATTCATTTTTATCTTTTTTAATCATTTCCCCACCATCTTCATGATTTGAGCTGATTTAATTGATTCCTACCGCATTGTACGTCGCTCTGATTATTATTATGAATGTATTGAATGATCCTCAACATCTTTCTATTTTTTTGCACTCTAAGGGCTTGGATGCCCTTCTCTTATTGGAGGGGGAAAGGGTGTACATAAGTATATATGATGTGCACGCATGCAAAATAATAATAAAAAACTACTGAAACCTGCCGATTTGATAAACAAATATAATTTCATATACACAACTTGTTGATTTGACAAACAAAAATAATTACATCTGCACCCTTTTTAACAAATTCAAAGTATTTGCATGAAGTATTTGTATTCTAAACTTATGTTGTAGTGAGTAGTGCATGAAGAATTAGAATTCAGTCTTTGAGACACAGCAGTCCTGGGTGGAAGATATGTCCGCAACGAGCCCACAATACTCAATATCAAAGAACAAGCTCATGCTATACTACAAAATGTTGGTTGGCTCTCATATTTGGAAAAACTGCATGGATTCCACACTGAGTTAGCATTAGAATTCTTCCAGAACTTGCAGAGTGGACAAACAACTATGAAAGGAAGAGATATAACCGTATCAAAAACTGTAATAGCTGAGGTGTCTAGACTTCTGGCAGAAGGAACAAAGTGGACTGACAAGCATGTTCTGCTACATGAAGTAGTTGCAGTATTCCAAGATCCATATGAGAAATTGGTACATAAATGGAAGGGGATTCACCATGCAACTTTGAAGGAACCATGGCAGGAACTGGCAATCATTGTTCAGAAGTATATTACATGCGATGGTCACCAAGATGTGGTAAAACCCCGACAACTCAAAATTTTAGCCATACTCAAGTAGAAAATTTCAATTAATTTGCCATTTTTCTTGAATTCTTTGTTGCATGACATATCTAGTCAGATTAGGAGAGCTAAAAATCCCCAAAGTCATGAGCCATCATGGTCTGATAAGGATGATCGTCACCCATGGATTAAATGAGCATTAGTTAACTTGGGACAGTCTTGTAAACCCCGTCCTAAGCCCATTAGAAGAAAACCCATACAATAGAGAAATTGACCAGCTAAGAAAGGAAATAGTAATTCCAAGGAAAGCCAAAGGAAAAAGGAACCATCCCCTGACCTCAGGGTCAGTGAAACAAAGACAACCTTAGCGATTAATTTCACGAAAAAACAATTCAACGATGGTAGATGAGGGAGGACCATCTCATTCACCTCCTCTAAACACGGAAGAAGAAATTCTAAAGGATTTTGAGGAGGAAATGGCCAGAGTGATGGAAAGTATGAGTGCATTTAATGAAGAAAGAAACCCCTACGGGAATTCTAAGGGACTGAGTAATCATCTAGACCAGGTTGCTTCTGATGGAAGTTCTGGTCACACTGAGATTTTACCATTTGAGGGGGAAATGCAAAATTAAGAGGATTCATCACCCCGTGGTGGTGAATATATGGAGGAAGGAAACTTTGAAGAAAGAACTCCTGAGTCTAAAAAGTAGTTAGGTGACACAGTCCCATTGGAACAGAGTATTGATACAGGCACAATTCCCATGGTGCATGAAGAAAACACCATCCTACTTGACCAGAGTACTAATATAGACACAATTCTCATGATGCCTGAACAAAATGTCGTCCCATTGGATCAAAACACTGACATAGGCACAACTCCTTCAGTTCCTGAAGAAAATATTGTTTTACCATATCATGGCTTAGAAATTGGTACAAATCCCTCTGTGCCTGAAGAAAGTACTATACCCTCTTCTACTAGAAACCCTATGAGGAAAGGTAAGTCAACAAGGGCTAAACTAAGGAAATTGTGCAAGAAGTATAAAAATTTGAAAAGAACAGTCAAGAAATTAAGAGAATGGTTAAAGAGGCAAACAAGGCTTGGAAGCCTAAGAAAGAAATAAACATTGTTAAGACTCAGAATCAAGTAGAGACACACACTACCGAAACCCAAACGGATTATAAACACAGACAGTGGGAACCCAAACATAATTAGAAATACAAACAGTGGGAACCCAAACAGAATTGGGGGCGTAGACAAGAGAAACTCAGACAGATGAAACACCCTTTTATACTCCTTTGGTGAAAGAAGTTGTTATTTCAAGACTTAAAGACACATTAACACAAACCCAACAAGAATTGGCTAATTTTAAGAAGGAAGTGGTACCACTACAGGTACATCAGGAGTTGCTGGAAAAATTCAAGAAGCCTACTACAACTGAAGATGAGACTTTTTCCAACTTCAGAAGTGAACAAGAAAAGGTAAAGAAGGCACAAGCTCAGCTTGAAGAAGCCACAAAGAAAACTAACACTATTTTCTCAATTTACTAAGATTTTTTGTCTTGTATATCACCTGCTACTAACTATTCTCTATTATTATTAGAAAGATATATGTTATTGAAAGTAAATGCCACTACAGCAGGGAAACCCACATAGTTTTAGACTACTGCAGAATTTGTTCAGTGTTTTGGGGACCAGAATGAAAAATTTCAGTGCCTTTTGTGTGAACTATACTTTCACATTTTCTTTTTGGAAGATGAAAGAGACAATAACCCAAGTCCCTTTATAGGATACATCCAGTTTCAAGCATTCATCTCTTTTGATGATAATCAAATTAAGTGGGCTAAAGCTTATAATGTTTTTCAGAAGAGAGAACATGGTCTAGATCTCTAGGTCAGAGGGGAACCCACTAAACCTCTACATCTCTTCACTCAACAAAAAATATTTATGACACAGAAAAGGGTTATAGCCAAATTGGGCCCACTCCATAAGGATATTGTAAAATATGGGAGAGAATACATCCAGGAGATTAGAGAAGATGCCTTGTTGGTAGCTAAGAAGAGATGGCAGGCATCCACCAACATTGTTAAGAATCGAGATCCTTTCAACTATAGAAACTTTAAAGCAGTTGTTGTTCATTTTTTCATCTACAGTAACATCATTTTAAGCATGGGTCCTACATGGATAGGGTTCCGCTACAGGTGTCCTATCATATGGTACCCTCCTGAAGGCTACCACCATAATTATGAGCTTCTAGAGGGTCATGAAAATAAGGCTTTTGCAAGAGTTAAAACAAAAACATGGTTTCAGACTGTATAAATAGGAATTTTACCCTCCCTATTCTTTGACTTTGTTACACCTCAATAATCTCATTGCATGAGGAAATGCAATAAGGTAAGCTGGGGAGTATGTTGGGTCACGAAAAAGGTATGTTTTACCCTCATGATTAACTTGATTTATTATTAACTTTCATGTGTTTAACTTTCATTTTGGAGTAAATATGGGAGAATTCATTATAAATAAAGGGTAAAACTAGTTACCAGTAAATTATGTAATTACGAAGGAAAAGGCTAACTTCCGTTGTTTTTAGGTGCAGGAAATCCAAACTGATTAACCGATGTCCAAACGATTGAACAACACCGACCAAAAAAAGACAAACAATCTCGTTTCTATTTATACAGGCCAATGACAATCAAGGAGGGCTTCGCTCATTCAATAGCATAAACTATTAGAAAGTTGCGAAATCCTCAGGATCTCTTGATCATGAGGATTCACCTTTATCTGTTATGTTCCTCTATAAAGATATAAAAGGTCAATAGATGGAATAGAACAGGGGTTGATTATTTGTTTGCTGTAATTATATTTTATTTACATTCCTTCTGAAAAAGAAGCCTCCACGCTCAGTGATGTTGTACCCTGACTGTTAAATTTAATGAAAGAGATATTGGCTTTTCCATAATCGTGTTCTGAGAATCATCCGACAGAGATTTCTAGAGATCATGGGCCCAATTGTTGGGAGTTCTACTGCTTCCTTGTGTTATAATTTCATTTCCCTGTTTTGTAATTAATCATTTCTATTTTTATAGAATTCATAGTTGATTCGAATTTCATCAACATCGAGTGGTTTGCATCTTATTGAATTAAATCTTAATTGCTTTCATTTACTTCATGAATGATGTTTCTTGCAAGTTATTTGAATAAATAGATTGTTGTTCATTCAGAGTGAGTGTGTTAGTTAATCAATCATTAAGAATTCACATTCCAGAACGTGATTGTGTTACTTGTTGTTCAGTTACTGCAGTATTCCTTGCGTGACTGATAGCTTTTTGTAGATGTTAATAAATTGATGTATATGCTAGTCTGTAATTCCAGTTCAGTGTGAATTATTTTAAGCTTGTATTTTCATCTGTTTTGATAAGAACAAATTTGAATTAAGTTGAGTTAATTGGTTGAATTTATTAAGTGGTTGCTTTTATTTATTTGATTGAACTTTAATAATTAGATTTTTCTTCTGCAACGATTTCAATTTAATAACCTCTAAATTTCACTTGTATAAATTGTGTTGAACACTATTGAAATAAAAAGACTTACCCTGGGTTGAAAATTAATGTAGGCATTAGGATTGTTTTAAATAGACATATTAGGGGACAATAACAGACTTAACACCCTTTGGAATTTGGGACCTAATAAAAGGTTTTCTAGGCTTGAAGACAATACCTGAAACCTCACTGGAGAAATCAAGATTTTTTGTTGTGAGACCCTTCTTCTGCATTTTGGTTCCTTTAATATTTGCAGGTTTTACCACAGGGGTCTCCTCAATGTCAATGGCCTGCATAATGTCTTCAATTTTACCCTTTCATTTTGTTTGACTCTTGGTGATTCTCTTATGAGCCCTTGTGTCAGATTTGAGCTTGTTTTTTGTAGGTATTGGCTGAGATGCCACTGTTTCCTGTAAATGTTCAATTTATACCTCCATGGGTTCTGCTATAGGTTGCACTTCTTCTTCAGGTTAAACCTTTGCTTCAGTTATGGGCTCTTTATCCTTCTTGGGAGTGCTTGTCTTTGACTTGGGTGTATTATTTGGAGTAAGTACATCCACATGTTAACCACTTAAAAATAGAAACGTAGCCCAGAATCTATTCAATTTCTTCAATTCTTCCATTACCAACAACTTGATTAATCCATAATGAAATATAGATGTGTCACTAGTCTCAGGTCTAGCTTGCACTTTATCAGACATCTTACCCAAGATTTTGAAAAGAAAAAATGGAAGATCTAGGAGATGTTTACCTGTGAAGTGGAGTAAGATCCTGAAATGACACTAGTAGATCATGTGAAATCTACCCTTACATGCAAAATAATTTTGGATTACCATCAACAACTTTGAATAATTTTCCTTAAGGAAACTCCTAGGTATACCTGAGGTCATATCAACTCCTACATGCTCCTTCAGAAACACATCACAATTCTGCAGTTTAAACTTGGTGGCCTTGAACTATTCTTCTCCTGACCTCGGAATTTCTATTTCTTGAGCAATAGTCTCGCGAAAAACTGGAAAACTCAGTATGCCAACCTTTTAAGTTGTGCCAACAAAGTTGACAGCAAAATCTTTGGAGATTTTTGCATGGTACCCATGCATCTTTTGACAAAATCTAATGCAACCAACATTCACTACAAGGAAAATAACCTCTAGCCGAGGTTATAAAGGAGGTTTTTAGTGTTATAAACTTGGCCAAAATTGTCAAAAAAACATTTGCTACAACATTCGTTTATGGTTATGGAGGTTTTGGCAGAGCTTTTAACGGAAATTCAACACAACTAAAAAACAATGGGTGGCCGGAAGTTATTACGGATGTTTTTTTCATCGGTGCGCTACTCTGCCTTTAACGCACTGGTGCATACATGCCGACGGCACCCTGGGGCTGTCTCAGTCCAACGCACTGGGATGTTTAGGTGTAAAACCGCACCGGGCGTAGTGTTAGTCATAAAATGCACGGGGCCATTCTAATTGGTCTTGGGATTTGTGCGGTGCCCATAGGTCGTATCAACGCACCGGTGAGTCGTATCACAGAAAGGCACCGAGATTTATAATTGGTATCGGTATTCGTGCGGTGCCCATAGATTCTAAAAATGCACCGATGCTTATAGATATGTAAATTCACAGGTCTTTTGTGATATCACCACAGACACCGTCTTGATAAGCTATGCCCCGGTGTTGTATGGTGCCATAGACTAAATGAGATACTTTGATGCATATGAACACATGGCAGCAACGGTGCTTATCTAGATTCTTATTTATGAGTTTAATGTTGTATTTTTGGTATCGACTGTGATAGTCCAATTATTGTGATTGTTTTAAATTCATTATTCATCAAAAGTCGACACATCTTATAACAATATTCATATTAATTACATTTTTATTAATGCATTTGAATGTGCTGTTTGGATTAATTTGTTATATCATATCAGAATTATTGTGTTTTTTTTTAAATTCATTATTCATCAAAAGTTGACACATATATATAATCTTATAACAATATTCATATGAATTAAATTTTTATTAGTGCATTTGAGAACGACAATGGAGAATGCAATAGAATAAATTAAAACATATTTTATGATTATATATATATATATATATAAGATAGTCTTTATCATACAAAATGGGACAATTATTCGTATCCCTTTGTCTTTCAATTGGGACACTATGTCCATTACATTAAACAAAATGTATGATTTCACAGACATATTTCAAAAAATAAAACGCCTTGCTTTGATATCCAAATTACATAGTGATCATCATTCTTCGCTTCAACTGCTGTCACTGCCAGAGCTACTTCCATGACTTGGGTTATTTTCAGGAATGTTGTGTTCACGGCGTTGATTGTTTTCTTCTTCTTCATTTTCCATCTACAAACATAAAAATAAACTGAAATGAGTGTATATACATTGGTGAGAATAATGAAAATTTCAATATTAAATAATATACATCAATGTAAATCGAAAAGAAAAATGACGTACCATAGCAACAATTGACTCATAAATTATACACATTCTTTCAAAACCATGTACCATGCCATCTTTCAAAATTTCATCTGTTGGCGCAGTTCCATACTTTGTTTCCTGCAAGTTTATACCCCATAACAAATCATATATTTAATATAAAAGATTTTTTTGTTCTATTAATTATAGACGGAGCTAAGTAAAACAAGATCGATAGATGCTTACAAATTCCACAATTAATTTTTTATATGCCAACATATACTCACAACCCATATTTAACCCAATTTCAATCAATTCGTCTGATGGTTCTTCTTTGTATGTTAGCATCTGTTTGAAGACATTCAATGATGATTTTTGTAAAACAACTTAAAAAATACAAAAATGAAATCTAGTTAAGTTGTTATAAGGAAGTAACAATTACTCACAAACTTAGAGGTCAACCATTTTCTTCCTTGTCGTCCTGTTTTATGTGCTGAATGGGTTCCATTTTCTTTTCTTCTCTACAAGAAAATTCTTGAAAATTAATATTTGATGCTAAATTGTTGAATTACAATTACAATTTTACAATATTTTACATACAATTCAATTCAAATTACAATTACAATTTTAGAATTTTACGCCACAATTTTTTACATACAATTACATTTACAATTTTACATAGAATTACATTTACAAGTACAATTACAATGTTACAAATATTTTACATACAGTTCAATTAAAATCACAATTACAATTACAATTACATTTACAGTTACAATTACAAGTTTATAAATATTTCATCTGATTCGAATTAAAATTACAATTACAATTTAGAATTTACATACAATTACAATTTTACAATTTTTCATATATACAATTACAATCATTTCAGAATAAATTAAATATTACAATTAAAATTAAAATTTTACATTAATAAATATTTTACATACAATTACAGTTTAAATTACAATAAGTACAAATACAAATACAATTTTACATACAATTAAAATTTAAATTAAAATTACAATCACGACATAATATTTAATAAATATCATGGTCATTTAATATTTAATTAATTAATAAACATCATCACGATCATGATAACCATCGTACAAACATCATATTCGACTAATAAACACATTCAAACATCAAATTAACATTATATATTAAGATCATCACAACACAAACATCAAATATACATCTCAATATGTCAAATAACTCATGCTATCACATATACACATCTATCTACAAGCTAAACATTAAATGAACATATCTAACATGACCTAACAATATGTGCCACATCATGATGATCACCAACATGAAAATTAATTACAACTGCAACATGAACATAAAATACATGGATCATATATATATATATATATATATATATATATATATATATATATATATATATATATAATTGAATAATTTTAAAAATATACAACTGTAATATAAATGTCATGGATAAGGCACTGGTGGTAGTATAACAACATCAATGGCACTACAAGTGGATGCTTGCTCAGTAAAGCTAGGTGCAGCCTCGACAGTTGATGGTCGAGTCTGCTCATGATCATGATCACTAGTACTGATGGATGCATCCGCTGGTGGTAGTACAACATCAATATGAGCAGTAGTAGTGGAGGCCTGCTCAGTAAATAGTGCATCCTCAGCGGTCAATGGTCCAGCCTGCTCATGATCATGAATAGTATTGATGGATGTAGTTGTAGGCTGCTGACTGGACGTGGCCGATGGTCCAGCCTCATCTCCGTGATGACTGTTAGATGCTGCCAGTGGAGATTCATGCTCATCAAGCACGCCGCGAGTTGAACGATCATGAGATGCATGTGAGTCGCTTCTCGCGCACTGTCCATCATGTGCCGTGGATCGACTACATGACAGTCCTCCTCGGTCGCGTAACAGCTGTCGTAGCTCCTACGACATGTTGCATCAGGTCGTACATGTCACGCGACATGCCTCTCCACATCCGTAACAACCTATCATAGGCCTGTATGTCTCTGTAGTGAGCGGGCCTGATGCCCGCATCAACAATCAATGCACGGAGTTGGTTGGCCAACTCCATCCTATATCTGGTCTCAGGTCGACCACGCCTAGCAAAAGGCGGCACCGATGCACCATGATGAGCAGGAGCATCTCTCTCTGCTGCACCAGCCTCATCCTCATCATGATCATGCTCGGCATCAACCATATCATGATTTTCATCATCAGGATCCACACCTGGATCATGTGGTGGACCCGGCATCTCCTCGCCATCAAAAGAGCCAATGTCTGCAAAATATATACAAGTACACAACAATAATTAGACAATTTCATTACACAATTTACTAAAAACAAGTTAATTAAGAACATGTTAGAATAAATATAAATAAAATAGTAATATTACCTCTATCATCTGGCGGCTCATCAGCTGTGAAGAGGATGTTGGGACACCCTCGCCAGTCTAAGCCAACATAAGGACATGGGACCATAATGAATGGATGCATCCCGTCAACATTGGCTAGTAAGTCCAGTGAATCATGTGATATCCTGGCTAGAAACAAAGTGTCTCCCCTCTTGGGCATCATCTGCCCCCACATGTGCATCTGGGCCTCAAACATCGGCCTACGAGGCTGTCGAACAAAACTAGGTCTCATGTCTGGAAACCTCTCAAAAAATAAACAAAACATCTTTGAAGCAAAAGGGAAGTTGAACCTCCCTTGTGCATAAGCACGACATCTATCTAAGGCCATACAAAACTGCCGCAAAAAAATGGCAGACCACCTGACAAGTCGTGGCTGCTGTACTAAAAAATCAACATAATATAAAAGCGAGCAACTAATGTTTTGCCTGTCACTGGTGTTGTGCGAAATGGTCGAAATGATAAGGGAGAGGCACTGCACGTCCTGTCTACCAAAAGCACCTATACGTAACTGACCTCCAAGTACCTGAAACTCCGAAGGAGACAGTACATGTGCTCCAATGTATCTCTAGGAGTAAACTAACTGACTCCTTGCTACACAACCAGCTGGCACGTCTAGGAATGAGGGAAAATCCACCCCTCTTCTCGATAGTCCTGTAATAAAATAAACATCCTCCTCAGTGGGTGTGTACCACTGGTCAGGACCAACCTGGAAAGCCTGTCGGTGGGTATTCCACCTGCGGATAAGATATCTCAAAAACACACTGTGGGCCTTTAGGGAAGTAGCCTCCTAATATAACTTGAGGAGGCCTACCTGCCTAAGGATCTCTTGGGTATCTGCAGTAATAGGGCGAGGGTATGCATCTCTCTCCCTCTCTCGGGCCTCCCATTGGCAAATCATGTCATAAAGTTCAGCCTGTTGTTGCTACTATTCCTCCTCTTCTCTCTAAATCATTGCCATATTAAATAATTTTTTTTATTAAAACAGACATGTATTTAGGAATATAGATGTATATTTTTTTTTGAAAAAAAAAAAAACATACAAGTTGGTGCGCCATAAAAACAGTCACGCACCGGTTGTGGTGCGTCTTAAGAATGTAGAGCACCGTTCTCGATGCCCCTAATGAAATACAACGCACCGTCCTCGGTGCAGCTATCTATTTTTCAAGCACTGTTAACTTCATCAAAGTTCAGAATAGCGGTGCGCTGACTAAAATATACGTTGCGGCGCATATAGTCGTGTCAGCACACCGACTTCATGTTTAATTACATAGTCGACGGTCATTCCTTTGCCGAAGCACTTGCCGTTGACCCTCTCGAGAATCCGAATGATGCGGCGGCGGCCTCTGAGCGGACGTTCCATCAGCACTTTTCTTGTGTTTCTTGTGGTCAAACGTAATGCCTAGATAAATAAACCTGTCACCTTTTATTTTTTGTTTTCCCATTGTTCTATTATTCAGGGCACCTTTCGGTACCACCCCAAAAATGGTGTGGATACCATTAGCACTAATGGCGGTGTGACCTGTAAATTTTACAAGCAGCACCATTATCCAGTGCGAGCCGAACATCTCTGGCGCACTGCGTGACAATTTTTTTTATTTTCTTTTTTAAAGGTTATTTTTATGGTTATTTCAATTTCTAATCTGCTAAAAGGCTTAATTATGGAAAAACTAGAAAAATACCTGTACATTTCATCGTCGAGGAGGCATATTGGCTATAAACTTTGCAAAAGAAAATTTGCCCACCGTTTTTCAAAATGCAAGCTGGAGATTGATAGCCAATGCAGAGCAACATTGCGTGCAATGGGTGCAATGAGAACACCGATGTCAGGGCGGCTCAGACAAGGGTAAATGGCACCTGTGCTTGAGAGCTCTGGAGCACTGAGGAAAGTGAAAAATGAAGTTTTTTGGCCGTAATTTTTTTTTTATTTAACCTTGTTCCGATGCGCTGGGTTTTATAGGCTCACCGATATGCTTACCTGCAACCGCACCGCGCTGTGTCAAATTTGGCACGTTGTTTATAATGCACTGGGGCGTTTCCCTAACACCGCATCGGGATGTTTCAGTTTCGACATGAAATTTTGATGATGCAGCGAGGTGGAATATCCATAAAGCACCGGTGCAGAATAGTTGTAAAGCACCGGTTTTTTGGCCTTAATTTTTTTTTTTTATGTAACGTTATTCTGGTGCGTGCGGTTTATTGGCGCACCGGTGCTCTTGGATAAGAACGCACCGGCACGTTTCTATTTTGGCGCGGTGTTTTATGATGCACCGGTGCAGAAGAGTGGTGAAGCACCGGTGCATTACAGTAATATGAGGCCCCGGATGTGTGTGTAAGTCACGCAAGCTGTTCAGTGTACCAATGTCTCATACACACCGGTGCGTTCTATGGTAGGGCGCGCACCGATAATTGAGAGCTCAAGAGCACCAGAAAACTGAAAAATTCGGGTTATTTTGTCGTAATTGTTTTTTAATTTAACCCTTTACCGGTGCGCATTTTTTACAGGCACACCGGTTCTGTTTCTTACAAACGCACCAGTCGGTTTGTGTTTTGGCGTGATGTATTATGATGCACCAGTGCGGTTTCTTTCTACCACACCGGGTGGTTTCGGTTTTGGCGCGGTGTTTTATAATGCATTGGCGCGGAAGATCTGTGATGCACCGGTACTATAGAATAATAAGACACACCGAGCGGGTGTGTACGGTGTCCGGTGTGCCAATGTTTTGGTCCACACCGGTGCTTTCTCAGTTCTAGAGCACCGGGGCGACATGTAATGATAAGCGCACCGAGAGGAAACCATCCGCAAAACCCTCCGCCTGCCAACCTCCTCTAGTAACCTCTACTAGAAACGGATGTATGGGGTATTTTTCTGTGGGGTTCCTCAAAAACATCCACTAGAGGGTCTTTTCCTTGTAGTTATTGGTGAAGGCTTGTGCAAAACTTGGATCCTCCATAACCTGTCTGCGGTCCATAGGCTCATATCTAACTACGAAACCTCCTTTGTTGGTCTTCTTATGTGAAGCCATGTCCTTCAAAACAACGTTGCCCTTCTTGAATTCTTGACACCTGCAAAAAATGTATATGACAACAAGTTGCTTGTTGACAGAGGTGGAAACTAACCTAAGACAACAACTAGACAAAATCTAAAAGAGAAATATTCTCACAATGGATCAAGCAGCTCATAAGGATCGAAAGGTAAGTGATGTTTCTCAAATGGATAAAGGCTAAATTAGGAAAGAAAAGTGGGAGGGAAAACAGAATGATGGTGGTGTGATTATTTCCAAGCATGAAATACATCGAATGATGACTCATATTAGATATGCACATGATTCCAAACTGACCTCTAACCACTGAAAAAATGACAGCACACCAATCCCCTTACTTCTAGCAGAAAAACGCAAGTTCGTGGCGAATTCAATTAGTGGGATGACAAATTCGCTATGGAACAGTCAGGTGTGTCTGTAGCGAAAACAACTTGTTTTGCACAGAAAATGTTGCGGACTCAGGTAAAATGTGCCAAGTGTCAAAAATGACTTAATTAACCTCTTGCATTCATTTTTTTTGAACTTTACCCATGATAAGACCTTAGTCACATGACCGATAACTACTTAAAACTTTAGGACTATACACCAAACATGAAATTTGATCAATTTCATGAATTTATTTGACCAAACAACTTGACCTAACTCAAATGAAACTCCTAACCAACCTAGTTGTTATTACAGATAATAAAATGTTTGGTTAATGAATGCAAGACATAACTAGTGTTATGACAAGTATTGTGAGGAGGCATTGGTCCTTCTTGTTAAACCTCGCATATTTTTTCATATCCTTATATCTAGATATGCATTCATGACCTGTAGGTCTCATGTCTAGACATAAGGATATGAAAAATTATCTGAGGTTCAACAAGAAGGACCAATGCCTCCTCACAATACTTTTCATAACACTAGTTAGGTCTTGCATTCATTAACCAAACATTAATTAATGAAAATGTGATAATATCCATACTTAGATATGTCATATAATCATGCTTATAACTAGCATATAACCATATAAATAACAATGATAAAACATCCATTAAAGCCATGTAATAACAAGTAAATTTACTCATAAAAAACAACAGAAACTTATATATTATTAAATATATGAAAAATAAAACCAGGTACGGGACTTCCACGTACCACCCGGCCATACATTGGGCTGAACCAAATATTTCTTTCAGCCAATCACCCCCATGTCATATTCCAAGCATGAATGTGGGATCTCATGGGATAAAAAAATCCATAAACAACCAAGGGAATCCAAAGGTTAAACCACCTCCACCCTCACCATACTGTGATATTACCTAAACCAGTATTAAAATCACAAACCCAAACCAAGCTTGGATTCCTCAAAACTCCTTCAATGTCCCTTGAGGAATTTTCATGTCTCCACCCACCTATTGAGTGCTTCCCGAAGAAAACCATCTCCACCCCCAACCCTTGGGATTTTCCTGAGACCACCTCACCCGGATCCAAAAACTTCTAGCAATCCAAAGCTCAATCGAGAATGAATGCCATCACACCACGGCTATTCAGAAATGGCAAGGAAAGGCTAGAATCCATTTTCTAAACCCATAGAAATCCATGCCAATGGAAGCAAAAGAACTAAATACCAACATGAACATACCATGCATGTCAAAAAACAGCTAGGAAATCATACATGAAACTTTTTACATGCAAGTAGTCTTGTCGAAGTTTCTTGATACAAATTTTCCTTACCTAGTCCTTGCTTTACTTTCATTTCTTTTCTTTCCTTGCTTGCTTTATCCTCTTGGTTCTCTTCTCCTCTCAAAAAAAATTCTAAATCTTAACTAACAGAAGGTACTAACTAATCCTCCGAAGTCTTTTTATTATTGATTCCTCTATTTTCCTTTCAATTTCCTCCTCACATGCAACATGTGACCTTTCACCTTCCTTTTCTCCTAATTTTCTTTATTTTCATAAATAAAATGCCAAAAATACCATTTTTGCTTTTCAAAGGCTTTTCTAATGCCTTTTCCAATTTCCCTTAGCCATAATAAACTGAAGTGAACACCCACTAGGATGTTTTTCCCAACATTCAGCTTGGAATACATGTCCCATCACCTTGGTCTTATTTTTCCTTTATTAACTTTATTACGTGAATTTTTTAACCTAGTATTGTTACAAACCCCTCCCCCTTAGGGGAACATTGTCCTTGGTTTTCTATGACACTTATAAACCCGATGAAAATCAAAATCATACTGCCTATGGAGCTTTATAACCCATCTCATTGCAGTATTTATAATGAACAACCTCTTGAAAAATGACAATCTTATTGTCCACTGGAGCTTTATAACACATATCATTATGGTATTTACAATAAAAACCACATATACTTATGCACATATGATTCAACCAGCAAAGAACCATATTGTTCATGGAACTTTATAACCACATCTTGATACATTATTTACAATGATATACACATATACACATATGCACATTTTCTCAACCAGCAAATAAAGGATACAATTCCTACATATGCAACAAGTGAGTCAAGAGGGTCACACCTCCACCCTCAAAGTAGTATCAGGATTCACATCCTTCCCAGTAAGTCCATAATCCACTACCAAATACAAATTCTGCATCCAATCTCCAGGGCTACAATCCTTATGCTACTTGTCATCTTCGTGAACAATTAGCGACTCATTGTTCCAAAGAACACTCCCAATGTGCATCTGATTCCCACTGTCAATGTGAATGAACAAAATAAATCCATCCCCTGACCTTCCCTTCTCTCTTACACAATCCCCCAGGAAATCCGAACACCCCCTTTCGTGCAATCACACACCTTCCAAGTTCACGTGCATCCCCTATCCTGTGCGATCCATCCCTTGGCAAGGTTTCCTAGCTTCGAAAGGTCCAAAACCAAGGCATATCCATACCTCAAAACCATCATATCGGTCATAACATGCTCATGGAAATAAATGGACACTATTGGGTACCATTTTCCCATAATGGCTTTGCTCCTATATGCTTTACCATCATATTGTTGCTTGTTCCAATTCCTTTTTTCGTTGTTGCTAATTCTTGCATTCAGTTTCAATCACCCCAAATCGATCATTTCATTTCTTCTTGTACCAAGCACATAACTTCCATTAGACTAAAATGAGTTGAAATAAATTCAAAGCATACCTCATTTATGGCCCATCAATAAGGTACACTTGCAATTTTTCTTACTTCATGTCACAAAAAGTCAAACTATCTCTTTGACCAAATAATTATGTATAAACACATCACATCTAGTTATCTAAAAATTCAACCATAATAAATCATAATCATAGATCACATGTGTAATTAAAAACTGAAGTAAAATACTGATACCTATCTTTCCATGTTTTTTTTCTTATGCCTTTGTTCTTTATATTTTTCGTGCACACACCAAATCAGTTGCCAAACCCTGCAAGCACCCAATGACTTCTCTTTAAGAAACAAGGAAATTCGGAGACTAAATCACCTCCTACCTCAATATCAACAACAAGGGAATCTAGAGACTAAACCACCTCAACCCTCAATAGCAACAAGGGTATCCTGATACTAAACCACCTCAACCCTCAATATCAACAACAAGGGCACCTAGAGACTAAACCCTCTCAACCCTCAATAGAAAAACAAGGGCCTAGACAATCCTATACATGCATGTCCCATCACATTGTACAATGTATACACATACACAGTGTACAACGCAACACATACACCTACACCCAGTGTACAACACGACACATACACCTACACCCAGTGTACAACACCACACATACACCTACACCTGGTGTAAAACGCAACACATAAACCTACACTCGGTGTACAACACCACACATACACCTACACCCGATGTACAACACAATATATATACATACACACCGTACAATACCACAAATATGTATGTCATGACACAACAGCTACACAATACCTATAACACAATACCACATATACACAACACAACACGTACAATGTGTACACAATACCACATGTACACAGTGCTAACTGTGCAATGTGTACACAACACCCAATGTACATAGCACCACCAACACAATGTGTACACAACACCACCTACACAATGTGTACACGTCACCCAATATACATAGCACCACCTGCACAACGTGTACACAATACCAAATGCACATAATGCCACATGTACAACATGTACACAACACCACATGCATATAAAACGCCATGTACAACATGCACACAACACCATAAGTACATAGCATTTCATATCCACATGCCCACGGCACCATATTTACACAACATCGCATATACAATATGTACACAATGCCATATGTACATAGCACTGCATATAAAACATGTACAGAACACCATACGTACATAGTAGCATATATGCAACATGCACACAACACTATATGTACACAATATTGCATATGCTACATGCACACAACATTATATATGAAATATTCATCAACACCATAGGTACATCATGTACAACATATACAAAATAATAGTACCACACATCCAAAGACCACAATGTCTCCACCAAGGAACCTTTCTTCTAGTATCTTTCCACTATCCATGCTTGTTCCAACATGTCGCAGATCACACTTCTTTCATTCTGTTGATGTATCCCTCAGAATTACCTATCCATAACATAAGCATTGACATATTATAATCACATAATATAAATTCACATCCACATGACACTCACCTTATAGATATGTCATGGCTACTCTTCCCACTTGATTCCTCATAATCCAAGAACCTCTTCATGACATTGACCTGCATAAGAAATCATTCCTCCACAAGACAAAAAAATACACACATACATTTAAACATTAGCATAAAACAATCATGATCCCTGATGACCCTGTCAGACAACGACATACATACATACACGTATACATATATAGACATCAGCATAATTATGAGCACAAAATATTTACCATAATCATAATATCAAGGTTAAGAGAAATTATGGTATTTGTACACAACATGCACAACATTGAGAACAACAATTCCCAACATAGCCATGGAATATGATGCCTTTATCCATTTACTTACCTTTCATGTTACCTTTCTCGTGATTATCCTTCCATCGTCCATTTACCCCAATGGACCCAACCAATCCAACTAATTGACATATTATTGCCTTCAACTACCCTTTACACATGCATCGAGCTTCATTCGATCCCTTAAATTACATGTTGGGTTTCATTCAGCTCTCCCCAAGCTCCATTAACTTTCCTCCTTCCCCATTTGATTCCCAAGACCATCAAAACATGAAAGGAAAGAACAAGAAACAAACAAGAAGAAAACCATGAAAAAAAATAATGATACGACACCATAAACAAAGTGGCATGGCCATGCACCAAACATAATTAAAACTACAAATCAAGCACAAATAAATCACAAAAGGCTGAAAGCACAACTAGAAAAAAATGCCATGACTCAATCCCCATGGTTTCCAAATGCTTCCAAGGGAATTCTCAGCCCAAGCCTTCTTCAACATATCATGGAAATATCTTTTTCTATGTAATCCCTGCATCATACTTCCATAAACTTATAACTATCAGTGCATATAATTAAATACAAAAATATACCAATTATCTTACCTTGTTGTGCCAAGCACGTTGCCTTATAATTGAACAAATCCATGCCATCTCTCAATGGATTCCAATTCCCTTGATGAATCCATATATAACTTGAAGCTAGTTAATATACATGTCAAACACATGTTCATGAATATAGCACATATCCACATAATTCCAGACGAAATTAAGATTTAGCATATTTCTTGTATGCAAAGCACTCATTCATTTGGAATTGTGGTTTCAAAACATATCCAAAGGAATTCTAAACCAATTCCTTTCTTTTATATTTTCCTGAAATTGAGTCTTATTAAGTGCTATCACATCACACAATTGTAAGTTATATAAACAAATCAATTGTTACTTTGTCACATTAATACCAAGCATGTTTCCCTGCAACTGTTCATATATGTCAATCACACATTCTAAATATCAATACATCATGTCTATTAATTTGAAATCAACCTTTACCAAGAATAAAAAAATAATAAACTCATAGTCATTAATCATAATACTACAAACAACACCCACTTACACTCAAGTACATATGAACTGTTCTCAGCACATATGTGTTATTGCAACCATCTCAAAACAAGATCATTCCTTCATGCAATCTTATAGATACAAAATCATATCATGCAACTAATCAAACATTCAAACAATAGATAGATGACATAATAGACACCAAACACCCAAACACAAAATAGAAGACATAATTAAACATTTAAGCACCAAGTAGATGACATAAAAAAACTCATACCTTAATGTATATTAGGGGAGGTTATCTTGTCTTCACAACCAATCTAGATTGGCACGATATAACTTCACAACATATAAAATAAAACATAAATAAGGTCATGATGTCCATAACAGTAACTAGCTAACATGTTCACATCATAGACTCATAAAATATTTCCATTCATGCATAACAATCACATATGCACAGTTAGTGTAGATTAGTACAACACAATATCACAAATAGGTTGACTCATACCTAAATGTCATAACCCTAACCATCTACATAGGCCAATCCAAATTAACATGATACATATAAAATCAAGATCTTAAATTCAATGACCATAACCATAATGCATATGACCGTAATGCATATAACCATGAGTTACTATCATTCATGAATATCCAATGCATGTGCATATGACCGCACTAATAACCTAGCATTTATCATATATGTAACTATGGCAGAAATAGAATGGTAGGCATGTACATAACCCTAATGCTTATAATAACCATTAACCAAAATACATTCATGTCCAACATATAATACATGTATGATGATATGATATTAACCTGAGATCCAGTGTTGTAACATTGCTCTGATGATCTGCATCTCCTGCTCTATCTCAGGAAACACATCAACATCATAACATACCAATAACATCATAATGACATAACCTTCATACCATAACCTCGTGTGTGGAAACCTTAACCATGATAATGCATGCATAACAACATGCATTCATCCCATCTTATCCAAGTGTTTGAACCATGCTTTGATACCACCCCGTGGTATCAGATATTACCCAAAGAGAGTGTAACCATGCTTTGATACCAACCTGTAACTTCATCCTCCCACATTTACCCACTTTCACTAGTTTACTTGGGGTAAACATGAGATGAGGGTCACTATTATAAGACTCAACCTCCTATATTACCTTAAGGAAATGGAGTCGAAAACTTAAGACTTTACTGACTTCCTTTAGGTGCTACATGACCTACATGAGCAACCCAACCCCTCTAGGTGTTCAAACCCTGAGATAAATCTCTTTTTCATTGAACTATAGCCTCAATCATTCCCTTTACAAGGCATGAAAGTGACCATATCCCTCCAGTTTCTCCCATAGTCATTCCTGCCAATGACTGTGGACTTTTCCAGTTATTTCTATGCCAACAACCCTGAATTATGAGCCACTTTTTCAGGTCTAGGACTCAGGAACCTTCCCATAACTCTGTGAAACTTCCATAAATGATGAATGACATAGAAACAAGGCTTATAAAGAAAAACTTGAACTAGTACTTGACCTAACCTCTCCCAACCAAGGCTAAAGTTTCGTCAAACGCTTGGTAAACATGCAACCTACAAGTCATGAATGCATATTTGGACATAAGGATCTCAAAAATTATCTGAGATTTACAAGAAGGACCAATGCCTCTTCACAATAGTTGTCATAACACCAGTTAGGACTTGCATTCATTAACCAAACATTCATTAATGAAATTTGATAAGATCTATACTTAGATCTTTCATATAACCAATCTTATAACTAGAATATAATAAGATAAATAAAAATGATACATACATTAAATCCACGTAATAAAACGTACATTTACTCATAAAAAACAAGAGAAAATTAGCTCTTATTAAACATATTCAAAATTCAACCAAGTCCTGGACTTCCATGTACAACCCGACCATAGATTGGGTTGAACCAAATATGTCTTTCATCCAATCACCCCCATGCCATATTCCAATCATGAATGTGGGATCTCATGGGATAAAACAATCCATAAACAACCAAGGGAATCCAGAGGTTAAACCACCTCCACCCTCACCATACTGTGATCTCACCTAAACTGGTGTTGAGATCACAAAACAAAACTGATCTTGGATGCCTTAGAATGCCTTCACCATTCCTTGAGGAATTTTCCTATCGCTACCCACCTATTGAGAGATTCCTAGAGAAAACCATCTCCATCCCCAACCCCCGAGATTTTACTAAGACCACCTCATTCGGATCCAAAACCTTCGACAATCCAAAGCTCAACTGAGAATGAATCCCATCACACCATGGCTATCCAGAAATGGAAAGGCAATTCTAGAATCCATTTTCTAAACCCAGAAAAATCCATGTCAATGACAACAAAAGAACCAAATACCAACATGCACATATCATGCATATCAAAACTAGCTAAGAAATCATACATGAAACCTTTTACTTGCAATAATTCTTGTTGAAGTTGCTTGATCCAACTTTCCCTTGCTTGATCTTTTATTTCCTTTGCTTTCCTTGTCCTTTATTTGCTTTCCTTGCTTGATTTTTCCTCTTGGTGCTCTTCTCCTCTCTGAACCAATTCTAAAGCTTAACTGACAAAAGGCTAAACTGGTAAAAGGTACCAACTGATCCTCATAAACCTTTTTATTATTTATGCCTCTATTTTATTCAATTTCCTCTATTTTCCCTTCCTCACATGAAACCTATGACCTTTCACCTTCCTTTGCTCCTAATTTACTTTATTTTCATAAATAAAATGCCAAAAATACATTTTTTTCTTTTCCAATTCCTTTTCCAATTTCATTTAGCCATAATAAACAGAAGTGAACACCCACTAGGATGTTTTTCCAAATATTCATCTTGGAATATGTGTCCCATGACCTTGGTCTCATTTTTCATTTATTAACTTTATTACATGAAATTTTTAGTCTGGGGTTGTTACAATCTCCTCATTTTTTCTCTGAATTTATGGAATGGATGCTATTGAACTTTTCCGAGTTTATTTATCAATATCTTTGACAATTGACTGAATGGTATCTTGGATTTCACTTGATTTATGAACATTTTTGTCCTTTGAAAAATCCATATCCATAGCAACTAATGATTGATTCATTTTTTCAGTGATTAGATATCAATAATAATTTTTCTTTCATATGAATATATTTTCCTTATTCTGACATTGATTCTGCTTCTGGAATTTGAGATGCTTCCGCTTGATTCTGGATATTGCTTTCTATTTGTTTTTTTGTTGTTTTAGATAAAACATAAGATGACAATAAAGAATAAATGTTAGTTGAAATTAAAACTTCTGATACTTGAAAATTTTGTTCTTATGGGAATATAGAAGAATTTTTTGAGGAACATTAGTAAATCAAAACATTAAATTTTCAAATAATTTTTTTTTTAGAGGAATAGAAGTATTGAAACTTCTTTATTTAAGATAAAACTCATAAGTGTTTTTCGTGAAATTTTGAGCCTTCTCCTTTTCATCGGCATCCATAATTTTTTCTCTTTCAATCACTTGATCAAAATTATCAACACCACCGAAGACATAATCATATAAAGGTTGTTGATGGTGAAAAAGTCTTAATAAAGTAATTGATTTGTAATGATTGATGATAACATCCCTAAGGTCATAATTATAATGAGTTAAGGTAAACGACCAAGTTTTTTCCAATCATTCAGCGTCAACCACGACATGTCCTCCATCCTTGAGAGATATTTAGCCAACCTTAAAAGGAAAATTAGGCCATAATTTCTTTTGAATTCTATGCAACCTTCTAGCCTAGCCATGGAGTGTAGTTTGATTGGAAAGTTCTCTTACGACTAGTTTGTTAGGAATGTATCTTGGCAAGACATGAGGTCCTACCTCACTTCCAAAAATTCCATTGAAAGAAAATTTTTCTTCAATAAACTAATTTCTCATTTCTAACAAAGCTTCTTCGAAATATTTACTAAATCTAGGGGGGTTTCAACCAAAAAAAACTTCATGTAAAGGAATCATAATATAATTTCAAATATTGTAGAAATGTTTTCTACAATATATTTCCCACAAAATGGAGGTATAATCTTGTATGGTTTGCTAAGAATTAAAGGAATACCTTAATTCCAATAAGGGAAAAGGAATTGTTGCAATGACAACATCCATGAGGAAAGAAAACATATGAAATATGTGTATGAGCCCAGGAGGAGCAGCATTAGATGATTTAATAGCCTATGAAATATTTTGAGATAGAATATTTTCCCAATAGAATCTCTTTGAATTTTTATAGATTCCATGAATAAGAGGGATACATTCAAGTTTTCAATGTTCTGAGTTAGCCTCTCCATATAGTCTAGAGAGCATCTTGACTATATAGGGACTTTTAGGATTTGTATTGGGTGATCTTTCCCTGTTTTCAATTTACAACTTTCGGGATCATGTAACCATCCTTCAATCACTGAATTATAGTCTTTTTTCTTATTTAACACATCATTGTCGACTTCATCTAAGAACTCCATGTCCAGAAGAATTTATGGGGGATTTAACTTATAAATTTTGTTAATCACTTGAGGCTTCCAAGAGGCAACCACATTTTGGTTGTGATCCAAAATAGAGCGGATCGGAACATGAGAATTTGAAAAAATCCAATTTATCATATTATAATAGGGACAAATATTTGGTCTTGATCTGACTTTATGTAACTTTGTTCTCCTGATAGCCTAAAAACTGGAAGAATAATCATTATCTAAACTTTATGACCCTATACACTTCTTTTCTTAAAAGAAAGTAAATATTTCTTCCCAACAACGCTTACCTGCATCTTGTAAGTAGTGCCTGAGATGAATGATGGAAAAAAATTGTATATTCAACCTCTGATACATCCGCAGTTTGCATTTTCATTTTAACTTCATGAATTTCTTGTTTGTTAGCCTACAACTTCACTTTTTTACCCGTTTTTAAAGCACTTGTAAAAAGAGAGAAAGATAAGAAAATAATTTAGTATAAAATATGAGCTAAATAATAATGAGTAACCAACAAATTATAATAAGTTAAATACTAACCAGTAACCAACAAATTTCAATGGAATTTCATAATTTCTTTTGCAGCAAATGCAAAAATTTGTACATAAAAGTCAAGAAATGAATCATGGTGAAATTAATCATCGGGAAACTTTGTACATAGAAAGCTTGTTTTTTAGGTTTTCGAAAAACTTGAGGGTAGTAATCATGGTGAATTAATAACAAAGCATGTGAAATTGGTAAAACTGAAAAACGCGTACATGTTAATTAATAAGCGTTTAAATCAGAAATGATAACCAACAAATGAGAAACTTTGTTCAAGAAAGTTGGGAAATTTTTTGGTTTTCGAACAACGCCCCATGTATGAATCATGGTGAATTAACAACATGCAAAATTGATGAAACTGAAAAGCATGTGAAATAAAACAAAGTATCAAAATTTGATAAAAGTTTAAAAAACATGTACAGGTTCATTAATAAGAATTTAAAGAAGAAAGGATAATTTTTGGAACCCAAGTTTCTGTGATCCATAATATAAATTAGTAGAAATTCTTTCGGTAATAATCACATGCAAAAGAACGTGGTCAACCAAAAATTTTAAAAGCTCGAGGAACGAGCCTTTATTTAGCCGGAGGTCAGAGGTTTCTGGACTTAATTTTAGACATGTAAAAAGAGAGAAAGAGGAGAAAAAAAATGTATTTAAAAAAGTGAGCTAAACACTAACCAGTAACCAGCAAATTTCAAGTGAGTTTCATAATTTCTTTGGCAACAAATGAGAAACTTTGTTCAAAAAAGTTGGGAAATTTTAACATAGAGTTTTATTTTATTTTTGTTTTCGAACAACTTCCCGTTTGGGAATCATGATGAGTTAATAACATGCAAAATTGATGAAACCGAAAAGCATGTGAAATTGGTAAAACAACCCATGCAAATTTGATATAACTGTAAAAACGTGTGTTGGTTCATTAATAAGCATTTAAAGTATAAATAATAGCCAAATGTTTAAACAACTTGCCGAATGATGCTTTATTTACTTGGAGATCAGAGATCAGAGGTTTCTTGACTTAATTCTTATCCTAACTTATCAATTTCCCGGCCTCTGGTTTTATTTTATTAAAACAAAATAACAATGATAAAATAATATATTTTATAATAAAAACACATACAACACTACGGGGGTCGGGAGTCGGGATTAAAACTTTTTGAACAGAATCTTCCAACCCGACTATAATATAGTCAGATGAATCAGACAGCCTGAGGTTGGGAACTATAAACAAAATCATTTCGAAAACAATGCCATTACCCCAACTATTAGATTGTTGTGAAGGTTAAGGGTCAGGAAATCAATAAGAGAACTTCAAATAATTTTTTTTATCTCTCGACCTTCCTATTTATTTTAATATTTTTTAAGGTTTTATATAAAAAAGAGAGGAAAAACAATATTTACAAAATTTTAAAAATATATATACATGTATAGGGGCATTATTTTCATTTATTTCTTTTAAACTAAAAAAAATATGTTTTTGTAGTCCTAACAACAGTACCCAATAGTCTTCTAAAATTCTTCCATTGTATTTTCCTGAAATATACTTCCACCAATCAACATTTACATGAAGAGTGTCACTTTCATTATCCTTGAATATGTATGAGGTGGATTTTTTCATTCAAATTATCTCTCCTTCATCCTCAAAGTCATTGATACCATTTATATTTATGTCTTTCAAACCCCTTCTAACTGTTTCAATGGACTTGCTATCCACATGTTGAAGACATTTTTCCTTGCAATAATTAGTTGCTCCCAAAATTTGAATCTCTTGGTGCAATAAATTGAATTCCTATCCACAATTATCTTATTAGCCACAACTCGTTTAACCTTTTTATATGGCCTTGTTACATGCAAATCAATTGATTTTAGATCTTCATTTTAAGTATCCCCATCCAACCTATTTAAAGGAATTTGTGTCCTTTATAACATCGTGTATTTCCATTTATTTGGGTGGCTCCTTGAACTTTTTCTTGACCCTTAACGTCTCGCCTTTGTTTTTGACTAACTTATTTATTGGCAATATAAGAAAAGAATGTATATAGTTATCCTAAATCCTACACATTTGGAAATTGTTCTTTATCTCTTCTACAAAAACACCAAATTCCATTTCACCTAAACCATATCATCCTCACAGACACTATCATTCCATTGGAAATGGACATGCTTGTTCCTTTGCATTCATTTGTAAGAGAAACCTTTGCACACATGAAGGTAACTATAACCTAGGGAATATTTACGGCATGATCATGATAGTGAGGTTCCAAATCTAATTTTGGCCAAATCTCAAAAGATTCCATTGCACCCCCTATTGAATGCTCAAATCCCGATGGATGTGGTAGAGGAGCATCATGTTTTAACACCTCAATTCTAACCACTATGCATCCTTTCTTTACCATCTTTCCATGCACCTTATGCCCAATATTTGTATTGAATATGGAACCCTCGCCCATTTTCACTCCATCTTGCAGAAGATCTACCTTGTCTCCAATAAAAAGTGTAGAAGACAATTTGCACTTATAAAAGAAAGTAAATAATCATAGTATTTGATAAAACAAAACCATTAGGGTACTATAAATAACACTTAACACATGCTTCAATATTTTGGTTTACTTGTGTTGAGCCTGAAATCCATGACCTTCCACTGATCAATGTCCCCTTAATAAAAAGCCTTTGGAATAAAATGTGGTTGAGTGACATCAATTATCAAAATTTTAACATAGTCCACATTAACACTTTCTTAAGTATAATAAGTTTCGGTCTTCGTAGATTCGACCCTTCTAAGCCCAATAATGTGACCATTAACTAGAAGTTCAGTGTAACCGCCTTTTTGTCAAAATCATGTTTTCCATTGGAACTCGTACCAATTCTATAACAATTCAATTGTAATTTGTAATTAGGGTTAAACAATGCAAAGTGTGATTCTTTTTTTATTTTATCCAAAACACAACTTTCAAAAAATTACTATGGATTATAAAACTTACAATATTATGGTAGGCATTTTTTGTTCATTGAAACATTTTTCTCTAAGATATCTTTACAGAATGATAAATATTAGCTCATATAAAACCAAGTATGTATTTAACTTTGTAAATGGAACTTGTAATATTAATGCATGTGTACATATAATTCTCATAAGAAATTTGTAGAAGTTGGAGAACCACAACATGGTCCTTAGGAAAATAAAATAATGTGCAAAATTGATGCTACATAATATTTTTAGAAGCCCTAGGTAAAGCATAAATTATAATTACATCTTACTTAGTGAGTATTTTTGTTGTTTAAATTTTATATTTGGAAGTCATTCTAGAGGTTTTTCTTCAAAATAAAATTTATAGTGCTATAAATACTGGGTAATTCTCATTTTTATTCTCAAAGTAATTTCAAAACTTCATTTCCAATGTTAGGACTCACTACCTTACATATTTGAGGGCATACTATTTAGACTGGATACATATGGATGTTAAACTCTAGGTCCTCAAAAAGTGTATATTTGAGTTTTGTAAAATAGTTGTGTTGATGAAGAAAAATGTGACCTTATCTATCTAGAAATTAGTGAAATTGTATTTTTTTCCAGGGCAGAAAACCAACCTTTTCTTTTATAAAAAAAAGGATTACATATTCAAGAGGATTTCACATATAAAATAAATCTTAGGGAAAAACATGTCAGATATTGATAGCCAATGTAGGGATGAAACATCTGATAAACCTGACATTTACATCATGCATACAGTTATCCAAATAACGTAGGGCAAAAATTCCAATTAGAAGGAGATAATTTAAATCCAAGGCGACTACAGATCATGCATTTACAAACAAAGCTAAAATAAAATACACCAATAATATTTGCCTATATAGTGCCTAGCAAGCAGTGACCATGCATTTAGAAACAAAATTAAAACAAAAAACAACAAATGTTTGTGATTTTGCTAGAAACAATTCAAGCAGGCACTAGATTTGGTTTAACCTCCAGTGCTTATGTTTGTATGCTATAAACAAATCTAGTGCATGCTATATTTATTTACCCTACAAATATTGATTGTGATTTTTGTTTACCTTGCAAAGATTTTGTTTTTGTTTTTTCTTACATTAGATTTGTTTTACCTTGCAATGCTTATGTTTGTGTTAGGAACAAAGTTACCATGCATTAGATTTATTTACCATGCAATGCTTTTATTCGTGCTAGAAACAAATCTAACATGTGTTATATTTGTTTTACCGTCTAATGCTTATAATTTTGCTAGAGATAAATATAGCATGCAATATATTTTTTTACTTTTTGATGCTTGCTTTTGTGCTAGAAACAAATCTAGTGTGCGCTATATTTTTTTTTACTGTCCAATGCTTATATTTGTGCTAGAAACAAATATAGCGTGCACTAGATTTGTTTTACTTCGTGATGCTTGTTTTTGTGCTAGAAACAAATCTAACACATGTTATATTTTTTTACCTTGCAATAGCAAGACCCCCTTCCTCTTCATATGCCAAACGAGACCATACCCCACATATCATGGATTAGGTCGGAAGGATAATAGTCGTTCGATGGGAGGAGTGGAACCGGGAGGCGGAACCAATATAGTGGGACACCCCCCTCATAGTATACCAAATTAGACCATATTCCCTTACATAATGTCGATTTGGTTGGGCGAATAGTATTTGTTCGATGGGAGGGGTAGAACCGGGAGGCGGAACCCCTATAGCGGGCCCCCCTCTAGCTAATGTCATGAGGCACCCTTCTCCCTAACATCATGAGGTCCCCTTTCAACTAACGTTATGAGTCCCCCCCATTGGCTGACATCATGAACCCCCCTCTCCAACTCACGTCATGAGCGCCCCCCCCGCCCCCGTTATTCAAATGTGACCATCCAATTATTTTTTGAAATGGTGTCATCAATATCATCATATAAAATTAATTTCATTTTTGTTTGTGGATTAGATTGTAATATCCCAAAATGGAATAATGCATTGATACACAAAAAAAATATTTGAAACTACAACAAGTACACATAAATATTTAACAATCACATAAATATACAGAATAGGTGAGCGTTTTATTATTTTTGGAGATGGATTTCATATTACAACAGTTCTCAAATAGATGCACTAAAGCCAAATACATAGGCTAGAATGACCCTGAAAACGTGCTAAGGTAGGAACTGTGTAGCTGGAGAGTTGCTAGAAGCAATACTGCATTGTCCCTTCCTGATGGAACTGTTGTTGCCTGGGAGATGTATTATGGATAGCCTGATGCCTGATATAGATCTGAAGCATTGGAAGGCTGATCTTGAAGCACAAAGTGAAAGGATGAACCCTTCATCGGTTCCTCAGTTAAAATACTAAAGGACTACCTCCTCCTCTCAAACCCTGGTGCAGAAATGTGTTATTTCTGAATATGGATGGATTGTAGAAAGTAGGAACAATGTGGCACCAATGCTTGATGATGAATGGAAGCTCAGAATAACCTTCCTAGAGTAGGCACTCGAAGTCCCACGTGGGTAAGGGTGGGATTTCTTCTCGGAAACACCCTGTGCTAAATAACACCACAGACTTAGCTAAACAAGATAAGATTGCATAGAAATTTCCTAAGACAAATCCAGATCTAAACAGATCAAAAATAATAATCCAAGACTAAAATATGCCTTCTATTGTGCCTTCACCTTCATTATATATAATGTGAGCATTTCATAGCCTAGGCTCACCTCATAACTGTGTTGTACATGTGGAAATAAATCTCCATGATTGATTGCGTTGTCTCTCCATGTCCTCCATCATGCCTACATGTGATGATCACCCTCTCCATCATGTGTGCATTAAATGCACTACCTTCTCCATCATGTGTGCATTTGATGCACCACTTCCTCCACTATCTCATCATAAGTGCTTTATGATCTTACTTTGAATGCACTATGATCTTATTTGACCTCCTCCAAGATCCTCATGATTCTACATTTAAGATCCATGATCTCCACTCTTCCTTCATTTAAGAAGTTGCTCCACTACTCCATGATTTAGATCTAGATCTAAAATATCCACACACACATCAAAAGTGGATTGTATTCATATGTGGGGTTTGTGGGTCCCTCCACCCTCTTATTTACTTAAATAATTAATTTTATTAAGAACTATAATATTCCAATAAACAAACGAAAATTTTGGAATATTACAGTGGTATCAGAGCAAAAGGGAGAATGCAGTAATACTAAAACACAATATGAGAACTGCAGCAAAGTAAACAATAAATCTAAATACAAATCAGAATGCACAGAATAGCTGAGCCATTTTTTAATATGGAAGTGAATAAACCAGTACAACAGTGCTCAAAATATGAGACACTCAAGCCAAAGAGATGGCCTAGAATGACCCTGAAATGATCCCACAAGAGGGACTATGTAACTGTTGAACTACTGGAAGAAAAATTGCGTTGTCCCTAATGCAAATGTTGGGACTACAACTGCCAGCAAAATAGAAAGTTAGATCTAGGTATTTTTGGAGCTCCGATGATGCTGAAAATAGAGATATGGGCTCTATGATGGATACCCAAGATAATCCAGAAAGGATTTTCTAGATCTATCAATCATAGAAAATCACCCTCTTAGGGCTTCACCTATACACTACTGGGTATGCATATCAGCTACATGAACTAAAGATATGATGGCTGCAATTATGTGCAATCATATCTATTCAATAAGGGTTGATCCCTTCACTAGATCCTTAGGCTAAAAGCTCAAGATCTAGCTCCTCCAATCTCCTCCACTAAATATAGTTGTTGAATGATCAACAGCTTCAGAAAAATGTGTTGTCAGAGAGGGAGGCTCAATAGCCTATTGCTAGATACGTCAAATCAGCTCATGAATGATGGAAACAATGAAACGAAAGTGAGGAGATGATCCCTCACAGGATTTCTAGCTGAAATGCTAAAAACTTCCTTCCTCCACTAGATCTACAAGACTAAACTGCGCAATCCTTGAGGGGACTGCTGCTGCATGGAGGTAAAACAAAATGGCTTGAATTTTGGATATAGATCTGTTGCCTCTGGAAGACTGAACATGAAGCACAAGTGGAAGTATGAATCCTCCACCGGTTTCCTAGCTAGAATTATAGAAACACCCTCTTGAAGATAGCACCAATTCCCGATGAGGACTAAAGCTCAATAGAAACCTTCCCAGAGTAGGCACTCGAAGTACCCCATAGGCAAGGGTGGGATTTCTGCTCGGAAAAACCCTATGCTAAACAGCACTGCAGACGTAGCTAAATAGAATAAGCATGCGTAGAAATGTCCTAAGACAAATCCAGATCGAAACAGATCAAAAATAATAATCCAAGACTAAAATATGCCTTATATTGTGCCTTCACCTTCATTATATAGATTGTGAGCCTTCCATAGCCTAGGCCCACCTCATAAATGTGTTTTATATGTGTACATAAGTCTCCATGATTGACTTCGTTGTCTCTCCATGTCCTCCATCATGTCTACATGTGATGGTCACCCTCTCCATCATGTGTGCATTAAATGCATTACTTTCTCCATCATGTGTGCATTTGATGCACCACTTCCTCCATTATCTCATCATAAGTGCTTTATGATCTTACTTTGAATGCACTATGATCTTAGTTGACCTCCTCCAAGATCCTCATGATTCTACATTTAAGATCCATGATTTCCACTCTTCCTTCAGTTAAGAAGTTGCTCCACTACTCCATGATTTTGATCTAGATCTAAAAAACCCACATACACATATCAAAAGTGGATTTTATTCATATATGGGGTTTGTGGGTCCCTCCACCCTCTTATTTACTTAATTAATTAAGTTTATTAAGAACTCTAATATTCCAATAAACAGATGAAAAATTTGGAATATTACAGTCCTCCATGCCAAAATGTTGCTTGACCCCAAACAACTGCCAAAGTAGATGCTATATAAATTTGTCCCCCTCCAAATAGCATCCACACAAGGAATGTCTTCCCATTTGCTGCAATGATCCATGCATGCCCAACACCAAAGTTGCCTCTCTAACATGTCTAGAGTGACCTCTAACTGCGTAGCTAGATGTCCCTCCTCAATCATGAAGCTCCAAGTGACAACCATAAGTTGTCCAACATCCTCCATAATACATGAGATACATAAATATAGATGATTCCTTCCACCAAAGGAAAGCTCCAACTCATAAAGTATACCTCCATCCCATGCTACATGGAGTAAAAAGAGGCTCTCCATGCCTCCATCCTTAGTCTTGTTGGCCTTGTTGGATCCAAGCATCATTCCAACATTGTGCAAAATAAGAAGTAGAGACATATGGGTAGACAAAGGTGTCAAACCATATTCTCCCAATAGTAACCAACACAACAATGCTCCCTGCTACCACACCACACCATCAAAATACCAAGTGGGTTGGCCATATTCCCTGAAGAGTAGCCACCGCAGCAATGCATCTTGCTGCCCCACCACATCATCATATAACCAAGTATCATGTCCATACTCTCCAAGTAAGAGCCATCATAGGAATGCTTCTTGCTTCCATCCTCCATCATTATCATGCAAATAGGGGGAGTATGTCAAGCCAAACTCTCCTAAAAGAAACAAAAGAAACAAGATCGTTGGTTGCCTCTTCACATCATCATGTGAATCATGGAGCAACAACAACATATGGAATGTCATATCATCCCAATACAAACAAACTTCGTTATCGCACATCATGAGAGTATTATACCATATTACAAACAATGCAAAACACATAAACAAAGGTGATGTCATGTGATGGCCAAACTCTCTCAAGGACAACCAAGGTAAACATGCCTTCTTCTGTTGCATTCTATCATTGGTACACAAGGCATGAGTCAAAGAAATATGAGCCATTGGGTAGTAACCATACTCACCTAAGAGCAGTCAGTGCAGCCATGCCTCCTTCTTCATTACATCAGTATTTTGCAAGGCATGGATTATGAAAATATGTGTTGTTGGGTAGTAACCATACTCACCCAAGAGCAACCAGCGTAGCCAAGCTTCTTGTTGTCATGTCTCATAGTTCTGCAAGTGGCTTTGCAACCCATTCCTCCACGTCAACAATCATTCATCCCAATGTGGATGATGGATCTCTTCTATCTGCTTCTTCTTTTGATGCAAAAGATGAAGCATCCACAAGCTTACCCAAAGATCATGCTCTGATACCACTGTAATATCCCAAAAGGAAGAATGCAATAATACTAAAACACAATATGAGTAATGCAGAAAAGTAAACAATAAATCTAAACACACATCAGAATGCACATAATAGCTGAGCCATTTTATTAATATGGAGGTGGATAAAACAATAAAACAGTGCTCAAAATATGAGACACTCAAGCTAAAGAGATGGCCTAGAATAACCCTGAAATGATCCCACAAGAGGGACTGTGTAACTGCTGAACTGTTGGAAGGAAAACTGTGTTGTCTTTGTTGCAAGTGCTGGGACTGCAACTGCCGGAAAAATAGAAAGTTAGATCTAGGCAGTTTGGGAGCTGTGATGATGCTAAAAATAGAGATTTGGGATCTATGATGGATACCCAAGATAGCCCAAAAATCATTTTCCAGATCTATCAAACGTAGAAAATCACCCTCTTAGGGCTTCACCTATACACTGTTGGGCATGCACATCTGCTACATGAATTGAAGATATAATGGCTGAAATGATGTGCAATCATCTCTATGCAAGAAGGGATGATCCCTTCACTAGATCCTTGGGCTAAAAGCTCAAGATCTAGCTCCTCCAATCTCCTCCACTAAAAATAGTTGCTGAATGATCAACAACTTCAGAAAGTTGCGCTGTCAGAGAGGGAGGATCAATAGCCTGCTACTAGATATGTCAAATCAGATCCTAAATGATGGAAACAGTGAAACCAAAGTGAGGAGATTGTCCCTCACAGGATTTCCAGTTGAAATGCTGAAAACTTCCTTCCTCCACTAGATACACAAGACTGAACTGGGCAATCCTTGAGGGGACTGCTACTGCATGGAGGTAAAACACAATGGCCTGAATTCCGGATATAGACTGTTGTTCCTGGAAGACTGAACATGAAGCACAAGTGGAGGGATGAATCCTCCACTGGTTTCCAAGTTGGAATGCTAGAAACACCCTCCTGAAGATGGCACCAATTCTTGATGAGGAATAAAGCTCAATAGAAACCTTCCCAGAGTAGGCACTCGAAGTCCCTCATGGGAAAGGGTGGGATTTTTTCTTGGAAACACCCTATGCTAAACATCAATGCAAAATTAGCTAAAAAACACAAGCATGCATAGAAATGTCCTACGACAAATCCAAATCTAAACAGATTAGAAATAATAATCCAAGACTAAAATCTGCCTTCTATTGTGCCTTCACCTTCATTATATAGATTGTGAGCCTTCCATAGCATAGGCCCACCTCATAATTTTGTTGTACATGTGGACATAATTCTTCATGATTGACTGTGTTGTCTCTCCATGTCCTCCATCATGTCTACATGTGATGATCACCCTCTCCATCATGTGTGCATTAAATGCACTACTTTCTCCATCATGTGTGCATTTGATGCACCACTTCCTCCACTATCTCATCATAAGTGCTTTATGATCTTACTTTGAATGCACTATGATCTTAGTTGACCTCCTCCAAGATCCTCATGATTCTACATTTAAGATCCATGATCTCCACTCTTCCTTCATTTAAGAAGTTTCTCCACTACTCATGATTTAGATATAGATGTAAAATATCCACATACACACATCAAAAGTGGATTTTATTCATATATGGGGTTTGTGGGTCCCTCCACCCTCTTATTTACTTAATTAATTAAGTTTATTAAGAACTCTAATATTCCAATAAACAGATGAAAATTTTGGAATATTACATAGATGAGAACATATGGGGGTGAGAACCCACGTCTACGTGTCATATATACGCACTTATTACACTAAGTGTCTGAAATAAAACTTGATGCAGATGTTTTTCCCTAGAGATAGTTCTTATTTGAAAGAACCAATTCACAGGACATCCAAAACACTAATAAATATTTAAAAAAAAAAAATCTGAATTAAATGCTCAGAGACAATCCACCTATGTATCTTATGCTAAATTCTTGAATACAAATCAAGACCAAAAAAATTGGCATTTTTCTTGACGGTTACAGACTTTCAATTATTAAAAATGGAATGAGAAATAAAGAATATAAACAATGGTTTTACTTGGGCCAGGAGAAATCCAATGCTTGAACCATGGATGAAAAATAGTGAGTGTAATAGGGAACAAAAGAGAAAATGGCAGTGTTGAAATTAATGGATCAACTATTAAGGTCCCTTAAAAGAAGAAGCATGTATATTTTTCCACAAGTTGCAACATTAATAAATATGCACTTATATTAATAGAGACCTTTTGTAGCATACATTAACTTATTTTGAAGAAATATTTACATACAAAAAAAAAAAATCCATAAAGAGAAATTTGATAGCTTTTGAAATACTAATTCAAATAAGGACATTTTTGAATATGACATGTCATTGTTTGGTTCCTGGTTCCACTACTTCTACAACTATAGGTGTGATCATCCTCTCGCGTCTTTCCCAATTTGTTTTTTCTCTCTGTGGATACTCGACCATTTCTTGACAAGCTATCTCCAAATTGGAATGCTTGGTATAATATGAGTTGGCTACGAACAGGATTTTTACGAGCCACGGGAGCTTAAAGCTAGGATGCAGATAAGTGGCGATGGTTCAGCCCTTTAGAGATTATAATGATTCAGGAGTCTTTCCAGCTTGAGTTTAAACATTTTTTAGTTCCTTCTCATAAGCCTTCCAATAAATTAACTTTTCATTCTGATCCCAGCAGTTGGGTAATCCTTCTGTTGTTCTCTAATCAAATTTATTGTTATACATTGAGACTGCTTTTTGAACTTCTACCAGTCTATTGGAAGCTTGGATGAAAAGAAGGTTCTTCTTGATAACCTTTTTTACTTATATTATCAAAGAGCCTCTATGAACCACATCTAGTGCCATGAGCTCATTTGGAGAAATTTTATTCATATATTTTATTATATGCTTAGCATTTGGGATGTTATCTTTTATTTCATATTTAATTCTATTTATAACTAGCTTTTCCTTTTGTAGTACGATTTTTTTTTTTGCAACAATATAAATATAGTCCTAGACTGGGCATGTCGCCTATGTAATTCATCCCAGACTGTACAATTTCCTTTCAGCGGGGAAACATTTCCCTTCAATTCTACTTTGAGTTTATTAATCTCTTCCTAAGCCACCTATTTTTCCTGTATGAGCTTGTTGTTTCTTTCATTTTCCAAGATAAGTTGTGTTTATTTAATATTTAACTACTCTCTTGCTTCTCCTAAAGTACCCTATGTTTTTCTCAATTCAACTTCTGAGAGCTTGATATCAGTTAATACTCTGGATAGTTTCTCTAAAGGATATTGGGAATCCAGGTCAGCTGAAATGGGAGGAAACACAAACATGGCTTTGAATGGAGTGCTCCAAATATTTAATCTTCTTTCGCAAGTTGATGACTTCACTTGATGTGGAGTGTGTTGACGTGCAGGTGATCGCGACGTGTCAGTTGGCTCGGTGTGGGTCGTTTTGGCATGTGGTTTTTTTGAAACCACATACCACTTACATGAGGCCCTCCTTGATGGTTTTGGATAAATAGAGGGATGGTGTCACTTTTAACCATGGTCGTAGACTTTGAGACATTAGAAAAAAAAATCAGTCTAAAATGGACCTCCTAAGAAATATTATAAAATAATAATGGAAATAATAAAATAAGATTAGAAAACAACATCAAATTTTAGAGGAAAAAAAAACTACTTTTTCAACTCGTATTTTCAACTTATCTCCATACAGTTTACTCAAATTTTGAGTGGGAGAACTAATTGGATGCAAAATTTAATTCCTTATCCAAGGAGTACCCAAGTTGCATAATTTTAATGTACCCACATACACCAAAAATGAGAAATACATGAAAAAATTTGATTGCAATCACGTTTTTCATGTATTTCTCATTTTTCACGTAGTAGGGTCCATAAACAGTATGCAACATGGGTACTCCTTGGATGAGGAATTAAAATTTTCATCCAATGAGTGATCCCGCTCGAAATTTAAGTAAAATCATAGGGAGATAAGCTGAAAATACGAGTTGAAAAGTAGTTTTTATTCTCTTTATTTTTTAATATTTTTACTTTTTTACTGTAGGTTTTAACCCTATATAGAAATTACCTGCAAACGAATTTTTTGAAACAAAAAAATAAACAATGGTAAGAATAGAAAACAAATATACACAGATATTTTCCCTAGGATCCTAAAACTGGGACTACCAGATTTATTTTTCATTATATTCCTTTCAATGTTACAATACAGATATATACATGTCGAAGCATTCATAAACCCCAATCCATAACCCTAGATTAGAAAATAATCATAGTCCCCTTGACTGAATCTACAAAATACCATGGGAATAAAACTATCATGCCCAAAACCATGTGCAAAACCCATACACAAAACCATGGGTAGGTTCGCCCACCATCTTTGGGTCCACCCCCATCCTTGAGACCACCCAACTATTATTGGGTCCGCATAAAAAAATGTTGAATCATAGCGTGTGGAGCTAGTCCTGGAAAGAATATAACACACACCCAACATTTACTCCAAAAATGGTGAATAGTCCCCCATGGTTGACATCATCATCTGGAATCATATTGTTTCCTATAAAGTTGATTTTGGTTGTACATTTTTGTTTTGAGGCCCATTTTTTACCTCAAAATTTCTATAATGATCGGTGGTATCTGAAAACAACGTAACGTGGGGCCTCCTTCCCAGTTAAACTTGTGTGCGGTTTAAAGACTTTATGAAAATAATTGAAGATAAGTTTGAAGAATTTGTGTGTTATATTTTTGCTTCAAATGATTGATTCTTGTCATGTGTTGGGGCCCAAAGTCACACTACTTTGTGTTGTAGTGCGGAGCCTAGGAACATATAAGTGTGATCTTAGTTTGTTGTTATGTTAACAATTTCAATGGATGGATTCACTTATCATTATATCAAATATCGCTAAATGTATTTCTGCGGTATCTGGTCTTAATGTTCTAATTTGTTCATTCTTGGCCTAATACTCCAACAAGAAAACATATATGATGCAAAGTTGTAGCAAATAAGACTATATATTAACAGTGTTACTGTGATGCATTGTTATGAAATGATTGTGTAGTTCTGTGTTGAGCCTTCTTGTTGCTTTAAAAGTTGATTTTAATTTCAAGTATCATATACTTTATTTCCCCCTATAAAATTTCACAAGAAATAAAAGTAGCATGAAGAACTATTGTAGCAATTGAAATAATATGTAAATGCTATTGCGTGTGTGTTTATTTCTGTGTTGATGCAATAAACCTAATTACAATATAACTGATATATATTTATGCCTTTTGAAATCATGTTCATTCAACTTATGTATATTTGGCTATAATATATGTTACACCAATTTTTGTTCATCTAACCTGTTACTATTAGATGGACCAAAGTACACCATGTAAGACCAATTTTACCCTAAGTACAATTTTTTTCACTATGAAAAATAACTTGGTAATCCATAATTTATTAAGTTGTTTATGGTCTAAACAGGAAACCCCATGAGGAAATATTGAATAAATCCCTATTTGTTTTATTTTTCTCAAGGGATAATTAATTAAACAACAGTTTAATTAATATTCTTGGTCATACTTAACCTAAAACAAGAAAATTAATTAGATAAATCATTATATATCTTATTATTTTCTAGGAGTAATTATTTAAACATTATTTAAATAATATTCCTTGTTAAACTTGACTAAATCATTTAATAATTGAATAAATCACTATTTATTTAATTATTACTCAACCATATTCTTAAAATAATAAATAAATCATTTATTTATTTATTATTTACAAATAAAGAGATTTGACCAAATTCAAATTCTTTTTCCCTCCAACAGAAATAATAAAATATTCCATAAAAGTTGGATCTAGATTTGGTTAATAATATTTTAATTATGCACCAATATCTAGACTAATTCAATATTTTGTTATAAATAAAAGTGTTTTTCCATTCATTCACTACCTTTTGTTGCCTAAAGATCACTCTGGATCTATACTTTTGGTCTGACTTTGATCCTCCATCATTGTCATATTTTTCTATCTTTTTACTTGTGAACTCCCCTAGAGTTCCATTTTTTGTTGGGGTTTTCTACACTATCAAGAGAGAGAGAGAGATATTAGATATGAAGCGCTGAGGACATACAAGAACCCATTCCATTGAGGGGGACTGGTAACATCTTTCTATGTTCCCTTCCCAGGTGTCATAAATACAAATTCTTTAAACAATATTCTTGTCTTGTCTATTGGATGCATGGAGCAACTCTTGCTTTTATTTGTTGTTTGATGTCTTTTACTACATAGATATGGATTATGTAGCATTTATCTTGGTCAACTAACTGCATATATAAAGAAATTGGTTGCCATCTTTGACGTTAGGGTTGTTTTCTATGCACAACTAAAGTGGGATTTTTTCATACGTTTGCGATTATAATTCACACTAACAACTGGCGACTCCACAAGGGTTTATGATTACGACCGATGTCGTTTTTTAGATCCCTACATGACTAGCTGCTTCAACCCCTAGGGTTCTTCTTCAGATTCTTGTTTTTCTTTTCTTAATGTTGTTTTTAACCTTTAAAACCCTAAAACAGCAAAAATTCTAACTTCCGTGTGTTTTTGGGCCCATTGCGTAGGTGACAGGTATCAGCTGCAACCGAGACGACATTTTTTTCTGAAACCTGCTCCCGAGACGACCGGAAGTGCAGGTCACACTTTTTGGGCCAAAACCTGCGACCTCAACCTTTAGAGCATAGAAAACAGCCAAAAGTTTGCGACCTCAGTGGAAAATAGGTCAAAACTTACGACCTGTCGTTTTTCTGGGATTTTTTTTGTGATTTTTCTAGGTTTTTTTGGGCTACTGCTCAGGGTTGTTTGACCTCCGTCTCCACCCGTTTTGGACCTATACTTTCTTTGTTTTACTTTTTGAAGTAGGAACCAAGCCCCTTAAGGCTTTAGTATGCTTCCAGCTTTTTAGGAGGAGTTTCGCTGAAGCAGGTCGTCTGAGATTTCAGTGTGTTCAACCATTTTTCAGATCTGATCTTGTACTTTCAGATCCATTTCAGATTGGTTATTGATCCATCCAAAACACCTCTTTTCAGTTTTGTTTGGTCCTCCTTTAAGGTCCCCTTTGTTTCCCTTCAGGTTGTAGCCTTTCGCCACCTCATTTGTAGCACGTTTCCCTCTGGTTTGTTGTTGTTTTCTGCACCTATTTCCAGCATATCTGACCTGTAGATCTATGTCCCTCCTGACTTTAGACCCATTGGTCATTTTGGGTGTTTTGACTAGATTTTACCCACCCATAGGCTAGTTGTTGAGAGGCCCTCCTCCTTGGGTTTAAGTTGATGCATCTTTATCTGTTTATTTTCTGTCATATTTCAGTTTACTTTACTGTTATTTTCAGATTTATTTACAGCTATACAACAAATATTTTCTTTTTTCTCTACACACGTCTGGGTTTAATTAAAATTAACACACTTATCGCATACATGCACACCCTAAGTGAAGAGAGCCTGGTTTTCACCTCCAGGCTAGGAATTTAACATTGTAATCAATTGATCCTGCACCTCCTTGCCCTTGTTTCGACATTGTAATCATTTGATCCTACACATCTTTGCCCTTGTTGGTCTCTCTTCCTTTTGTGATCCGTTTCTGTTTTTCCATCATTGCGCCCCCAAGGCGTTTATCCCGAAGACTTCTTGGCCTTCATCCTCAGTTTCCGTTAGGAAGACTTACTCCTCTACGTAGGGTTCGAGTTAGTCCTCCATCAAGTCCCCTTTATGACTCTGCTTTTGGTTCATCAGGATCCCCTTCTGGTTCTATCCCTAGTTCTCTTCTTGTCACCTTCACCATGTCTATTTCATGACCTAACGTGGGTGGTAGCCCCGACCCTAATGCTAGGAATACTACTATTGGGACCGCAACAGGAACTATCCCAACTGCTCTCTTGCCCCCTTATATGGCAGGTCTCAGTCTTCCCGATTTTAACCAGTTGATCGATGACCCCATACACGATGATCCTAGTTAGCCTGTTATGCCAACCAAGCTCCCTTCCGACATCCCCAAGTTTGAAGGTCTTGCTGGAGAGGATCCTACAAACCATGTTCGAACTTTCCACATGTGGTGTTCATCTAATTTCATCACCGATGACTATGTCCGTCTTTATTTGTTCCAGCATACGCTTACCGGAGAAGCTTCCAAGTGGTATGTTTACCAGGCCTCCTCCTCTCATACTAATTTTGTGACTCTTGCCAAGGATTTTATATCTTACTTCCGGCTTCCCCTTCGTTATGACACTGGTACCAAACTTTTTACCTTTTTCCATCAATCGTCTGCAACCCACCTATCCGATCATGTCTAGGAATGACGAAGAAGAAAGAGCCTATGTCGAGCCCTACCTTCGAAGACCGTGTGTACATGGACTGGTTTCTCAAATCACTTTTGCCTGCTATTGGCAAGGATGTCGCATCTCATTTCCCTCAGACCGAAGAAGTCGCTCTCTAGATTGCGTTGAAATATGACCTGATCTACACACAGTCTGGTTATGTTTATACCGTCTTACCTGATCTCCCTAGACCCGGTGGTGCCAACGCACCGAGGGCATCCCATGCCGCCGACGGTATCGTTGGAGCCCTTTCCCGTTTGTACACTCATCCTCCCTTGAGTTATGGTTTCCCTCAAGGAGGGGCCAGCTCCTCTAGCATTTTCCCCCTTCCCAGTAGCATGTATCCAGGATACAGCATGCCTCCTCCTTTTTCCCAACCTGCCTACCATAATGTTGCCCAAACTCCTTATTACCTGTATTGATAGCCTCTGTTCCATCTCCTCCAGCATTACCACCTCAACTTCCCTTCCCTTCTCAACCCCCGCAATAGCAACCACCACCCCCCAGGGTCAGGTGTATGCACAACAGGGCACGACTAATCCTCCTACTTCCAAAAATAAGAGTAAAGGCAACCAAAACCAATCTTCCCTAGGTAATCCAGGACCTAATCCCCAAGGGAATGCACCTAACACTGTTAACCAGTAACAGGGCACTCAGTCCAAGCAAGACACACATGTTTGCATGAACAAACCTTGTTCTTGTTGTGGTGTCTATGGTCACTACACCCACGATTGTTCTATTTTACCTCAGATGCGGCAGATGTGGGAAGCTCAAGAAGCATCCCGAGGACAACAAACATCCCCTTCGGTTCCTCCTAACATTGCATCTATCCAACTGGTTGTGTTTACCAATCCTTTCCCCCAGCAAGGATTCGTGGCTACCCAAACCCCTGAAAGCCAGGTAACCACTCAACCTCCTCCATCTAGTACCTCTGATTACCAGATTCTCTTGATGAATTTTGACCAACCCATTACCATTGACCTCAACCTTCAGACTCAGTCCCCTCAGTACAACAAGCCTCCCGCTACATCTGCCCCTGAGCCCCCTTGTTTTGGTCCAATAAATCCTCTTTCGACACCCAATGGTCCTTTACAGATCCCTTAACCTAAGGCAGAGGTTCATACCAAGATCCCCAAGGGACCATTACACCGAAACGCTACTTCTAGTAAATTTTCCCATTCGTATAGTATAGTAGATGATTTGGCGCAATCCCCTACTGCCATATCAACACTGGAACTCCTCCAGTCGTACCCTTCACAACGAAATGCTCTACTAACTGCCATGGGCACTTTGGATCCTTCAAATTATCATTTGATCATCTTCGACGTTGACCGAATCCCCCCCTTTCTACTTCCGTCGCCTTCTAAATCCCTGTCAAGATCCAGAATGCCAACGTCTCCCGATGTATCATTGATGAGGTGGCATCCACTTGTGTGATTTCGGCTTCAGTTTGGAAGCAACTCGGATCTCTTGAGTTGGCCCCTTCCACTATCACCCTCCAAGCGTGGGATGGCCACTCTTCCCAACCCCTTGGCATGTTCCGCAATTGTCCTGTTACTCTTGCGGGCAAGAATGTTTGTGTTGACGTAGAAGTCATTGATGCCCCCTCAGATTGAAAAATTATATTGCGTCATAGCTACACCTATGCAATCTATTTTGTCCCATCTACGATTCATTATAAGATGTGCTTTCCTCATAACAGAAATATTGTCACCATCGACTAGTTGACATATCACGAACCGAAGTCTCAGACCTCCTCTGAGTCCATCATCTCTTCGGTGGCTAATAAACAAATAGTCGAACCTTTGACCAGTGTTTCACCTGGAGTCTACAAAGACTCATCTTTTCTTGGTTCATTCCCTGGTCCTTCTCCTCCTATCTCTAATCCCAGCTCGTCGAACATTTGCATGATGCAATCGTCTCGGTCTGACCTCAAGCGTACTGGTTCGACTAGTCAGCAGCCCCACCCTCCGCAACCTGCTCCTATCACCTTGGCTCAGCCTTCAGGACCCACTACTTAAGGCCCCTCACCTACGGCTAGTATTCATGAGCCTATCTACCCTCCTGGAACAGTTCCTCCTGGCCTTAACCATCTCAGAGTTTTCCCGCCTAGCCATTACCCCTCCAGTCAGATACAGTTTTTAGCTCCCCCTCCTGGAGTATTTTCGGTACCTGTTATGGCTACCTTATCTCTTCCTAACATGACCCTGGGGATCCCAATCTGGTACATTGATCCCCCAGCCACTATCCCACCTGGTCATCCCAAAACTTATACTTCTTTGACCCTAGTTCAATTGGTCCCCATGTCCCCTCCCTTTGCTTATGTGCCTCGACCACCTCAACAGGAACCTACTCCTATTGTGAAAGCTTCGGGTGAGGGGGAAAGGCTTGCAAAAAGGAACCTAAGGACAAGGCTCCCCAAACAACCACTGCTCCTCCTCAGCCTCCAAAGCGTACCCCTCTATGTCTTTTGTGTGATGTTGTCGGTCATGCCACCCATCATTGTCTTAAATTTCCTCGCATCAAGCCCATGGTTGGTGTCGTGTTTCCTGAGTCGAAGGTCCCTAAAGCCTCTATTTCTTCGTCGACTGCAGCCAAGAACCCCAAGACTATTCACACCAACCACCAATGTGCTTTGTGTGATCTCCATGGCCATTATACCCATATTTTTCCCCGCCTCAAGCATTATCGCGCCTCTTTGGAAGTAGTTCGGGAGTACGATACTGAACAGAACCAGTCTACCTCTCCCGTACTCGCGCAATATGCTTCAGGCCAACTTTAGGATACCTCTGCTCCCATTGAAATTCCCCCTGCCGATGTTGAGATGACAGAATCTACGACCATTATCCTCTACCTGTCATCATCTATGAGATCCACGGTGGAAGATCCCTCTGGAACTTCCCCTTTTGTTTCGCTTGACCTCCCTTCAGCGATAACCCTGGGCTCAACATCAGTGGATCCCTTATCTGCTCATTCTTCTGTCACCTCCCGTGATGATGTGCATGTGAACCTTTCTTCTCATGATGATAATTCAGGTAGCTTTTCCGTGTCATCTGGTTACCCTTCCACCAGTCACCCCATCTTTTACTATGATGACGACATCATGGAAGCCGTCTCCACCCCTGACTTCATCTCTCCTACCCATAAGAGGAATGGCACCATCCATGTCTATGGTGACTTTCGCGACCTGAGCACAAGCTGCCCCCAAGGCAACTCCCACATGCCACCTACCTGTTGGTGTGCAGGTGGTAGACATCCTACCCAGAGCACTCCCTCTAGTAGTGTTTACTTGATTTCTACCTTGCGTTCGGGTTGCCATCATTCTTCATCATCCTCTCATTTTTTGTCTTGTGGCACCTTTCAGATGGACCCCCCATCCACACCGTATATCGGTTACATTGATGGTGCAAGTCACTACTCCCGTAATCTAGCCTCGTGGGTACGGCCATTTTTACCCCCTTACATTCGCTTGTTCTCTCTAACAACGTATGCATTGGTAGTAACACCAATAACCAAGCTTAATATGATGCAGTGCAAGGTTTATTAAGTGATTCCCTTTCCCATCGCATCCTTCACCTTCATGTTCGTTTAAATTCCCTGCTTCTTGTCATGCAATTGAATGGTGTCTATCGTGTGCATAATTCGGTCCTTTTTAGAAGATATTTACAAGTGAAGCTTTTGATGCATGAATTTGAAATCATTACATTCATTCATGTACCTATAGCACAAAATCACTATGTAGATAGCATTGCAAATAATATTCTAGATTGGCATTTATCACACGCATTTCATGCAAGACAATAACAATAAACCATAAATGATGCATATCCATTATATTTGTTGATCAACATGTTTTAGAGTCCATCAACTATGATACATATGACATGCCCATAGTATGTTACAAAACTCAAAACTGGGGGCACCACATGCCCCTACATTTAATCACTATCTGGAGGATCCCAGGCCAATGGCTCGGCTCTGGCAGCTCATAGATCGTGCATCCCCTGGTCGGCCATCGCCATGCGCCACATGACCCCTCGCCACTCTGAGGGTAGACCAATACATGGCTCTATGTACTGGTCATCCAATTCTTGCCAACCGCGCTCTGAAACACCGGTCAGAAGCCTCTCACATCTACGACGGATGTCCTCTAGGAGGGTCACTGCATCCTCATCTTGTGGTGCTCTTGACCCACTAGGTCCTGCAACTCTTGCTATTGCAGGTCGTCCCATGCACCCGACCATTTTTACCAGTGTTGTATCTGCATATCAAAATTAAATGAATCAGTACCATATAAAATATTCTGAAACTTTTAAATGCACATAATATATTTAACAACTTTTCACTTACCATCAGGCCCCCATACTGGACCAGGCAACAATGGCAAGTCCGGGTCCCCATGATAGCTCATCCCACTATAGGGATAGTCGTCCATGTACAATGGAATTTGATCCCAATGAGTGAAAAACTCGGGTCTAAACACCTGTCCGACTACCCCACCTCCCCCTCTGCATAATATCCCCCCCATTAGTGCATCCTGGGCTCTCTCAGGCCCCCATCCTGGATATGTATGCGAGGTCGGAGTGTCGGGATCTTCTCAAAGAAGAGCGACCACAACATTTTTCCATATGAACAGTCATGGTTCACTTGCCGCTTGCACAACGACAATGGTCATTTCAACAACAACAACATCATTTGGGCCCACCCATAGTAGGTCCCACTCAACACACTCTCAACAAGCACCATCTGACCCCCAGTGATGTGGTGGAGTGCCTGGTTTCCCAGGATCCGCAACACCGCTACGACCACAACACGGGTCTCTAGCCTCTCTAAATTCCCGATCGGTATCCGTGTTCCCTTCACATGGAGACCTGGTCAGCAATGGCGCTCTAAAAACTCCATGATGTTCCGCCCTCATGGTAATACTGGCTGTGTATTCCTCACCATCCCCAAGTGGTGGGAGACTAGTCAGGACATATATATCCTGGAAAGTCAACTCGATCTGGTGCCCCTGCACTATAAATATCTCATGATCTGGATCCCAATAGCTGACAACCTGAACCAACAAGGGCTCTCCAACTCTCATCAAAGGGTTCTCCACAAACTTCAGGACCCCAAACCTAGCCAATGCAGTGCAAACACCATGATCCTCTCGGATCTCCGACCGTAATGTGTCCAAGTCTCTCTCTCTCTAGTTGATCCTTAACTCTACTATATCTGCATAAAATCATCATATTTTTTAGTGTACAGGAAGGAAATACTACATTCAACCATAAAAACCCAGCTCTTAGCCAAGAAACAACACCAAAATCCCTCTCTCTGACAGGTCTCACTTTTTAGGCTTTTTTTGGGGCAGGTCGCAGTTTCTAGCCCAAAACCTACTACCCAAGTCACAGATATTGCCCCAAAAAGTGTGACCCGACCGTGAAGAAGTGTAGGGGCTTGTTCCTGAGCTCTAGGTGCCTAAAATTAACTTTCAATCCACTAAAATGAAAGAGTAGTGTTAGGCCTCTTACATGCAATTGACGGATCTCGATTCCAATGGTCGGTTTGTCCACTACGATCGCCGCAAGATTTAGGGTATTTTCTCCTCTCTACATTCACCACAGCTACAGTTGAAAATGAATCAAATTGCAGGGAAAATGCCTTATTAAAAGAGAAACCCCAGCTTTTTCTTTCGCCAGCTACAACCAAACCATAGCTCGGTTTGACGAACGATCAGCACCGTTGGAAATCTCTCACTGAGATCTAAAATGGGTATCCTTTAGTTTTTTTTGATTTGATACTTCATCCAGACACATTTTTTCCAAGAAGGGTAACTTTACCACTCCTCAAAATTGAATTTCTTCACTTGCAACACTTGTTCTTGGGGAACCACTTTGCCTTCATACTTGTCCATGCTCGAGTCGATTTTTGTCTTGAGTAACCATCTTGTACTCATGTTTTTATGGTCCCCACTGGGCCTTTTCTGTGTGGCAGCATCATCGAGTCGCCCTTGTTTACAGCATCCGAGTTGAGCCATCATCGCATCCATGGAGTCTATCCTGAGTCCTTTTGTATCCCGCTATAGTCCTCCATCCTTCATTGCTCTGTTCCTCTCTCGTGTCGCCCATTTTGGCCTTCAGTCATACTATCCCCTATCCCCTCCGGTATTGTGGCAGTTGCTGCCAGGTCATCCATCCCCTTTATGCTCTAACAAGGGAAGTCGTCAGCTTGCTACTCAGTGCCCCCCATTCCACCATTATCCCTGGTGTCAGTCTATCATTCGCTCTACTATTATCTCTCGTGCCTTAGTTGAGGATCCCTTATTGCCTCACCTATGGCGGACCTCCTTTTGTCGACATCATCTTATTCATTCTAGAAGACACGTCTAGAGGGTGGTGTACCTTGGTTCTAGCTTCCACTCTTATTCGGTGCCTCAGATCAGGCAAAGGGACTTTCTATTGCCCTTTGACTTGATTGTTTCTCAGCTCCATCTCCTTATAGCATGATCGAGATTTGTATACTTGATGGTTCAGTGATGCAGCAGATTATACCGGTGATCCCCAGGTATGTGTGAAATGTTGCAAACCTCATGAGGGGGTGGCCCTTCAGGTATCCCCCCACATGCCTGGATGACCTCTCTACTATAGCCTTGGATGCAACTCCATGGATTTGATGGTTCCGGCCTCAGTTGCTTGCATCGCCTCTTTAGTTTTCATGTATCATTCAAATTTTTAGAGCCCTTTCCTGTTTTACAGGGCCTCTTTGGTTGTACTTATATCTCATGTACTCAGATATTATTATATAAGTTATGGCTATTGTCCCAGGCACAGTATGTATGTGGGATCCATTATCATGTCTTTATCTAGCCCATGTTTATGCCAGCATGTACTATATAGTTTGGTCCCTTGTTTACTGGACACATTATTCTTTGTACTTTGTTATCTCGACGGGCATAGGTATGTCTCCCCCACCTCATGTAGAACAGGTACTCACTCATAAAAGAGACTTGTCACACCTATAAGTCTTTCCTCCTCAGGGTCTTGTCCTCTAGTGTTTAATTCTACCTTATATTTCTCTCTCTTTGACTCCCCCTTCGGTGTCTAGTGATTGAGTTCTTACAATGTACTTCAGCCATACGATTAGCTCCTAACGCTCGCATGCTGAGGGGCAATCCGTTACACCAATTTTTGGTCATATAACTTGTTACTATTAGATGGACCAAAGTACACCATGTAGGACCAATTTTACCCTAAGTAAAATTGCTCTCACCATGATAAATAACTTAGTAATCCATAATTTATTAAGTTGTTTATGGTCTAAACAGGAAACCCCATGAGGAAATATTGAATAAATCCCTATTTTTTTATTTTCCTCAAGGGATAATTAATTAAACAACAGTTTAATTAATATTCCTCCGCATATTTAACCCAAAACAAGAAAATTAATTAGATAAATCATTATTTATCTTATTATTTTCTAAGAATACTTATTTAAACATTATTTAAATAATATTCCTTGTTAAATTTGACTAAATCATTTATAAATAATTTAATAAATCACTATTTATTTAATTATTACTCAACCATATTCTTAAACTAATAAATAAATCATTTATTTATTTATTATTTACAAATAAAGGGATTTGACCAAATTCAAATTCTTTTTCCCTCCAAAAAAAATAATAAAATATTCCATAAAAGTTGGATCTAGATTTGGTTAATAATATTTTAACTATGCACCAATATCTAGACTAACTCAATATTTTGTTATAAATAGAAGGGTTTTCCCATTCATTCACTACCTTTTTTTGCCTAAAGATCACTTTGGATCTATACTTTTGGTCTGACTTTGATCCTCCATCATCAACATATTTTTCTATCTTTTTACTTGTGAACTCCCCTAGTGTTCCATTTTTTGTCTGGGTTTTCTACACCATCAAGAGAGAGAGATCTTAGATCTGAAGCGTTGAGGACATACAAGAACCCGTCCCATTGAGGGGGACTGGTAACATATTTCTATGTTCCCTTCCCATGTGTCATAAATACAAAATTCTTTAAAAAATATTCTTGTCTTGTCTATTGAATGCATGGAGAAACCCTTGATTTTATTTGTTGTTAATGTCTTTTACTACATAGATCTAGATTTTGTAGCATTTATCTTGGTCAACTAACTACATATCTAAAAAAATTGGCAGCCATATTTGATGTTAGGGTTGTTTTTATGCACAGCTAAAGTGGGATTTTTTCGTACGCTTGTGATTTGAATTCACACTAACAATAGGTCTTCATTCTCTCTTTTAGTTGGGCACTTCCTAAATTGGGTGTTACCATGGCTGAGTTGTCGATGGTCGTGTCAATGCCAATGTTGATGCTAGAGTCGACTATTGAAGTCGTGTCTGGTGTGATGAAGGTATTGAGCTAGAAATTGTCTCTACTGAGGCTTATTTCAATATTGGTGCAAAGCCCCATTGGATAGCCTATTCGTACAAGTCCATAATAGTCCTCCACTCTCTACCGTATGGAATATCACATGACCAGGCCTCTATGATATCTCCTTCCAAACTGGTAATGTTTTCAGAGTCAATTATTCCTCTCTATTTGAAAATATTATTGAGCAAGAACATAAATTCATAATGATAATTTTATAATTTTATAATCTCATTCCCATGGAGAGCGCAATTTTTCTCTCTAAAACGCTTATGGTGTTCTTTAATTGTAGCCGGGATTTTCATGAAGGATTCTTTTGGGAGAAAGTTCCCATCATTATCAAATAAGGTTGGAAAATTATTTCAGTAAATAATCTCACATTTACTTTTAAAACCTTCTAGTTATTTTGCCAGTGCTTTCACCTCTTCTCTATCCATCATCACTAGATCATTTTTTCTTATTATTTGGTTGGTTCTTGTCACCCATTCATACCTACTAATATTTTCCTTTCCCATTTCTTCCTTAGGCACCTGGTTAAGGAAGTCTACAATTACTTAATCCTTGGAGGGGGAATCTTCAATAGTACTCTCAATGGCCTTTATTTCTCTACATGCTCTCCTCACGGTCTCAGTTCATTTCTTGAATAAGTTCTAAATGATTCCAATGTTTTTCCATCATGTTTATTATTCACCCCCATACTATATTCTTGAGTTCCTTGAGAGAAGGTTTGTTATAGTTACTCTTTTATTAGAAGTTACATCTCATTTTCCATTCTCCTAATGTGTTCTCGCGCCCAAAGGAGTTATCTCTTGGTGATTTATAACTTTTTCTTTGATTTGGAAGTGGAAACTAGGACTCTTCGATGATATTTGATGTTGTTAAGGAGTCCACTTGCTCACCTAAAACAATAACAAACTTTCTTAGGTCTAATGTCACCATTAGAGGATCTTGGGTGTTGATATCAGCATCATAATTGCAAGACTTGCACTCAAACTTTACCAGATTTGGAAAATTACTGCTACAGTTGTGCATAGTTCAAGTTGGATAGTAACAATAGAAAATGCAACAAATGGGCCCCCATTCTCCTTTTATACCAGTTAGGGTGTGACACGTGTGAGGGCCATATTTGGTGGGAAATTTCATATGGTGTCGTGTTGACTAGGTTGGCCATGTGGAGAGATGAATAGACATGTGTGGTACAAAGGAGACATGTGTCCCCCTTTGCATCACTCTATCACATTAACGTTAGTGCAGCTTTACAGTGCAAAGGACCCACAACTGTCGGATGGAACGCCTTTGTCACTGTTGGATTTGAGTGGGAAATTTTATTTGGGGTTGGGTGACGCCATGTTGGTGTTAGTGGGAGGTGGGACTTGTCACATGGAGGGTAGAATAGGCGCGACTGTGATGATGAGGGGTGATTTGGTGAAATACTGGACGACAGGCTGAGCAGACGTGTCGTGCGGGGGGTGATGAGTCAAAATTCTAGGAGGAACTTGATCATTTATAACAGTAAAATACATAGACATAAAAGAAGACAAATAATGAGAAAAAAATTCATTTGTCTTGTACTTTCTGATTAAACTCGTCCAATCAACCATTGATTTTAGTTGCCTTTGTGCATCTAGTATACTTAAATTTAGATGGTTGAACTTGTCGACATGCATATATAGAAATTAATGAAATAGATTTGAAAGATATCTAAAACATCTAACATTTGGAAAATTTTGAAACTGGAAATTGATTGATTGAGACAAGTAGGTAGGTATATCTAGGATAATAGATGGTTGTCACATCAAACTAAGAAAACGTAAAGCTTTTTCATTCACAACTTCAGAATTTTCCTTGTTGTAACATTTTCTTGTCACCAAAATTTTCCAAAACACATTATGAATATTCGATTTTGCACTTTGTAAAGATTAATGCTATGTATAATGTGAAATTCTAAATTTTATTATTATGTCATTGCCAGTGACATATATGATGGCATTGGAGTATTATTTGATATTTATACAGAAAATTTGTGTGCAGTTGCAATGTTTACTTCATATTTTGTGTTCCCTAGGTGTTGGTGTATTGATGCCGCCACCACCCGGGCTTCAGAGCCCAATGTAATACGTCGTCAAATCTGAGGTATGTACGAAGGGTTTTAAAGGTAGATCCTTGCTCTACATCTAGATTCGATCATATCCTTGATCAGATACACGGTGCACATCTCAAATATCACAACATCATGTGCCTACATGGATGGATCATCGAATTTTGTCCTGGTTGCGATTTTATTTTCCTGAAGCATGAATAGGATCACGACAATATTGGTGGCATTATTTTCATAGGAAGTACATAGATTGGCGAAGGTCGAAGACTCTCGATATGACACAAGCACCGGGAGGATGTGGGATTCGATGCAACAGATAATTTTTCCCAAACCGTTAAATTTTAATGAAGAAATCAACGCAAAATCAACATTTTAATCAGTCAATGCAACAATATTGTCCTTGTTGTAACATTTTCTTGTTAGAAATTTTTTCCAAAAATTATTGTCAATATTTTAGTTTTTCACTTGGTAGAGATCAATATGTAGCTTTGTATTAATCAAATGTTATGTATTGATCTGAAATTCTAATTGTAAATTAAATAAGTGCTTTGTTTGTAAACCAATCGTTAGAAGAAATTGGTATTCTTGAAAACTAAATCAAACTGGGAGTTAGAAGAAATAGGTATTTTTAATATAAATGATGTGATCATGGAGATTGTTGTAACATTTTATTGTCACAATTTTTTTACAAAAATATTCCAAATAATTTTTTATTTTTTTTTGCTAACAGTAGTCTAACAAGGCTGCAAATTTGCCTAAAAATTTGTGGAAATTTCAGCATGATTTTTGCCAAAATCTAGCAGAAATTTTGGGAAATATGGGTTATAGTTTTCAAACTTCAAGATGTTGGGTGCCCATAGCATTTTTTATGGTGCTAAATCCATTTCCAGTATCAAAAAAATGATTCAAACACTCTATGGTCATATATTTTGAAAAAACAATCCCTAGTTTCGGCGAAAAATAAAATTTCAGGTGAATTTGTGGCCTCGATATACAACTCCCCTTGATTTATATAAATAATGTATAGCCTATATTCTATAAAGAGATATATATTAAATCAAAACTTAAATAAATGTTTTTCCAAAAAAAATTATAGCTTTGTAAATAAAATGTATCATAATATGTGTGCTTCTTTGCACATTGTAGATATGCGTGCACAGATCAATGGATGAGGATCAAAAGTGAAGCCTTTATGTACTTCAATTTCAGTCAGTTTCTCTCAGACACTGTTCACAAACAATTGATGAATTTTAAAATTGATGATCCTTTAAGCATCAATCATTTTTGTCTATATGTTCCTTTTTTATCAGTTAAGTAAGTTCTCTCAGTTACAACTTCGAAAGAAAGATATACAGGGGAATTTATGGCCATTCTCCCATTGGACATATTTGGTTAGGAAACATTCTAAGGAATTCTCTTTTTGAAACTTTGTGGGTAAATTTCTATCAATATGTCACAGTCTCTTGAACAGTAGTGACGTCCAAATGATTTTACCTGAGGTTAAGCACACTTTACAGCTTAGTGAACAGACAAAATTAGGAGATTGGTATTTTTATAAAATATTTATTAAGATAAGGATGTATGGATGTGAACTTCCTTCATATCGTTTACCATTATTTCTCCCAATCATAATTTTTTCTCTTAAATTCATTAGACAAAGTTTGAACATAGATCAAATGCACTTTTTTCAAAGAAAGAAAGAGGATATTTTCAACCTCAAGGAAGAGGTAGGACCTTTTGTTGTGAACACTAGCGTTGTTGATAAAGAAGTTGAATTATTGTTGCAACAAATGAAGTTTACAAAGGGACAGAGTTGGCCTTATGATCCAATTTCTAAGATTTCATCTATTAGAGTTCTATAGGGTTCTGCCCCATATATGCATTCACCAAGACCAGACATTGAAATTTATGCAAATAGATAAATATGGGAAGAGGGTACCCTAGAAGAATTACCAAGAGAGAAAAAAATAGAGCAGCCTCTAAAAATTAATGTTTTATTGACTCCTCGGCATAAAGAAAAAGAACTCAAGAGGGTTGTTGAAGATGTTCCACGTTCCACTTCAAATTCAGAAGGAACATCATTCATAGTATGCAAAAGGAAAAAAGTAAGGGAAACAGAATAAGTAATGTTAGAAACTATGTCACTTGATTTATATTCACCTTTTACAGTTGTTTTATCAATTGATCTTCTATATAGTATACAACAAGTGGAAACAATAACAAGACAATCTTCTTCAATTTATTTTTCCAATCAGAGTAATATTTTTTTCTCAATTTATGGAAATTAAAAAGAAGAATGAAACTTTGAAATCAATCACCTACAATCAATTTTGGAAACAAGGTTCCTCTACAAAAAATAAATTACTCTCAGCCTTGAATGTTGAGGAGGGGTAGTTTCAATTAGCATTTTTTGAACCTAAAATTCAAGGGGCTAGAGAAGCGAAAGATTATAAAACTTCCATATTTTCTTTTAATACAAATCAAATCCATCCTATTGACTAGATTTATCTCCATAGACAAACAATGGAAATGATTTAATCCACTTTAACTAGTTCAGAAATTAATTTGAATAAATTGCAGAATACATTTAATAACACAATTTATGAGTTAAATATGGAGAAAATATTCTCTCTTTCTTAAGAATACCATGATCAAATCATTTGAGGGAATATTTATCAAAGTGGGATTAGATCCTAATGTTATTAATGTTTCCCAGGAAACCATAAGAATAGAAATGCAGACATTCAGGCTCTTCCCAAAAGGTTAAAGTTGTCGGCTACTGAGCATCCACGAAAAAAATAAATTTGTGAGATAAAGAAAGAGAAATAATTTCTCTTATCAATGATGATTGAGCAGAATAAGCAGGTGCATAGCCTGGAATCACAAGTGGAATTGTTGTTGAAGGAAAGAGAACAGGTAAAAGATGTTGTCAGTTCCTCATCTCAAATAAATTTGGAAGGAAATGATTCAACAGAGGAATCAAAAAATGTGTTGTCATCTTTGAGCACAAAGAAAAAATAAATCTATAATTTGAAGAGAGATTTAGAGAAATTTGAACAAGAGAAACTTAAGTCCGATAAGTCCTTAGTTGTTGAAATTTAAAATATTTCCATGTTACAGAAAGAGATAGAATGGCATTCGGGTCTAGCTAACAGTGTCCAATGCTTAATTCAAGCTAAATAAAGAATATGGGTGTAGATCATGTTTTCAATTTCTAATTTTTGGACATCAATTGGAATTATTGTTGAATAAGAGGAATTGTTAGAACGAGAAGAAAGGGAAATAGATGAAATCAAGAATGAGCTTTGAAACAAAACCAATCAGGTCGGTAAGATTGTAAGGTTTTTGAATTCAAAAGTAAATGATGAATTATAATAAATGGATATTGTTGATAAGACTCATTCAAATATACAAACCAAAAATTTTGTAACTAAGAAGAATCAGATGGTGCAAATGAAAGAAAAATGTAAATACATGCAGATTCAGGTTAATAGGTTTAACAAGAATTTCTCTGCTCTACAACAAATAGGCTTACCTTCTTTCAAAAATTCACAGGGAAAAATTATGTCAATGGAAGAATATTGAAGATTGCTTAACATTGATGCAAAAGGATAAGTCAAATTTTGCTGGAATAAAAGGGGCTTTGAGTGGTCAAAGTCTTCTTGAGAAATTATTTGATGATTTATTTATATGTTATGATATCAAGTATGTGTTCACAGTTAAACCAAACTTTCATAAATACATTGAAGTGGATGAAACCAATAAAAAGATGCTTACTTTAGCTTATCCAAAGGGAGAAGAATGGGAATACCTCATTGAGTTTATATCTTAAATTCAAGAGCAGTATCTCGAAGGAAAGTTATGTTTCAACAGATGATCAAGGGATATCCAGTTTCATAGGAGTAGAATCATAGCAGATTCAAATAGTGTGGAACACAATCCACGAATCAAGGGTGGTTATAGATAATCAAGCTGAATATTTTATGTATTAATAGAAGTTTTTGTTGAGATAATCCAAGTTGTTATTTTGGATAGAAATCATTTTCCTTGTAATATGTAGAAATAATATTTTGTACAAACTCTATATATATTGTATATTTTTATTTGAAAAGATTTAATTCTTCGACAAAAAATTGGATATTTTTATAATACCTGAATATTCCAAATTTAATCAAGGATTTTTATTTTCAGCTTGTAGCAACATTATTTCACATGTGAATGCTTTTAGTGTTTCATTATCTTTTTCTTTAATACATTTAAGATTTTATAGATAATTGTGAAAGGCTTGGTTGAGGATTAGCCTCCCTAAGATCACCTGGAAAAGTTATGTTCAATACTAGGTTAATTAACAAGAAATCTATTTGTTTTAGTTACTCTACAATTTGTAGATTGTTGCCTTTTGTATGATTCCTATATGTGTTAATGTTTAGCTATAGAATATCCTTATACACACTTTCTAAAATTAAGTATTCAGGTTGGATATATAAATTGAACTAATCAAACCAATCAATGCTTATAGTAGTAGGTTGAAGCTATTTATCGACTGTCAACATGAAATTTTTTGTCCTTATACACACTTTCTAAAATTAAGTATTCAGGTTGGATATATAAATTGAACTAATCAAACCAATCAATGCTTATAGTAGTAGGTTAAAGCTATTTATCAACTATCGACATGAAATATTTTTTAATCACACTTTGATTTATAAATACTACAAGTAGATGTGGTCAACTTGGGTAGTTGCAGGGTAAAACACAGTTTTTTATTTCCCACAATTGCATCATCTTCCCCCTGATGGGAAACCATTTTTTCTCATTAGGCTCCCCAACCCCATGATGGGGAGTGTTGGAAATATTGGTTTTCAATATCCCCTTTTTATTTAATCACGACATTTGCAAACAAAAAGTGCAGATCAAGAAAGAATGGAGGCAAGGTTTTTGTGAACGTTGATGTGGTACTTATTGATAGTTCGAGTGCAGATGAGCCACATCAATAAATTCAATTCATTATTCAATCAACAAGATCATTATCAGATGAGTCTTGGACTTAACTAAAGCCAGTTCAATCAAGAAGATCAATCAGTAGACGAGCCATTGACTTATGTAAATTCGGTTCGGCATGGAACGATACAGGGTCATCCAATAAAATTGAAAGAATACAGAGAATATTAGCATGGATCCAGTGTAAGGATGACACACATAAATCAAGAAATGGTCCAAATTTTTACTAGAATTAAAAATAAATAACAAAACAAAAAAACAAAGCGGGTGGCGGGAACATCAATAATCTTTCGAGCCTTTGAAATCTTTATTGTAATTAAATAGATCGGATAACTAAATATAGGAGATTCACAATACCGAAGTCACATCGTAGGAGCTTAAATGCAACCACGTCGCGATTCGTAGGACCATGAATACAGTTGTAAATGGGTATGATAAAATATGAAATGTCCCTTAAAAATGAAATGTCAAATCGACAAGTTGGAGATTTTAATACCCGTAATTTATGACGTATACTTTTTTATTATATGGGTCAAATATGAGCAATCATACTACAACAATTCAATATATTATGAGTTCATATTAACGATTCCACATAAATCATTTTGAATAAGTGTAAGTGTTGTGGCTCAGTACCTACCTCTTATGAAAAAAGTAATTGATTGCTAAATTATAGTAAAAATAATAAAGAACTAAAATTGCATATAGACGATTAAAAATGAAAAATATATATATTAAAAATAAAGTTGTTTTATTTACATAGTTATTTGTTCTTTGAATTGATAACCATTTTAATTTATTATTAATATTTTTTTACTGATTTCTTATTGATATTAAGTAAAATTATATAATTAAGTATGCACATATACATTTTTACTCTTAATTATTAAAGAGTTGAAGAAAACAGAAATAATGGCAGTCAGTAACAACCCTTGGTAAGTGTACTTATTTAAACTTCATGTTATTTGTATATAAGTGTAATTGATATATTATTTAATTTTATTTTTTATTTTATATAATTATTGAAAAAAAACTATTTAGGATATGTATTATATATTATTGGATGTATATATAAGCATAATGTATTATAATTATTTTGGATGTGTTTATTTTTTTAAAGTATATTTTGAAAGAAAATTGATATCAAAGTATGGTTTCTATATAGTTGATGAAGTATATATAATTTGTTGTTAGAAATGTATTTTTAAATAAATAAAATAAAATAAAGGACAAAATGTAATGACATAAAAGTACTCAAATAAACTTTAATACACTGCCATAACGATTGTTATTGCAGTCTTTACACAATAGAATGCCATGTGGATAGTTGCCCACAATAATTTAAGACTACAATAACAATCATTGTTATCACATTGGGCTAGTAAAAACTTGTTTTTAGATTTTTTATTTTATAATATAATTTTTATATCTCATAATTCAATTTAAAACCACATAAAAGTAGCCATCAACCATTTAAAAAAGAGCAATTTATATTTTAAAAAATTAAAAAATATTTTTTTAATTTCAAAATATATAATTGAATATTTATTTATTTTTTAGACTTTAATGAACTTTATGGAATCTATTTGAAAACTCCAAAAGTAATTGAAGTTCAAATTCTTTTTACCAAAATCAGAAACAATATAACCTGCCTCTGGCAAGTTTAATAACATGAGGGGACAGCAGGAAAACATTCAATGAGTATTATGGTTTAGGAAAAAAGATTTTTTTCGTTGTTGCGCTCTGGTGCCACGGTCGCTTCTATGTCTACATCTCATGCTCTAAGCAGTGCGCATGGCCCCTCCGAAGACCATCCTGGAGGCGGCCCCTCCTTCAAATCATGCCCAAGCCTTCTCGGCTCTGATCAACTCTTTGGATCCGCCTTGCCCTCGCCCGACGATCTCGAAATTTGTCAAGAAGCTTGATGGCATCCAGGAGGTCTCTCTACCTTCGACTATCTCGCGCATGGCTTCCCTTTCTCTTACTGAGAAGGGCCTCATCAGTCAGTTCACTGGGTTATGGCCATCCCCGAAGACTATTCAAAAATGGGTCGAGCATAACTGGGCAGATAAGATCAGTGGGAAAATCTCTATCAGGATTTGTGGCAGTGGTTATTTCACCTTTCACTTTGAAATAAAATAGGACAAGGATCTGATATTTAGGAACGACCCTTACTTCATGGACACTAGAGGGCTCTATTTCAACAAATGGACGCCTGAGTTCGATCCAGAACTTGATGTGCCAAATTTTGTTCCAATGTGGAAGCGCCTTTCGCATCTCCCCTTCCATTGTTGGGGGGATGACTCTATTCGTGCTATTGGAAATGTTGTTGGAAAATTCATCGACCAGAGTGAACCAAGAGACAACACGCAAGCATGTGCCCAAATTTTCATCGAGGTGGATCTAGGCAAAGGTCTCCCTGAAGCGATCAAGCTCAAAGTTGACAACTGGACTCACATTCAACAGCTCAATTACGAGAAAATATCATTTAAATGCAAGGTATGTCACGAATACGGCCATTTTTCTAACAGATGTTTTAAATTTATTAATGTTGAAAACCCGGATTCAGACACACAATGGGAAACCATAAAAAAAACACCACTTCGAACCCTAGAAGCATCTGCAATCGCTCGGCCCACTCTATGCCTCCCCCCAAATTTTCCTTCTCCATTCCCTCCTCCTCATCCCCCCAGCACTCTGACCCCTCTCGGTACCTTTTTGATCCTCTCATCCCTCCCTCCATTGCCTCTCTAGCATCTTCCAACCCCCTTTCCTCCCTATCCCCCTTGGAAGAGGACCCTCCTTAGCCCTCTATTCCTACTCAACCCTCTTCCCCCCATCACTCCCCCTCCAATCTTGATCCCCCCTCCCCTTCTCCAGATCCCTCCTCAGCCCAGATCACTAGAAACTCTACAAAAGAGCATGGAGTCACATTGGAAATCCTCAAAAAAACTGGCCATGGAAGGAAGTCATCCAAGAACCACAAGGATGAAGCTGCCCAAAAGGACATAGCTCTTGGAACTCAGAAACCTATAGAAACATACATTTTATGCAAAACTAAAAAGAAAAAGGCCAAAAGGAGCAAGGAGGAAAGGCAGGCTCTCGCTCTGCACTCCTGAAATGATGAAAGCCCTCTCTTGGAATTGTAGGGGTTTAGGGCACCCCTCCAAAAACACAGCCCTAAGAACCTAATGAATCAAGGGAAGCTAGATATTATCCTCCTCCAAGAAACTAAACAAGGTGATCCTAACACGGGAACTATTATAAACAGAATGAAGAATCATGTCGACATCCACTCAGAATCCAGAGAAGCCTCAGGCGGACTGGCTACTATTTGGAACCAAAGTATATGGAAACAAAAAAGAGCTGCAAAAACACAAAACTGGATAAAATTAATCTTGAAAAGCATTAAAGAGAGCATTGAGATCATTATCTACAACATTTATGGACCTAATCACTATAGGGATAAAGAAGTCCATTGGAAGGCACTAAAAGCATACATTGAAAATGAAGATAGCAACAATATCATCATAGGAGGTAACTACAACTTAATATTGCATGCAAATGAAAAAAGGGGTGGAAGTTTCAGCTCGGACCCCTCTAGAGCTCTACTTGAAATCATCATTCAGGAACAAGATTTGGTTGATATCACTCCAAAAAATCGTAAATACACTTAGAGTAACCGTAGAATTGGAGGGGGGAACATCATGGAGCGTCTGGAAATATTCCTTGTGGTTATCCCTCTCCTCTCGTACTACTCCGTAGCCTCCACCAAGATCCTTTCCTCTACTACCTCTGATCACTATCCTATCACTCTTTCACTTGGTGAACAACCCTCTCTCGACCCCCTCCCCTTCAAATACAACCCTTTGTGGAGCGACATCCTCGAAGAAATGCAGCTTGTGCGTTATACCTGGCAGTAGCATGTAGAGGGATCTCCCTCGTATATCTGGGAAATGAATCTTAAGAAGGTCAGAATGGCCTTAAAATATTGGGCCAAGCCGCACATTATAAGGAACATGATAAGATTAAAACATAAATAAAAGAAAAGTTGGAGGTTTTCCATAACACAATTGATACCCATGGGGTGAGCCAAGAGGACTTAGATCAAGAAAAATATCTCTACTGGAAACTATATAAAATCAGCAGGAAAGAAGAGGAGAAGTGGAGGATAAAATCTAGAAATTTGTGGCTTCAGGCAGGTGACAAAAACACCTCCTTCTTCCACAAGCAAGCTACAGTGCAAAAGACAAGAAAAAACATATCCTCTATCATAGACAAAGATGGAATAATTCAGACAGATCAAGAACACATAAAAGTTGTTGCCACAACCTATTACAGAGAGCTGTTCACTGAAATAGCTGAGCCAGAAGACTATTCGGATCTCCTAAGTCATCTGCCAAAATTGATCACGGAGGAGACCAATAGCACTCTGAAAAAATTTATTGAGGAGTTCGAAATACAAAGTGCCATATGGTCCTTGCATCCAGACAAGGCTCCGGGTCCTGATGGCTTTTCCATCAATTTCTACAAGACCTACTGGGACTTAATAAAAAAGGATCTAACCAAAATGATACAATGGGCTCAAAGAAAGAAGAAGGTAGGAAGCTTAACCAACTCGACCTAACTTGCTCTTATCCCCAAAGAAAATCACCCCTCATCCTTTTCGAGGTTCAGACCCGTCTCCTTCTGCAATTCCTCTTACAAAATTAGCACCAAAATCCTTGCCATGCACCTTAAGACCCTCCTCCCTAACCTCATCTCGGAAAACCAAGGAGGGTTAATCTCCCAAAGGAAAATCTCGGACTCCATCCTCCTTGTCCAAGAATCTATTCATTTGAGTATGATGCGCAAAGAGAAAGGCTTCATTCTCAAGCTCGATATTTCCAATGCCTTTGACAAGGTTAGACACTCCTTCCTCTTCTCTGTCCTTCAGCAAATGGGCTTCGACAATGAATTCATCTCCCTCATCAAAGCTTGCATTACTAGTCCTTGGATCTCCCCCTCATAAATGGCAGGCCTGCAACCTTCTTTCAATCCTCTCATGGTCTTCGACAGGGTTGTCCCCTCTCTCCCTTCCTCTTCATCCTTATGGTTGAATCCTTTAGCAGGGCCTTGGACCATAAGCGAATAGTTGGCCTCATCACTAGTATTAAATTTGGCAATGGGGTCAATAATATGAATCACTCACAATTTGTAGATGATACTCTCCTTATGGGTGGTGCAACCTGTATAATTTCTTACAGATTTAAATCTCTCCTTGACAAGTTCATGCTTTACTCCAGAGGGCTGATAAACTATCTAAAAACTTGTATCTATCGGTGGAACACAAAAAATCAAACCATTCACAACATAGATCAAATTTTTGGAGTCTCTTACAAATTTAATTGGGATCACTTCAATTACCTAGGTATGCCATTATGTTTCGGGCCTCTGAAGTCTGAAGTTTAGAATCTTACAATAGACAAAATGAAAAGAAGAGTACAGCAGTGGGGATCTTCTTGGTTAAACTTGGCTGGGTGAATCATCTTGCTCAAATATTCCCTTTCATCTTTGCCCCTGTATCATTTCACTTTTCTCTATGCTCTTATCAGCATTCATCTCAAATTCGAAGCAATCTCAAGGCATTTTCTCTGGCATGGTGGAAAAAACGAAAAGAAGAAATACAATCTTGTTAAGTGGAGACAAGTCACACATAATTATGAAAATGGAGGGCTTGGAATTCACATTCCAAAACTTCTGAACAACGCCTTTGGAGGAAATATTGTTTGGTGTTTGATTAGTGGACAAGAAACATGGTGGAAAAAAGTCCTTGAATCCAAATATCTTATCTCACCCAGACAACAGCTCCTTGATCATGACATTCCAAACAAACCCTGCTCCAGAATCTATTTTCTATGCAAGAAAGCTATTCCTTTATTAATTCGAAACCTCTCCAAATTCCCTCAAGGGGGAAGCAACATCAGCGTCAGGAATGGCAGGATCATGGGACAAACTCCTCTTTCGAAAAGGTCGGGCACTCATCGGATCCTCTCTCATCTTCATTGTATCGACCTAAACTCTCTAGATCAAATTTCAAAGTGGGATGAGAAAAACAACAATTGGACCAGATGGAATTTCCTTCATGTTCCTCCTCTTATGGAGGAAGATCTCTCAAACCTCAAAGTCTTGCTCCACAATGCTACACCCTTGCTTAAAGGAAGTATGGACAACTTTTTTTGGGACCCCTCTAGAACTGCATACACCATCAAAGCAGCTTACTGCCAACTCAACAAAGAGCACCTTCCCTTTCCACAATGGCCAATATGAAAGCTAATTTGGAATTCGGAAGTCATTCCAAAGATAAAACTCTTTATCTGGACTCTCTTCAAAGGCAAGATCTTAACCTCTGAAAACTTAAAAAAATGGGTGTTAATGGGCCATCTAGATGCCCCAACTGCCAAGGTGCAGAAGAGACAACGCTTCACCTATTTATTAAGTGCCCATTTGCAGCTCAATGCTGGAAAGATTTCACACCCTTCTCTCAGATTCAATTAGACCCCATCAGCACCACTCGTGATCTGATAAAAACTTGGAGGAAAAATTATCCATGGGGGGGAAAGAAACAGAACATAGCCAGAAGGGTTTGGGACACCCTCCCCTATGTGCTTTTATGAAACATATGGCTTGCCAGAAACAAGATGATTTTCAATGATCAAAATCCTTCTCTTTGGAAAGTCTACAACAAAACATGGAGCCTCACCCTGGAAACAATTGCTTCCAAAAGCACCAACAATATCAACATCAATGACCTTCAAGTGGAAGAAAGGAATTTTTTGGGCAAGTTGCTGGATATTCCTGGACACTCCAAGCCTTCGGTCACTCCACCTCATCAAATTGAAAGATGGAAGATTCGGCTAAAAGAAAAGGAATTCATTGAATGGCTCGACAGTTGCTCCAGACCAGCTCTCTTCTTCGATGGAGCCCCTAAATCGAACCCGGGCATCGCTGGAGCAGGAGGTTTTATCAGAAATGAAAATGGCAGCAATCTACTCTCTTTTGAATGGGGACTCAGCTCCCTCTCCAACAATAAAGCCGAAGCTTATGCCCTCCTTCAAGGCCTCCAATTGCTAAAAAGAAAAAACATTACCAATGCAATGGTGTTCGAAGACTCTTCTATCATCATCAACATTGATCTCCCATCCTAAATATTGATCTCTACAGAATCGTATCTTGTCCAAAGATATGAAAGACATATCCTTCCACCATATTCTAAGAGAAAATAACAAGGTTGTTGACAATTTGGAAAATAAAGCTTGTGCAAGAACAGTTGTTCAAATCCACAGCAATAATGTCCTATCTTTTATTCCCCTACCATGATCTTAACGCAGCAAGAAAATCTTCACTATTGGATCTTCTGCAAAAGAAAATCTGAATCTCCCAGCACCTCTTGTATTCCCTTCACCTCCACGCCAGTGAACCCATCTCCTCGGGCTCTCATCCTCCCTCTATTTTCCCTCCTCCACTGCGCTATTTATCTCCCTACCCGCTCCTCGTTGTATCACCTCCCTTCATTGTGTTCCTCTTCCCTGGTTCTGTGCTACTTCCCTCCCACTAGTCCCCTCGTTGGCCACCTCTTCGTGTTGCTGCCATCTTATCTCCATACGCCCCCCCTCTACCCTCCTTCATCGCCTTCCACCCTCGCACACCTTCCCTTCACTGCGCACACTCCCTCCTTTCCTCCCCCGGTCATCTCCCCCTCCCATTGCATCATGGTGTGCAGTGAAGACTGTTTCCACTGCACAGACCTGCAAGCTGAAATGGAGCAAATTCGTGCTCAGCAAAGACTTTTAGATGAAAAGCAGCAAGTATACATGAACCTCCTTCAGCACAGGGCATCGTCACTCCAACAGCAGTTCAATGACCTCTCCAATCGTTGTTCTCATGCGGAAGATTCCATTCAAATTTTCAAATACATCGTTGAGAAACGCTCAGCTCCAAGCTCCATTTCCAATAATGTGAGAAATGTCGATACAGAGGACAACACAGATGCATCAACTGGGTGGAAAATAAGCATCGACGGATCTGCACTACCCTTCCTTCTCTGCATATGTCTTTTAAGTTTGTGCTTCTTCTTTCTCAGTTTTTCCGAATATATTCGGAATCTATATTTCAGTACTTCCTGAAGAACAGATTCAGTAACATTTTGTGGTCATTACCTTCTATGTCTCTCATTAGTAACACCAGATGTAACAAGGAATCCTTTCCTTCCTTTTCTTTTTGGAATATAATATAGCATTCAATCTTGTTTTAAAAAAAAAACATGAGGGGACACCAAACATTCTTACCACAAAATCATGTAGATATATTTTGAATTGATGAAATTATAAATATAAAATATTAAACATTGATTGTACAAATTCCAAGTGTAATAGTGATTGCAATTGAATATTTGATAGTGTTGAATTTATTTTTTATATTAAAAACAATAATTTCAACAATCCAAAATTGCAATTTTAACAAGAAATATTTTACCCAAGTTTAATAATAACAAATGTAAAATATTTAATCTTCTTTTATATTATGAATTAGATATTTTCCAGCATGAAAAATATTTTTTATACATTCGATATATATCCAATTTTAAGATCATGGCCAAGCCAGATATATATAATTTATTTTTTTATTAAAAATAACAATTACAATAATTTTAAGAAAAATATATCTAATTATATAACAAATTGATAAAAGGCATAATCACTCTTCATTTATACAATAATTTTATTTAGAGTCAACCACAAAACATTATTTTTTAATAATTCCATTATCATTACTAGTGTCATTTTCCAATTCGGTATGATTATTTAGAAAAAGAGGTGTGTTGATGTTATAGATATTTGAAGTTGAATTTATTTGAATGTATTCATATTATACAATAATAAATTTGACAAACCCTTCGGTACATAGAGAGCCAAATTTTCATACATATTAAGATTTGACATGTGTATGGTTAATTAATTGTTATGACACTTGGTCGCATGGAGAATTTTTTTGATTATTTTGTTTTTTAAATAAATTTGTTTTTTGACAATTCAATTTTAAACTACAGAAAATCAGTCATTTTGGGCCAATGAAACAATTATAAAATAGGAATTCATGAATATTTATTTATTTATTTCAAAACTTTAATAAAGTTGATCAAATTTGTTTAAAATTTTCAAAAGTAATTGAAAGTCAAAACTTTTTTACCAAAAACAAAACAAAAAAAATTAAGTTGCCCATTTGAATCATTCATATTAATTATATTTAATAAATGGTTACACGAATTATCTACTTTAAAAACACAACATAACTTTAAAATATATATTAGAAGTTTATTTGTCATTTTATTTTTGCAAAATTCCATATGTATTTTTCTTAGAGTTACATTATTGTTCGAGTAAATTTAGATATCTAATAAATCTTATATGGAAAAAATATGATCTATTAGTTGGAATTTAGAACTAATAGAATTTTAAAATATTAAATTAATTAGAATGTTAATTTGGAAATATATAAATAAAATATTATCATGTATATCTATTCTTATTTTACAATAATAAATTACATATAAATCTTTCTTTGAACAAGATTTTGGTAAAGATCTTTTGATAAATATCTTTTAAATACTAAATATAGAGTACTTTTGAAAATAATTGCATATTAATTCAGGCCATAATGATATTACAAACATTTCACATTACCAATTAACAAAATTAAAAAATTACAATTAAAGATACAACATATTCCTTGTAAAAGGTCACATGTTCAAATCAAAAGGGGGTAGAGTATGTACATGCATGTAGAATTCGTAGTCAAATTCCTACTTGAAGTGGGTCCCTTATCCCACAAACAAAGGAGTCTCATACACCAATTTGATATTTGTTTGGATGAGACCTTCAAAAAAGTATTGCTAAAGACAATGGAGCCATCACGAACTAAGGGTATGCAAAACCCAACAATAGGCTACTTAAATTATATGAACTCCAAAATCAGCATAGATTGAATGTAGTTGATGGCTCCAATATAATGTTCAGAAAAGTGGACAATTTGTACTTTCATATAATTTGAACCAATGTCATATGATTTAAGTTTGAGTTCAAGTTCAGCAACCATTATTGTTGAAGATACCTAGAAAGGATACCATTCTAGATGTGGAGGAAATGGAAACTCATGAGATTGTTATTGTAGAGAATACCTTGGAACGATAATAGATCTATCATATATGTGGAAGAAACACTCATAAAATTATGGAAAAGAAATTAGGGTCCTGGGTAGTAAAACGAATAAACAATAAACCCTATAATATAAGTTATCTCCTACTGAATACACTCATTACTTTCTAATGTATACCATTACTTTGAATGCTCTTGAATTTTGAGAAGCTTGGGTAAAGTGATTTGGGCCTATTTTTATAGGGTGGACCCTTATTCATTTCTCATAAAAGTAACATACTCTAAATATGCAACGGAATTAATAAATTATGCTTGTTGACATGAGCAAAGCATAATCTAGAGTATGGCATGCTTCAGAGTAAGATGTGAAATATTTTTCTTATTGATATATCTCACTAGTGAGGAGTAACAAAGGACTAGTACTGGTAAAAGATGTATGAAATCATTTAAGTCACAATCCTACTTCTCAGTCATGTGTATCAATATGTTTTAAATTAGAACACATATTTAAACTATTCATATGACAAAGTCATACCAACCTAGAAGTCAAATATAGTTTACCAACCCAGAATTCAGATATAGCTTTGGGACACAAGTTGGTAAGATTCATGTGTTTGCATCCTCTCTCTCTCTTTGTGATGCATTTTGATTTTATGATTAGTTATCTTGTGGTGTTGGTTGTGTGTTCGAGTTACAATTCCCATCCTAGTATGTTATACTATGGAATGCTAGGATATATGCAACCACATTAAAATTATTCAACTTTGACTCCATTCTATATGTAGTGCTAATTTTTCATTTATTTTGGATTGGTGAGTATGGCACATTTGAAATCAATGATATTGATGTGTTTATTATCACTGATAGGGCTTCCCTCAATCTTGCATATCAACATATGTATAAGATCCCTAAGAAGCCCCCATGCTTGTTACATATATATGGCCATGATTTGATTGGTTTATCGTTGAATTCACCTCAAATATTCAATATGGTTGTGTATGCCCTTCCTATGCTCACAGTTGTAATATACAAAGGCACTGGAATAGTAACCAGTGTCCCCAATCATTCAGCAAATCATAATATGGCCGTGTCGAATCTAAAGTTAAAACTTTTCATCAAGGCCTAGTTCCTTATGAAGGATGAAGGGTTTTACCATTTAAGGCAATCCCTATAATTAACTCTCCAGAGTTCAGGGACAATTCATCTAAAAGGTTATGTGTTCATTTGAATATCAAGAGCCCAAATGACAAAGACAAACTTGTTAAGGCAAAGATATTAAATTATCTTATATATTTCATAGATGGAACAATTATAGTGAGGGAGTTCAAGGGCACAAAATTTCAAGAAGGAAGACCACTAATCATGAAAAATATTTTAGAGACAAGGGAAGCAGTCATGTATAGGGAGCCTGTGAAAAAAAGTAATATCTAGGTCAAGTGATGAATATGTTGTGGCCCATACTGACCAATGGTGCATAATTTATGGTGAACTTGAGTGGAAAGAAAAGGAAACATAGTCTTTGACCTAGATGTAGTTGTATTATGATGAGGATAGGCATGGATTTGAGCATACCAGGTGCTATCTTAATCAGTGGTCCTATTGTATATCATTTGGCCTTGGAACAAGAATTCAGTGGGATGGACAATTTCTCATTGAGTCATTATCAAATTCTAGAATAGATATGGCCTATTACACAACATCCCACATTTTGAAAAATGGGGACATTATTATAGGAATGTTGCTCTAATCAAGTCATAGCAAATGAAAACTCGCGTTTGGGATTATATATTCCTTGAGGGACCCACAATCATAAATTCCCTCATATCTCTTGAAACACATGAAGAAAGAGTTTGAATACTAGTATCCTTTTAATTTGTGAGTATCTAGCAAGGATTTAATTTAGAATCATTTGATATTTTGTATTTACAATAACACTGCCATATTCCCTAAGGATAAATAACCTAGTTTATTTAGATGCAATGGGCACTTTACGTCAAATTCGGGAAAAAAAATAAAATAAAATTTTGACAAATGAGATTGCATGGTTGGATGATATTTTGGTTGCAGACTCGTCCTTAAGGCAAGGCACTCCTTCAAATTTTTGCAGATTGGATATTTTCTAATGAAATAAACATTTTAGGCAAGTTGACTAAATACAACTACAATTCAATGATGTTCAAGGAGGCCTTGAAGATAGGTTTCTATGATCTTCAGGAAGCTTGGGACTAGTACAGATTTTCATGTGATTTGCGGGGCATAAATATAGACTTAATATGGAGATTCATGGATGTCTAAACAAGGTTAATCACTCCCATAAGCCCTGATTATGGAGAACATGTTTGGAAAGAGGTTTTGAAGAAGGATAAATATGTATTCAAATCAAGGTGGCCAATTGCATATATCCCTAATATTACCCTTTAGTGAGCCAATAAATATCTATAAGATAAGATAAGATAAAATAAAATAAAAATAAAAAATAAAAAAATCCATGCGGAAGGTTCTTTAGAAGCGGATATTTGCTCCAAATAAGTCCAAGAAAGGTCAAACAAACACTGCAAAAATAGTTGAAGAGAAAAATCTAACTATAGGATTACAAGACTATGTTGCAGAAAAGTATGAACTTTGGAAAGAAGAATGCATGAATATTATCTAAGCAAAGTATGATAAGGGTTATTGCTCTAACCAAGGCATATCAACTTCTTTGAAGGACAATCATATTGGAGAACTTGTTGATTGTGAAATAATTCTTAAATAATGCATGCCATTTTTTAGGTTCGAAAAGGTGAAACACTTCTTATTGGGCTAGAAGGCCTAGATGTAAAGCTACCTTTTTTATTGGATGCAAGTGTTGCAAGAAAATTTTGACTTAATCAAAAGTAAATAGGACTTAAAAAGTTGGAGATAATCAAAGAATAAAAATTACAATAAAATAAATTAAGAAACATTTATATGACTAAATAATAATGTTGGACATTTAATCCTCTAAAGGTTAGTGTGGAAGTTGAATGATCAAAGAGAGTCTAAAAAACCAATTGGAATATAAAACCAAAAGTCACCACACTTGTATATAAATATATATCATTATAAATAATAAAATATGTCAAACTTGTTCATTACCATGTGTGTCTCTAACATTGTATAACATTGTAGGAGAGTGAGCGATTGTTAGCCCTGCACAAATTTAAGCCACTATTTTGTGGTCGTTTATATCTTTTGTCAGATCTCTTGCAGTGCAGCTCTTTATCCTCTGGCATCTAAAAACGCCTCTAAAAACGCCTATGTTGCATTCGTATTCTGCTCCTATCTTAACGCCTCTCTTACCACCTGCGCTCGAATGTTGTCCTCGCTACCATATTACTCCTACTTGTCCCTTCATACGTTATTCTCCTTTCATACGTTCCTTGTACGGTTTTTGAATCAACTCCATACGCTATACCTGCACAGTCAATACGAGAGCCCGGTTGGCCTGTACTAAAGGAGGATCCCACAAGGTATTTGCATGATAAGTTCCGTGACAATACCTTCACAACTCTTCGACCTCGGCATCCATGAAAATACATTGACAACTCTTCGACCTTGGCATCATATTCTCCTTACAGTCATAAGCTATCATACGGTCCTCCATAAGAGGCCCTGCTTTGGATTCTTGCTTCGATGTCGACTGTTGTTTGTCCCACCGGCTGCCTCTGGATTCCCACCAGATCCATCGTTCAACTGCCTTCCCTCCTCTCATTTTCAATCCACCAAGCTTTTCTTAGTACAATCAGGAATTGAGAAGAATTTATCTCTGCATCCAAGTTGTTGGTGACCACGCTCACACTCAGATCGATACCTCCCTACGAACTTCGACCCACTGCGCAATCGCAGTCCCCTCCATCGTGGTCACTCCCACCTCTGCGCTCTGTTCCCACGCACCCTCTTCCCCATGTCTTTGTAGCATCGGCATCGTTCTCAGCCCGCCAGTACGTTGGCCTGTGACTCCCCTCTGGTTGTTGTCTAGTGTTCACTTCATCATTTACACCCATGAAAAATACAATATCACGTCGTCCTGAAAAAACGTTTCGTCGTGGATTATGAGACTGACAAAGTTCTTGGCCCATTAATGTGTGGTCCGGATGCTCCTGAAATTATGCAGGGTATTTCCATTGCTTTGAAGTGTGGGGCTACAAAGGCACAGTTTGACTCAACCGTTGGTATCCACCCATCAGCTGCATAAGAGTTTGTTACTGTGTACTATTTAGTATTACCAGGTGTATTTCAGTTGGTAGTCAAGTAAAGAAAAGTAAATAAATTTATAATACAAGACTTATATCTTATCATTTTTCCAGATAGATAGACTCATTGGTTAATGGATTTATTTTCTCTACATGATGGGATAGATCTCTTCCTTTAACCAAGATAAGGTATTGTAGTTCCTATTGCCTATGTACAATATTGAAGATACGAGTATAATGTCAGAATGAAGGCGTTGGATAATATGCACTCAGGTGCCAAGGGAAATCACGGATGAATGTTTTAAAAAATCCCTTATATTTGATAAGTGGAAGAGTATAGCTTGTGTATTTTCTATTAACGTAGTTGCACATACAAGTTGCAAATTCCATAACTTTTTAGTATCACTTGTAAGTTCACATCGATATGAAGGTCCAGAAATGCTAATGTGTCTTGCAAGCAAAGAAGGTAAATGAATCTATAAGGGGATAATTACTAAGAATTTATTTGAATATTAAGTACAAACATCTCAATTGAATGGTGTATGGTTATCATATTAACAAAGAAGGCAATGAATCTATAAGGGGATAATTACTAAGAATTTATTTGAATATTAAGTACAAACAGCTCAATTAAATGGTGTATGGTCATCATATTAACAAAGAAGGCAGCTTGGGACATTTCTTAGAAGATATATCACCACTTTCTCATTTTATTTCTTTGAGTATTATCATTTTCTAGTACAACAATTGGTGGTTGATTGGCATATTTCTTTCGGCATGGATATGCATTAACACTGTGCATTTGGTTCATTTTCACTCCTTTCAAGGAACATTATCAATTGAAACTGACACTCTCCATTTTTTGAGCTTGAATTTTTCTGAAAAATGACTCAAATTTATGAAGTATTAGAGTTCCTGAAAACTTTGATACAATATACTAGTGATGACACAATTTGAATAAGAAAAGACCCTCTCAGAAATTCAAACTTGTCTACAAAATGCACATGAGAAAATTGATTTTTTGTAGCTTGAATCTCAGATTCAGCAAGAAGAATTACAATAGTGGAGTCATCATTCGGAACCTTTTTCTGTTCAGAACATTGAGACAAACTCCCATCAACACCAAGAATATAAAATTGAAGTTGCTTCACATTCAATGCCCATTTAAAAAGCATATTTATATGCGCATGCACAAGTTAAGTTTTCACTTCCCAAGCTCATCATTAGACCTTGGGAAGAGCTTGTCCACAACAGTCACAGAACAGGTCTTAGATATGACAAGGAGGTTTTCTTTCATATTCCAATTCCAAGCTGATTCAATTTCAAAGTGTTGGGTTTCTTCATGACATTTCACCTTAAGTTATTCAAGTTTATGCTCCTTCACCACAACAACAGATTATGAAATGAAAACACTGTGACCGAGTTGGCCATAGGAAATATCATTGTTTTAATCTTCATCCATGTGAGCACTTTCATAAAACCACTCATTCTTCAAACAAATGCTTCAGAAACAAACATTCTGTAAGAATAAAGATTCATCTTGGATGGATCACTTCTTGGCAATCAGAATCAACAAACAAGAAGATGTTTCAATCATATGTCAGAATCTTTTCTATAATATTAAAAGACCTTGCAGTTGATTTTTCTCCATCATATCACCTTGTATCTAACATGGGGGAAGTGATGGCCATATACAAGCTTCAAATTCACATCAAGCGATCCTGATCCACAACCTGCCATACCAGATTCAGAGTTGTATCTAAGGACAGAGATGCCCCTGATCATGTCTTTGGTTGGTGTGCAGCCTTAAACCATCTATGCGGGGTTGAGACCTCCCTTTTCAGGTTAAGATTCTCCCTCTTCAAAGAATTGGGGACACTTCCTCTAGCAGAAGACTTTAGATTCTTGCCAACTAGTATCTCTACCTCTTTTTTGAAGATATTCATGCTAGAGCACAATTTGTTCAACTCTGTTATTATAGTTATAAGCAAATTGAGCTTTCTATTCTTCCTCTTCCTCTTCGTAGAAGGAAGAATTTCTATGTCTATATAATAGAGAAGGTAATTATACACGGGAGGATTTATCAATTTTTGCAACTCTATTACGTATGATGGATCCTCTAAATACTGGATGAGTTCAAAGTCTATCTTTAAATTTTGGAAGAGTTCCAGGAATTGCATTAAGAATTCCATAGTTGGTGGTCATCCCTAAACCACTGCAGGTTGAGGCCTCCCTTTCCAGGTTGAGGTTCTCCCATTTTTATGCAAGTTGTACACCTCCCTTCTTCGAGGTTGAAGGTCTCTCTCTTCAAAGCATTAGGAGCACTTCCTATGGCATAAGACTTTAGCTTCTTGCTAGATTTGGAAGAGTTCCAGGAACAGCACTAATCTTTCCAGCGTTGGTGGTCATCCTTAAACCACCTCCTTATGCCAACATTTTAGAGAGCTCATTCACACATTTGTATTGCAACTCTCTTCTTGGACTCAAGTCTCATACATACCCCTTTGGATTAAGGGGGGGAATGTTGAACACCTAATCCTCTAAGGGTTGATGTGGAAGTTGAATGGTCAAAGGGAGTCCAAGAGACCACTTGGAATATGAAACCAAGGGTCACAAGACTTGTATATAAATGTATATCATTATGAATAATAAAATATCTCAAGCTTATCTTCATTTGGTGTTCATTACCATGTGTGTCTTTAACAAATAATTAAAAATACTTTAGTGCATGAGTACCTGAATGAGGTCCTATTTGTTTCTAGAATAATTTCTTGGAGTAGTCTAATCTTGGAGCAAACCTCCCTTGATTAGATGAAGCAACAGTGAAGTCAAAATTGACTTTATTGTTTCTCTGCTGGATTGAGGAAGGTTTGTTCCAATATTATTTGAATGATAATTTACTCTATATTGAATAAGGTCAACCATGTCAAGGTGGAGGCTCTTATGGGGTGGGGAGAGGAGGTACTTTGGTAAATAATGTTATTTCTAGTTACTAAAAATTTGTTTTGAATCTATAACTGGATTCAGCAACCTAGAAAACCTTGGGGCATTTATAATTAGTATGTTATACAACTCAAACTTATGATTCTAAAATATCCTAAAAGATAAAAATCATATATTAGTTAGACTACACTCTTATAGAATTAGTTAATATATATCAATTTTGTGAAGGTGGAAGCTCTTATAGGGGGGTGGCGGGTATTTTGGGTCATTTTTTGGCAAGAATGTGATTTCTTATTACTAAAAATGTGTTTTTAATCTATAACTTGATTCAGCAAGCTAGAAACCTTTGGGGCATTCAAATTTAGTAGGTTATACAACTCAAAATTATGATTCTAAAATATCTTTACCAAATTTTGGGAAAAATTTACTATAAAAGAGAAAAAATATCTATTAGCTAGACTACACTATTATAGAATTAGTTATTATTATATATCATTTTTTTGATATAATTAATCATATTAAATATTTTTGGCTCCATTAGGTTATATCCATATGATTAAGATAATAATAATAATAATAATATATTATCAAGGTTTGAGCCTAACAAACACATATTTAATCATATAAAATATGTGTGACTCCATTAGGTTATATCCATATGATTAAGATAATAATAATAATATACTATCAAGGTCTCAACCTAACAAACACAAAATAAGAAGTAAATGAGACTCCTTTGTTTGTGGGACAAGGGACCAACTTTGAGTAGGAATTTGACAGTGAATTCTACATGTGTGTACATACTCTACCCCTTAGGGATTTGAACATGTGACATTTTTCAAGAAATATGCTATATAATTATTTGTAAAATATTAATTTTGTTAACTAAGAATGTCAAGTGTTTGTAATATCATTATGAACTGAATTAATTTGACATTTATTTAAAAAAATACTCTATATTTAGTATTTAAAAAATATTTATCAAATGAACTTTACCAAAATCTTGTTCAAAGAAAGATTTATATGAAATTTTTTATTGTAAAAAATAATATGTCAACATGATAATATTTTATTTATACATTTCCAGATTAACGCAATAATTAATTTAGTATTTTAAAATTCTATTAGTTATGAAGTTCCAACTAATAGATCATAATTTTTATATAAGATTCATCAGATATCCATATTTACTCTAACAACAATGTAACTCTAAAAAAATACATATGAAATTTTGTAAAAATAAAATGATAAATAGACTTTTAATATAATTTTTTAAGTTATGATGTGTTTTTAAAGTAGATAATTTTTGTAACCATTTATTAACTACAATTATTATAGTTATGTGGTATTATTCAAACATATAAAAAAAACTTATATTTGACTCTCATAATATAGAATTTATAGGAACTCGTCGTCTATTGAACTAATATAGTGTGATTGTCCATATTTGACCTATATAATAAAAAATTACATGTATGTTGAGATTGCAACAAGATGATGAACTTAGTGGAAAGGAGTCGCCTTCACTAAGTGGGCCCGCAGGCTATTTTTGGCGCAAAGTCTATTTTTAGACTATGTCTATTTTTAGACATATGGATCATGTTCTATGAGTTGCAGGATGCTATTTGTGGATGGTTGGTCAAGTCGGAAAAAATAGATGGACTTCTATTTTTAGACATATTGGGCGGAATCTATTTTTATATTTCCAGTCTAAAAATAGATATGTCAAATATTATTAGCTCTTAATAATATTTAGACTCTAAACATTATCTTATTCTCTTGGAGCACTTCAGTTTGATGCCTGGATGTGGCACATGCAGCTGACAGAAGGAATTACGCTATTCCTAAGGTTTAGTTGAGCTATTGCATGAAAGACTTCAGTTAGAACTCATGTGACAGAGTTTGGTGGAGTTGATTGAGGAGTTAATGGAGTTGTGTTCAGTTTAACTAATCTAAACATAGTTGAGCTATTTCTATTCAGTTTAACTAATTGATACAATTAGTGAGAGTGGTGTGAATTAATTATTAATTAATTCACTAATTATAAACTCATTAATCAACTAAAGAATGCATCAGTTAACTTCAGTGCATGGACAGTTTCAGTGGAGACTAGTGTAGAAATAGGTGAAAGAGCAGGTTAACTATCAGTTGTGACTATACTGTTGCTATTTGCAACACACAGATAGGTGGAGTAACCCATGAGGATTGTGCATTTCAATCCAGGTGGTTTATCTATATAAAGAGGCCATCCCATAGCAGTGAAACACGCAATAGAGGTTGGCTATCAAGTGGCAAAAAGGTTGGAGCATGAGTTTTGCTAGATCTAGCTTGATAGTGTGTAGCAATTGAGGGTGTGCATGAGAGCTTGCAAAGAGCTTTGTACTATGATTGTTACATGATCTCCATGACATGTATAATATACAGATAGTTGGGGTTTTCATCTTTAAGCTTTCCCATTAAATATTGTGTCCATATGTGTGATTGTTTGTGGTTTTAATGTGTGCATGCAATTGATTTTATTTCCGCATGTGATGATCAATGGTAGAAGAGATTCTGTATTATGCATGAAGCTAAAATAGTGTGTGATCAGGAGAATCTCGGTGAATAATATATCAGTTATTCAAATTTCTACATGGTATAAGAGCAATATTGATCATTGGTTCAATTGCGGTACATTGAAGCGGTTGAGTTTTGTGCTGGTGGAATTCGAATTTGCAGGAGTGTTTTCTTAGTGTCAAAGTTGAAATGACTTTCAACGGATTGCGATTGGAGTACGCCGTTGAGGGCAGCTCGAATTATATTGCATGGAAGGACAGGATGGAGGCAGTGCTGGATGACAATGGGTTGAAGGAATTCATAGATGCAGAAATTCCAAAGCCTACTTCTAGCGATGCTGCCGCACTTGACGCATGGCAAAAGAAGACAGCAAAGTGTCGAAGGATTCCGTTGGAAGGTGTGAAGGATCACATAGTATCCAGACTTCATGGTAAGGCTTCTCCATTCTTGATGTGGAAAGCTTTGACAGATTTATTCCAAAGCAAGAGTGACCAGAGGAAGTTGGCGCTCAAGGATAGACTCAGAAACATAAAGATGGAGAAAGGAGACAGTATGCCCAAGTACCTCACGAAGTTTTTCCAATGCAGGGATGAGCTGGGAAGTGTGGGGGTGACTATTGATGACGAGGACTTGGTGAGCTTGGCTCTCTTAGGGCTTCCGAACAGTTGGCACTCCTATCAGGACTCTGTCAATGGTCGGGAGAAATTTCCAGGATGGGAGCGACTTTGGTCGGATCTTGTACAAGAGGAGATAAGGCGGAGTACCAGGGACGGATCTTTATCAAAGGCATCTGATGAAGAGAATTGCGCTTTGGCTGCCAAAGAAAAGAAGGGGAAGAGCAAGAAAGCTTCTCAATCCAGTGCGAAAGGCAAGAAGCAGGACAAGGTGAAGTGCTCACGCATCACCAACACGGACATTATGCCACTGGTGTCCACGAGAAGAAGAAAAATAAGAAGGTGATGGAATGAGGCTGGAGAGGCCTTAGCCTCACAGTTTGAGCTAGATTTTTAACTGATCGCATGCTTATTCTCTGGTATGACGAGTTCAGTGTGGTTTCTTGACAATGGTGCGTCTTTTCACATGACAGGAGATCGAGATTTGTTTACTGATCTGGATGAGAAAGATCTTGGAGTGCACATCGAGATGGGCGATGATGGTAGATACAGTGCGACCGGTATCGGTACCATTTCCTTTAAGAGGGAGTCTAGTAAACCCTTCAGATTGAAGGATGTGATGCATGTTCCAGGATTGAAGAAGAATCTTATCTCTGTGGCGATGTTAGAAGACAAGGGATATGATGTTGTCTTTAGCGAGGGAAAGGATTTCCTGCGCAGTAAGGCAACTGGTGAGACCCGGAGGATAGGGGTTCGAGTTCAGAACCTTTATCAATTGCAGGTAGATGGCTGCGCAGCAATGGCATGCAAGGCAGAAGGAGTGGTGAGCCAGGATGATGGCGAGTTGTGGCACCGGAGATTGGGCCACCTTCACCATGGAGCTTTAAATATACTGCAGCAGAGTTCTACTGGGCTTCCTAAGGGTACTCTTGTGCAGTCAGATCAGTGCAAGGGATGTACCTTGGGAAAATTTGTGAAAGCCACCTTTCATGAGAAGGATAGTCACGCCACAACGATCCTTGAGAGAATTCACACAGACGTGTGTGGACCTTTTTTAGTAGCTTCAACAGCAAAGCACAGGTATTATGTGATATTTGTTGATGATTTTTCTCGTAAGTGCTGGATCTTCTTCATGCAGAAGAAGAGCGAGACATACTCAAAGCTCTGTGAGTTCAAGGCACTGGTTGAGAAAGAATCGGGGAAGCAGGTGAAGGCTCTTAGGAGTGACAATGGTGGTGAATTCATCTCTGGTGAATTCAAGGACTTTTGCAGCGCAGAAGGAATTCGAAGAGAGCTCATAGCACCTCATAACCCACAGCAGAACGGGGTTGCTGAGCAGAAGAACAAAACGATCGTGGGTGTTGCACGGGCGATGTTGCATGATCAGGGCCTACCCATTCACTTGTGGGCGGAGGCATGCAATACTGCAGTATATGTGCAGAACCGTTGTCCTCACAAGATACTTGGCATGAGTACACCCGAGGAGGCGTTTTTTGGTAAGAGGCCTGATATTTCCCATTTGAGGATTTTTGGTTCACCTGTTTACATTCATGTGACGAAGGATGCCAGGAAGAAGCTGGAGCCAACTGCGGAGGTTGGGATATTTGTGGGGTACACTGATACGCCCCACAACTATCGTGTGCTTCTTTGAACGCGGTCGCAAGGCGTTGTGCAGCAGATCTTGTTCATGAGGAGAAAGCCCGCAGAGTGTTCGCTTGAGAGGGAGCCACACTTGCGTGGGATGAGGAACTATTAGTTCCACAAGGATGAGCTTCGGGATGTGGATCAGCCACGAAGTGAGGTTCATGGAGTGGAAGAGACCACTCGGGCGAGGCACCAACCATCGGAGGGCGAGCGCACTACGAAGGTGGCGGCGCTCAAGATGCGAGAGAAGGTTGTAGGAGCACCTACATGCGGTGCGGACGGAGAGACGGTCCACTGATCGGGGGTATGCGGATACATGGCTCGTACTCAGGCAAGTGTTTTGTGACGAGCCATCCTCTTTCGAGAAGATCTGAGGCCCGCATGGGTAGATGCCATGGTGGAAGAGTATGATTCGATTGTCAGAAACAGTGCATGGGAGATTGTCCCAAGGCCGGAAGGGAAATCAGTGGTGGGTTCGAAATGGATCTACAAAGTGAAGCAGGCAGCTGACGGGAGTGTGGAGAAGTACAAGGCAAGATTTGTTGCCCGAGGCTTTTCACAGATTGAGGGGATCGATTATGAGGAGACCTTTGCACCTGTCGCAAGGTATTCTTCCATACGAACGATTCTTGCTCTCTCAGCGCAGATGGGGTGGCACATTCATCAGATGGATGTGAAGACTGCGTTCCTCAACGGAGTCATTGAGGAGGAGGTGTACATAGAGCAGCCTAAAGGTTTTGAGATCTTCAGCAGCGAGTCGCATGTGTGCAAGCTCAAGAGAGCGTTGTATGGGTTGAAGCAAGCACCTCGTGCTTGGTACACTCGGATAGACAGTAATTTCACCGGACTTGGATTCTCCAAGAGTGAGGCGGATCCTAACCTATACCAGATTGTGGTGGAGGGTAAGTTGTTGATCATTATACTTTATGTAGATGATTTGATTATGGCGGGTGATGAGCTGTTGATACTCTCATGCAAGAAGAATCTTGCACAAGAGTTTGAGATGAAGGACTTGGGCCTCCTTCATTATTTCTTGGGATTGGAAATTTGGCAGCGCAGTGATGGACTGTTTGTTTCTCAGGGTAAGTATGCCCGAGAGATACTAGAGAAGTTCAACATGCAGCATGCATGTTTAGCACAGTGATACTCCTCTTCACGGAGGTTGGAGGAAGGAGGATGCTACTTCAGCGGAGGTAGTGGATGCCACTGTTTATCGACAGTTGGTGGGGTCGCTTATGTATCTGGTCAATACACGACCCGACATATGCTATGCTATTAACCGGCTTTCACAAGCTATGGTTAAGCCAACCAAGCTCTTCTGGAAGGTAGGTAAGCATGTATTGAGATATCTCAGAGGCACATATCTTAGAGGAACATCGGGATATGGATTGTGGTACGGACAGTCGGATGAGGTGAAGCTATGTGGCTTCACGGATGCAGATTGGGCAGGGAGTCCAACGGTGACACATCTGGAGGGATTTTCAGTATCGGGTCGACAGTAGTTTCTTGGTACAGCAGGAAGCAGAGATCCATGGCACTCAGTTCAGCAGAGGCCGAGTATATGGCAGTGAGTTTGGCTGCATGCGAGGCTATATGGATGAGAAAGATCCTGGTCGGGTTGTTCGGTTCACACTTAGATCCTACTGTGATTTATTGTGATAATCAGAGTTGCATCAAACTCTCGGTTAATCCAGTATTTCATGATAGATCTAAACACATTGACATCCGGTATCATCATATCATAGATTGTGTGCAGCAGAAGGTCATGTTACTTTCATACATTCCCACGGAGGATCAGAATGTTGATATCTTGACGAAGGCGCTCACCAAGAGCAAATTCGAATACCACGGGGGCAGGATAGGGGTTGCGGATAATCCTTATCTTGTTGAGAGGGAGTGTTGAGATTGCAACAAGATGATGAGCTTAGTGGAAAGGAGTCGCCTTCACTAAGTGGGCCCACAGGCTATTTTTGGAGCAAAGTCTATTTTTAGACTATGCCTATTTTTAGACATATGGATCATGTTCTATGAGTTGCAGGATGCTATTTGTGGATGGTTGGTCAAGTTGGAAAAAATAGATGGACTTCTATTTTTAGACATATTTGGGCGAATCTATTTTTAAAAATTGATCTAAAAATAGATATGTCAAATATTATTAGCTCTTAATAATATTTAGACTCTAAAGCATTATCTTATTCTCTTGGAGCACTTCGATTTGATGCTGGTTGTGGCACATGCAGGCGACGAAGTTTTTTACGTATTCCTAAGGTTTGTAATGGACTATTGCATGAAAGACTCCGATTTAGAACTCATGTGACAGAGTTTGGTGGAGTTGATTGAGGAGTTAATGGAGTTGTGTTCAGTTTAACTAATCTAAACATAGTTGAGCTATTTCTATTCAGTTTAACTAATTGATACAATTAGTGAGAGTGGTGTGAATTAATTATTAATTAATTCACTCATTAAATACTCATTAATCAACTAAAGAATGCATCAGTTAACTTCAGTGCATGGACAGTTTCAGTGGAGACCAGTGCAAAAATAGGTGAAAGAGCAGGTTAACTATCAGTTGTGACTATACTATTGCTATTTGCAACACACAAATAGGTGGAGTAACCCATGAGGATTGCGCAGTTCAAGCTAGGTGGTTTATCTATATAAAGAGGCCATCCCATAGCTTTGAAAACGCAATAGAGGTTGGCTATCAAGTGGCAAAAGGTTGGAGCATGAGTTTTGCTAGATCTAGTTTGATAGTGTGTAGCAATTGACTGTGTGCATGAGAGCTTGCAAAGAGATTTGTACTATGATTGTTACATGATCTCCATGACATGTATAATATACAGATAGTTGGGGTTTTCAGCTTTAAGCTTTCCCATTAAATATTGTTTTCATATGTGTGATTGTTTGTGGTTTTAATGTGTGCATGCAATTGATTTTATTTCCGCATGTGATGATCAATGGTAGAAGAGATTCTGTATTATGCATGGAGCTAAAATAGTGTGTGATCAGGAGAATCTCGGTGAATAATATATCAGTTATTCAAATTTCTACATAAATGACGGAGATTAAAATCTCCAACCTGTCGATTTCACATTTAAATTTTGAAGGGACCTTTCATAATTGTTAATACCCATTTGGTGGTTGCATTTATGCTCCTAAGATATGGTTGTGGTATTTTGAATCTCCTATAATCTTTAGTTTTCTAAGCTATTTAATTACAATAAATACATAAAAGGATCGAAACTCAAAATCTTGTTGATGTTCCTTCCACCCACGTTGTTTGTTGATTGAACCGGCTTCACTGAGGTGGGAGAATCATCTGTTGATTGATCATGTTGATTGAACCGGATTTAGATAATTTGAAGGCTCGTTTGATAACGATATTTTTTATTGAAGAGTGAATGCACTAGCACTAATAGTAAGTATTTCCTCTACATTCACAAAACCCATGCCTCCTTTCTTTCTTGATCTGCAATTTTTGTTTGCAAATGTTGTAATTAAATCAAAAAAGGAAATTACAAGTCAATATTTCAAACACTCCTTCCCATCATGAGGTTAGGGGAACCTAATGAGAAAAAATGGTTTCCCATCATGGGGAAGATAGTACAATGGTTGGTAGGAAAAAACTTTGTTTCACCCTACAACTACCCAAGTTGATTATATATACCTTTATTATTTATAAATTGAAGTGTGATTATAACGGGTATCATGTTGGGCAATGTCATCTATCAGAGGTTATGCAGTCGTAGATTAAGAAAATAATTAATATTAAAAGAAAAGAACCATCGTGGAAAAGAAGACACGTAAAAACGGTATACATAACCCAAAGAGCACAAAACAAAGAATAGGGGAGGATAGATCTAGGGTGAGAAAAATAGAAAAGAGAGAACAACTGTGGACGAGAACATGCAAAGGAGTTCACCATGGATGAGCGCACACAAGGAGGTACTTCTATTTGTTCTAGGGATCCCAAGGGAGTTTTCTTACCTTTTGGTTGACCAATAGGGGACAAGGTAGTTTCTCTAGGTGAGGGTAAACCTCTAGAAACCCAGAGGGCAGAAGGGTGGAGGTGGGTTTTCTCTGGAATCCCTTGACAGCTTGGGTGGAGGTTTAACTCTTGAATTCTTGACAAGAAGTTTTGGGTCTCCTTTGTTTGTTGACCAGTTGACAGTGGGTTATGGATTCCCTTAGTGGGTGGAACCACTATGTTTTGGGGTGGAGGTAACGCCTCTAGATTCCCTCAAGGGTGGATATGAAGCCTCTATATTCCCTAGAGTTTTCTAGTTGTTGACATTAGAGAAATTTTGAGGTCTCAAATGGGCCTCAAAACAAAATGTACAACCAAAATCAATTTATAAGAACCAATAGGATTCATATTGTTGATTTCAAAAATGGGGGATGATTCACTATTTTTGGAGCAAAAAAAGTAAAAAGATTGAAAATGAAAAAAAAATTCTGTCCAACTTGTATTTTTAACTTATCTCCCTAGGTTTTACATAAATTTCGAGCGAGAGCACTTGTTGGATGCAGAATTTAATTTCTCATCCAAAGAGTACCCATGTTGCATACTTTTAATGGACCCTAGTACATGAAAAATGAGAAATACATTAAAAAATTTATTGCAATCACATTTTTTCATGTATTTCTTATTTTTTAGGTAGCAAGGTCCATCGAAAGTATGAAACATAGGTACTCTTTGGATGAGGAATTAAATTTTGCATCAAATGAGTGCCCCTAATCAAAATTTAAGTAAAATTGTAGGGAGAGATAAGTTGAAAATACAAGTTTAAAAAGTGGTTTTTTTCTCTCTAAAATTTGATGATGTAATATAATCTTATTCTATTATTTTCTCTATTATTTTATAGTATTCTTTAAGAGGCCCTAATGGCCATGGCAGAACGCTGGCGAAAGTCCAAATGTTGGTAGAACCCTTGCAGCCAGGCCAAGATGGGACTCCTTGGTGAATGGTGCATAGTTCTATAAGGGAGGAAACCCTTATGCAAAACCACCAAATTCAAGATCGAGCATGGTGTTCAAGCTCTGGAAAAATCCTCCTTAGTTCAAGCCATGGCTAAGTTCTTTTGTGAGGTGTGTATTTGCGATCTCAATATTAGACTTATCCTTATAGAGAAGGTTGTATACTTATTATGTGGGTAGAAGACTAGATCCTTTAACATCTTTGAGGGAATTGAAATAATACCAAAGCTAAAGAGGAATATGTGGAGGCAGGTGGTACAGCTACGCGTCACAAGAAGGGTTTTGTCTACCGAGGCGAAAAATTTCACCCAAACAACAAAAAAATGCCAGAATATGGTCATTTATTAATTTTTATTAATATTTGTTAATTTTAATTAATTAATTAATTATTATATTATTTTTATGAGTTATTTATTCATAACATGGAAAAGAGATTGTGTCACATAATCTTATATGAGGGAAATAGTAATGGGAGGTATAGGTCAAGGAGGGTGGTTAAGTTGTATAGGGAAGTCCAGACAAAGGAGGGTCCCCATCGCTCACAGAGATTTTCTCACGTAAGGCTATAATTGCACTAGTTAGTTTACCCCAACACCCTTTGAAGGGTGGATTTTCAAGTCCATATGGAAGAACAGTGTTGGTGAAGCCTCCACCAGGAGGGTTGTAGCAGTAGGAAGAAGTTTTTTCATGGAATTGCACAGGGTTGCATGGAACAAAACCCCCAACTGGCCAAGTGGACAAGACGGAGACTTGTTTCATGAAGAAAAAAACCAAGTTACGGTCTTCACTAACCCATCAACGAAGAGTGAGGGTACGACTGCAAGAAGGACATAAATACCAGGGACAGACATATAACTTGGCCTTGGAGCAACAGTGGTGGAAAGGATTCTTTTTCTAAGATCCCTTTGGTGGGGAGGGAAGAAGTGGCACTCCCCTCCTAGCCTATTGGAGGAGCTCGGAACTAATGGCTTCCCTAATCACAACTATAGCAGTTGTACCAGACGAATTATTGTTTTGTTCATGTCTATTTGTATGTTTGGATTTCATGCTATGGGTTTTAATCTTGTTTGTACATGAAAAAAAATTTAATGGTGGGTGAGATCATTGCTCTGATGGATGTATGCAGTGCATAGTGCCTTTTTCATTGATGATAATATGAAGTAATGGATGCAAGGGTTGACCCCTATGTTTTGTATTGATGTTTGAATGCCTAATATTTTTTATGTGTATTAATTTATTGCATGTTGAAAGGAGTTTATAATAGTTTTGAACATTTGTATCCATGCTTAATGGTCTAAATTTCATAATGTTTAGGTCGTGTGGGATTGTATGTTGACTGGTTTGTTACTGTATCGAATAAATATCAATGTGCTTAATGGGTTCAATGATTATAAGGTGGCTGGGGATAATAGATAATATCATTGATTTGTAGGAGGGAATAGTCTTATGTGAGTGTTGGTATAACGTCTAATGACTGAAAGTGTAAAAAATTGGGACTTCCTACGCACTGTCAGTCTCAACTTACATGTTGTTTGGTAAGCCAAAAGGATAAAAGACTTGCACGGTACGTAGTACTGGAGTGATGGTCAAAGGTTTTACAATGGGATTTTAATGTCGCGGATCATAGAGAGTTCAATGTTGCATGTCATAAACAAGATTTATGAACTACATAAACTTGGTCCCGACAACCACCCATTAGCATCTCATGTGAGACTTCACTCACTTTGTGTTTGTTTCTGAAAGGGTCGATGCCTAGCTGGTTTTTGTTGGCCACTGTGTAGCAAATCCTGGAGGCAGTAAATTTTTTGGTTTACATCATTGATGATGTGTTTATTGTCTCATACAACCATATGTAAGGGATTTGGACCCTCTCCTAGTTTTTATTAATGGAAACGCTACTCTTTGTTTTGTTGAAAAAAAAAAATTTAATCAATCACACCATATCTTATGAAATACAAAAATAATTTACAAACTAAATTATGATAGATTCAAAATTTAAAACTCTAAAAAAACATAATTAATTTACAAATTAAATTATGAGAGATTTAAAATTTAGAACTCTAAAAAACATTAAGACCATGATAGTTAAAGCTAACATAAATAAATATACATAAACTTCTAAGAGGAGGCCATGACTTTTCAATTAAGGCTAAAAATGGAACTCCATGACATAGGATTTCTAATCGAAGACCAAACTAAAAAAATAATTCTATGCTCATGTTAGTTATACATCAATACTTGTTATAAAAATGGGATCAGGCACGACTTATACACATATTTGGTAGAAGAATTAACTTATGTTATAAATTACTTTTTGCATAAGAGGCAGGTACAAAGCAGCAATGTTGGATATTACGTTGGTTTCTTTTTTAACATAAATTTTTAGAAAATTTGCTCAAATATAAATTAATCATACATATAGCGCTTTATTATGAAGTTTTCTATCCAGGCAATGGAATAGCCCGGACAGCAGTTTTTTACCGGAATCCGGTCAACTAAAATTCGAAAAATCAGGGAGTTGGAGTGTTTGGAATCCATTTTTGATAGTGGAAATGGATTCAGCACTATGAAAAACCCTTAGGGCACTCAAAATACTAAAGTTTAACAACTGTAAATAAAATTATGATAAAATCTTTGCCGAATTCTGAGCCAAAACGTTGCTTTTTTAGACTAGCCAAGTAAAAAAAGAAGCACATGGCATAAACAAGTGTCATGTAGGTATTGCAGGGATTGGAGGGTAGTTTGATGTGTGATATGACACGGATTCCAATGTCATATCGGAAGAAGAATCTTGGAAGAAACTTCGGGGGATGTTTTTTAAGAAAATTATGACAACATCTTTCTGAGAAGATGTGGAGGGTGGAGACCGGTCATGTTACGTGGACCATTAGACAGATGATAATCAAAAGCGAGAAGACATGAGCCTATGGTCCATATCAAAACTTGAATCTCAGAAGTATTGAAATGGGACTCTTGGAATATCTCTAAGAAGAAGCTCCCGAAATGATGTGGCAACTGTAAAAACTATGTGAATTGTTATATCCCCTTTGTTCTCCTTAGACACCTAGTGTAATAAATGTGAATATATGACACGTATTCTTGGGTCCTCACCCCCTTATGTTATTCATCCAATCCACAAACATAACTACATCATCCAATCTATAAATGGAAATGCAATTAGTTTTATACGACGAGATCGAGAGCCCCATTTCAACAGATAATTGGATTGTCGGAATTGAATAGCGAGGGGGTTATGACGTCAGTTGTAGAGTTCCGCCCCTTCCATCAAACAACGACTATCTGCCTGTACAAATCGATAGTATGCATGGTTTTGTGGTCTTGTTTGGCATACAATGAGGAGGGGTCCCCCTATCACGGTTCCACCCATCCCATCAAGTGGCTATTATCCGCCCGGCAAAATTGATGGTATGCAAGGGGGGTATGGTCCCATTTGGAATACGAAGGATGGGGAATGGGGGTAGTCTCGCTGTTGTAAGGTAAAAAAAAATACAGTGTGTTATATTTGTTTTTAGCACTAAAAAAAAAAGAGCATCACGAAGTAAAAACAAATCTAGTGCATGTTCTCTTGGGAGGAAGTTTTCGACCAAAAAAACAAACATTTCAAAGTAAAAAAAATATAAGGTGCGCTAAAATTGCTTCTAGCACAAACACAAGCATTAAAAAATAAAACAAGCATAGCACACATCATATTTGTATCTAGCACACAAGCAAGCATTACAAGGTAAATAAATCTAACAAGTGCTATATTTGTTTCTAGCACACAAAAATGCATTGCAAGGTAAAACATATAAAGCATGCGCCAGATTTGTTTTTAGCACAAACACAATTATTTTAAGATTAAAACATATCTATCACATGCTAAATTTCCTTCTATCAAAAATAAAATATTTGCAGAGAAAAACAAATCTAGCGCAGGTTAGATATGTTTATAGCATAACACCAACATTGCAGTGTAAAACAAATGTATCATTTGCTAGATTTCCTTATACAAAAAACGCAAGCATTTCAAAGTGAAACAAATCTAACGTTGGATATATTTGTTTCTATGATCCAGGGGCACAAACAACCAATTAGCACATTTTGTCATCAACTTTGGTGCCTTTGTATTTTCTTGAAGGTCGGCTTTTTCCTACTTGTCTGAGGTTTTTTTTAGGACTTATGATGCTTTGTTTTATCTTTCCTTGGATCTAGGCTAGCGATTTGGGATTATTTTTTCCCACAGTTTTGACTTCTTGGGATTCCTATCAATTTTTGTATTTCTAAGTTGGGTTTTCTTACCCTATTTTGGCCATGTGGTGTATTTGGTTTCTTGGTGATGATCGCTTCTTGGAGTAGTATGGCATCAAAGATGATTTAGGAGGTGATTTTTATGTGTGTTGTATTTCCCGTCTCGCCATGAAATTCCCTACCATTTCAATTGAAAAAAATGTGTAGTGTAGATCGGTAAAGGGAAGGAGAGTCCAGGGTATTGAACTACACCATGCTTGAAATAGAAGTGCAAGAAGACCACGCAATTATCAGATAGTGGTGAAGAAATAAGAGATGAATAGACCTGAAAGAGTGGTGTGCTATGAGAAGGAGAATATAGTAAGGTCGGGGATGGTTGTCTCTATGTTTGGTTGCATCCTAGAGAGGAACGACGGTGGTGATGGTTGTTGAACCAACTCAACTTATAGAAGAGTGTATACTTCGTACGCTTACAACTTGAAGAATGCCGAGCTTACTGGTGATTATTCTACAAGGGCAAGGAGTTTAGATCGGTGGTCATTTTTTAGAGGAAAGAAATCTGCAGGCATCCTCACCTCTCGTAGCCTCCTTCGACCAAGTTCAAAATCGAAGTCGGCCGAGCTAGAGCTAACTCAAGTTGAAACTAAGTGTTTTGTCGGCATAGTAGGGTTCCATGGGAGCCAGCGTGTGCAACAAATTCATAAGGAGCGAGGGTCAAACCCCCGACCTCAATTCGAGGCCAACCTCCATTTGGTTCGAGAGGGGACCTCGAAGATACAAAGGAATATGCATAGAATGCCTTGGTGGTTTTTTATAAGGAAGTTTAGGAGAGCAAGAAGGAGATAAGCCCAACTTTAATTATGGATTCACACCATCTAGAGATGAATGGTTATATAAAATAAAAGAAAGAGTGCTTCGCTGCCTGGTGGAAATTACAAAGGGTGAAAACTTGAGGATAAATACTCTGAAGGGAAAACGAGATAGATACATCGCCTCTTAATAGCAGGAGGAAGAAAATAGGTGATGACATGTGGACCAGAGAAGAATCGAACGAGGTTTTTTTTGTTGAAATTTAAAGAGTGGAACTCTTGGGTAGATTTGGAAGGCCAATGAAGGGGCCTACCATCATTCTAGCACAAACAACAACATTGGAAGGTAAAATTATTCTAAAACGCACTAGATTTTATTTTATCACGAACATGCATTGCAAGGTAAAATATATCTAAAATGTGCTAGATTTTATTCTCGCATAAATACAAGCATTGCAAGGTTAAACAAATCTATCACTTGGTAGATTTATTTATAGGACATATATCGGCATTGTAAATTCAAACAATCTAGTGTGTGCTAGATTTCCTTCTATAACAAACACAAGCATTGCAAGGTAAAACAAATCTAGCATGTGCTAGCTTTGTTTCACCATGTAATGTGTTTTTGTTTGTGCGAGGATATCTACAATGCGCTGGATTTATTATCCCTTGTAATATTGTTATTATTCTTATTCATTTTAATAAAATAATAGTGGTGAAAGAAATTATAGTATTTATAATTCATATTTTGTTCAATAATTAGTTTGGTAATACTTTTTTACTTTTATTTTCATAAACCATGGATTCTCCAGTGGCTTGCTCTCTCTTGCCCAGGATTTTCTTCCCTTGTGTGTCGATGACAACTCCTATATCTTGAATAAGCTACTTGGATAAATGGGACACATTTTTTAGTTGTTTTGAACTAGAAACATTGAAATTTTCTCCAAGTCAACCTAAATTAGAGAAGTACAAGGCAAATAGTTTACACAATTTGAGAGATGCTTCTCTTCGCCCCCTTCAAGGACTAACTACAGAATAAATTGAATCACTAGCAGATAATCTATTGGATGGAATGGTTTGGTTTTCTATTCCACCTAATCATCCAACAAGTGCCATGAAAATGAATGATTATTGAAAATAAAGTCATTTTGTAATGTTGGTTGCAACTGAAAAGACTGCAAATTGTTGTTTAATTACCAAGCCCTCCAGAATGACAACCAAATTGAAAATTGTTGTCAATTTATTGAAATCTTGTTGATACATGTGTTATTTTGTTGAGGATTTTGCATGCTTGTTAGTGAGAGTGTCTCTATTTTTGTATTTATTGTTCCTTTTACATAAGTAGACCCTACCACTCTATACAAAAGTTGGAAAATGCAATATCTCTTACTTGATAATGCTCGAGAATATTGGATGTAGCAAGAGTCATATAATTCATGATGAGAATTTGAGTGATGTGGCTCTTACTACATCCAATATTCTGTAGCATTATCAAATAAGAGATATTTCATTTTCCAAATTTTTGTAGACCGGTGACTCATTGGTCTACTTATGTAAAAGTAACAAGAAATACAAAAATAGAGACCATTTCTCGACAAGCATGTGGAATCGTCAACTAAATAATACATGCATTAACAATATTTCATGAAATTGACAATGATTTTCAATTTGGTTCTCATTCTGGAGGGCCTTGTATTTTGACAACCATTTTGCAGTATTTTCCTTATTTGTTCGAACCAGCATTATGCAGTGACATTAGTTTCTTGGATATGTTGCCTTTACAAGAAGAACCATTCAATAAGGGATATTATATTTACTTTTCTCTATATGTTATCTAAAAAAATGAGTTGCATGGCTTTACTATGGTTCTCTTAGTGGAACTATGGTCTTGTAATGTAGTACACAAGGCTTTGGAAATTTCCATAAAGAACTCCAAGTTCAACTATAAAATGACTAATGGCATTTATGAATATGATTCCTAAAATAGGTATATATATATGATATAGTTTTAAGTAAGCATTTCTATACTTTGCATTTGAAAATTTTTGAGGTTTCAAAATACTCTCATATCGTTGAAGGGACAACTGATGAAAACAATAGAGATTATGATTTATGGGTACATTTAGTGGAAAAGAACCAACAATGTAGTAGTGGAAATTGAATATTTCTCTTTATGTGAGGACAAATTTAATCAAGGCTTGTTGTACATATGGAAGAATAATTTCATGTGTTCTCCAAACAAAGTCACAAATGACAGAGTTGTTGAATAGTTACAAATATTTCCAACCATCAAACCCAAGAACCATTAACTTCCTCAAAAATTCAAGTATTTCACTTCCCTTGTTGCTCCACTTATAATGCTTTGGGTATTTTATTTTTTAGAATTACTAATGGTCATAATGTCTACTAATAATGAAGGAGATTCTGAAACAGAGAATGTTGAAAGTGTGGAAAATATAAATGATCAAGACCAATGACCATGAAATGATGGAGATATAAGTGAGCGTTAATCTTCTATACTTGCATTAGAAAAAAATTCAGGGTTCAAAATACTCTCATACCGTTGAACACTGATGAAAGCAATAGAGATTATGATTTCCAGGTACTTTCATTGGAAAAGCACCAACAATGTAGCAGTGGAAATTGAATATTTCTCTTTATGTGGCGACAAATTTAATCAAGGCTTCTTGTACATATGGAAGAATAATTTCATACGTTGTCCAAACAGAGTCACAATAGTTGTTGAATAGTTACTGTTAACACCAGAAAATCGTACAAGCACAAGACATTAGGAAAATTTAAAGCAGAAGGTACAATTAAATATTTTCAAAGAAGAAATACAATAGGAAAGGAAAAAAAATTAAATTCCTAAGGTCCAGTTAGGAAATTGGTGAATAGCACACCATCAACAAAGGAATTTTGCATACAACACACCTACCCCTTCGATAGTCGTGCAGTCCTGAAGATGATGAAAAGTCACCATCCGAGACCACTTGACAAGAATGATTCTCTATCCATTACTGTCAGAAAAATCGAAATCAAGCCACCTTGAGGAGGTATGCATCCCATAAAGGAATCTCCTCCCCACTCTTGGGTCACTATCAATCTTGGGCCAAGATATGGAAGAGAAGTTCAAAAATTCCTATATAAACTTCCCATTGGAAGAGCAAAAGGAGACACATTGTTATGATGGCCAAATTGCTCCATAGAAAACCATCTTGCAAGTGTAGCAGAATAAGCATTGGAATGACTCACATGTTGGACATCCAACATCTCAGTCTAAGAGAGAGCTTCACCATATGGCATTGATTGACATCCTTTTGAGAGAGGGAGGAGATACTTGCAAGGAACTTGAGGAAAGGATCCCCCCTTGTTCTGAGTATTTGAGCTCCATATATCAAAGGAATCATTTTAAGAGAGTTTAGCATTATATTCTTCATACCACCAGCACCTAATAAAGGGATATTTCTCCATTTGTCTTATTGAGTTGTTTCTCCATTTGAGCATTTGTATCTTGTGTATTTTATGTTTTAGTTCATAGTGTTATATGCTTAGCTTACCCTTTGAGTTTTGTTTACATTGTTTATGATGTTCACTAATAGTAACATCATTCTTCTATGTGTTCTTTCGTAGATAACAACCAGCTGCTAAAGAGGTACATTTTGGTACATCTGTGTAGAAAAAACACCGCCACAGGAATGGTGACTCCACTGAATTCCTCTTCTTAAGTTAATGGTTGACTTTTGCAAGTCATTCTCCCTGCTCAAGTCTGCTAAAACCCATCCTTTCATTCTCTGTGAGCTTCTCATCACATTTAGTGACTGTTCCAAACAGCAGAGAGAGAAGATATTTTAGTTATGCCTGACAGTGTGCACTACCCTCTAACTGATGTGCACTCCGTGCATTTGGGAAGATAACCCACGTGGCAAACCAGCAAGCCAAAAATTGGCATATTTTTTCCATTTGTAAGGTGATTTGAAATACCTAATAACTTTCCATCACTATGTTCTGCATTTTACTACTCTTAGGACAGTTATATGCTACACTAAATCTCAGTTAGCATAGCAATTAGGTGTTTTTTTTTTTTAATTTTAGTTAATATTTTCAAATTATACATAATTTAAGTAGGAGAAAAGAAGGTGGCCCTAATCTATGCATGTCTTCCGAACAAGTTATTTTCTCATAAAAATATAGAACACGTATCTTAATTAGTCAAAAAGTAAGTGGCCCATAAATCCACACATCTTTTACTAGCTAAGTTACTTCAATTTTTTTCCATTAGATTCAGGACTAGGGTCAAACTATCGATAACGAAAGTGAGTATTCTTTGATGTCCTTGCACCTCTTGTTGAGCCTGCACAAGCATATGAAAACTTTCCTAAGACAATTTTAACTACAATCTCCCTATAGTGCAACATAGTCTAATTAGGCAAAAGTGTAAGCAACCCATAATCCACACATCATTTCAAGTTTTTGCAAGGAACAATCACACATAGTGTAATTATAAAAGGATAGTAAAGGATCATCGCATACCCAATTCTCATCACACTCTTGATTGTTCACTTTAGAACACACACGAAGCTTTGGTAAGTTTCAAACCAAAGGCACCTAGTGTTTTGGGACCTTTGTTCTTATATTACATTTGCCTCAAAAACACACACCCTAAAGAAAAATTGAGACTCCTTAAAAATAACAATAATTTGAACTCATTAAATTCTCCCCACAGGGGCCACAAAAGAAATTATAGTTTAGGTTAGGATCCTCGGGGGTAGGCATCCAATAAGTTGTCATGGTCATAATACATTTTGAATCATAGATGTTGACATTTTATGGAGTTTCAAATCCGTATATTCACCCACAAAACGAATACCCAAGCATTTCAGAGGCGGTTAAGCTTAGGCCAGTGCATGTAGTACCCTTTGGGACTACTTGACCCATCTAGTGCTTAGTACTGGTAATCGATTTCCAACCAGCTCAAGAATCGAATGCTCATGTGGGGCGATGGTAATTTAGTGGAAAAAACTAGGGCATCCTTCCCTATAGGTGATGGTGCAGGCAGCACTCGGTCCTCATACCATTACCTTGGTCGATTATTCGGTTGCTCGAAGGCGTTGCCAGTTCTTTTGGGACGCTGGCCCCAATACCCATCATAAGATATCTTCGCAAGGCCTAATTACATTGAGAGTGTAAGGACGATTAGGTATATATAGGCTTTTGGTATCATATGCAAAACAAACAAAAAACCTCATTTTTTGCTTGATTGATCACATAGTTTAAAGTTAAAGAGAAAAATCATCTTTTCATTTTTCGCTTTGTTTTATGCATGCTATTATATTTTTTCTTTGATAGAAATAATCCTACCTCTCAAATCACAAATAGCAAAAATATCACACTAATAGACGTCATAGGGGACCCAACAGGACCCCGTCAATCTAGGAATTTCTTAAAACCCCCATCATTGAAGGCATGAGTGTCATACCTCCCGCCTTTCAAGCATACAGGATGGCACGTTTCCGCTATTATTAGATCATCCTTTATCGAGGCATCTTTTGTTGGAAATCCCCAAATGTCACCAATGGAAACCCCAACAGGGTCACCAAACTCATCTCCTCCTACGACCCCTCGAGATCAAAGGAAAGCTACCCCTCCAAGGAGTCACCGGAATATCCATCAGAGAACACCACAAGGTAACATTCCCCAAGCACCTCCCTTGAACCAGCACATTCAAATACTTATTTCTCAACAGAGTGCGATGGCGTTCAATTCACAATTACCCTTCTTAGCATCGCTAAATCTTTCATATCTAATGAAGTTGAAAAATGACCCCATTGCACGTGGCCTTAACTGGCCCCCCCTACCCATGAAGCCCCCTTATAATATACCAAAATTTGAAGGGAAGCAAGCGGAAGTCCCTGGAAATCATATAATGACTTTCCACTTGTGGTGTTCGTCAAATAGTATCATTGATGATACCATTCGACTGAGACTATTTCAACACAGCCTGACAGGGCCTGCGGTGAAATGGTATGTTGAGAAACCATCTACATCGCACAGAACTTTTAGCGCCCTTTCTACTACATTCCTTACATATTTTCATCTCCCAATTCACCGTGACTCGAGAATGGAGCTTCTTACACATTTCATACAAACGCCAATCGTTCATATATCAGATCATCTCCACGAATGGCAGAGACGTCGTAGTTTATGCAAATCAAACTCGATGATAGAGTTCTGTTGGACTTATTTTTGAAACCCTCACAGTAGAGATTTTGAAAGACGTGGCAACGTAAAAACCTACCTCAGAGGAAGATTCCATTAGAAAAGCGCAACAACTTGAACTCATTTACATCCAATCATGATATATCTATAATGTCCTGCCAAATGCCCCACCCATGCAAACTTATAGGGAGTTATTAGGCGGGTTGAACATTGTTGATGGCTTGATAGGTTCCTTAGCCCAAATTCAACTAAACAGTAGTTATCAGTACCCAAGATACTCTTACGATTCTTCACAGAATGTATCGCAGCCCGAGTACCATCAAATTCAGCATGCACCTCTGCAGAACTTGATGAGTAGGGAAATGCCATACCATCAATAGCAAGGAGGCCAATATCCTCCCTTGCAGGGGAACTAGTACTCAACTAGAAATTTTAATACAAGAGAGTCACCCCAACATTCATACACCAATCAAGGACAAGGGAACCAATACTCCCTTTTCCCTGCACTGAATATACCACTGACGCAAAACAATGCACCGGTGGATCTAGTGCAACCTTCACAGGCTCAATAGCGACAATATTATGACCAGGAGAATAAAAATAATCCTCCAAAAGTTGAAAAGAAGAAGCCAAAAACAAGCAAAAGGGAGATTCTAGACAGTGGGTAGTAATCAACAACGCCCCTCGCAATCTTAGGCTAGGGGCAACTCCAACCGAAATTCGAACTAGGAGCCAAGTAATAACTCCCAAGGGAAAAACAAGAGACCCAATCTACGCATAAACCATTCTTGTGCCATATGTGGGGAGTACGGTCATTACACCCACCACTGTCCCGAAATTCCTGAGTTGAAGAAAATCTAGGGTAACCGAGGACAAGGGGGAAAAAAACAGCAGCCTATAGTAATGCAAGAACCTTTTCCCCATCAAGGAGTTGTTAATACCCAACAGTAATAACCACCCCAAAACGTTATTGTAGGGAACAGTCGCGAAATCTACATGGCTAGAAAATAATTGTTCTTCCAAACATGGAATAGGAACTATGACACTCCCTCGGATACCAACCTGTTAGGTACAAGTACGAGCACGCCTACCGCGTCGTTAACTATCTCCAAAGTACCTATTGAACCCCTTCCAAGAACAGTCAAAGGACCAACCAGGCGCATAGGACATCATTCCAAAGTTGATCATAGCTCAATCTCCAACATCGATGTTAGCATTGGACGTCCTACAGTCATGCCCAACACAGCGGAAGGCCTTACTTTCCACTTTAGGCACAGTCAACCCTTCTAATTCACGCCTAATGGTTTTCGATCTAGACAAGGCAGGCCATATGCTTCCTTATCTAGTCGCTTTCTAGATACCAATTTCAGTTCATAAAATCACCATACATTGGTGCATTGTGGATGAAGGAGCATCCACATGCATCATGTCCAAATCAGTTTAGAAAAAGTTAAGATCACCTAAATTGAAACCATATGACATCATGCTTATAGCATATAACAGGCGCCCATCAGCCCCTATAGGTATTTATCAAAATGTCCCAATGAACATGGCCGGAAAAATAGTCCTCATAGACATTGAGGTATTAGACACATAATTAGACTACAATAGACTCCTCGGGTGGAGTTACATGTATGTTATTACCGCGATTGCATCCTATGTTTTTAGGGTGATGATGTTCCCTCATAACGATAGGATCATCACCATCAACCAACTCAGATACTACGAAAATAAACCCATCATTAGGGGAATTTTGAGGTCCAAAATGGGCCTCCTAATGAAATTATAAAATAATAGTGGAAATAATAAAATAATATTAGATTACATCATCAACTTTTAGAGGGGAAAAATAAACAACTACTTTTTCAACTCATATTTTCAACTTATCTCCCTATGGGTTTACTCAAATTTTAAGCAGGAACACTCATTGGATGAAAATTTTAATTCTTCGTCCAAGGAGTACCCGTGTTGCACACTTTCGATAGACCCTATGTAATGAATAAAATAATATAAATATTGATTAATTAGTTAATTAGTAATTAGGTTGAAAAGGGATGTCTCATGAGACATGACCTTTCCTGAAGAGGCACTTGTCTAGGTATATAAGCAAGCCTCATTTGCAACATTCATATTAATTCATTCTTCATACAATTTATATAATAATATTTGTATCCTCAAAGGATATCTTGATACTTCAAGTCTTCTATAATATTTAACTTGAGAAGGAACTTCATTCACTTCATTTGGTATCAGAGCAGTTCGAGCTTTCAGCCGCTTAACCGCTACACAGAGCCACTCTCTCTGATCCAGGTCTTTGACCATAAAAATCGTCACCTTTGTTGTCATCAAAGCATTTCGCTACCAATCTTGGAGTTTCTCCATTTTCACAAGTAGGCCTTTGTCCAAAATTAAAAATTTTGAAGAAATTTCACCAGTAGGCCTTTGGCCAGAATTAAAAATTTGAAAAAAAAGGGGGAAATTATGTTTAAAAAATAAAAAATAAAAAACTGAAGAAAAAAAATGGAAGAAATATATATATATATATATAAGAGAGAACGAAAGTTTTTAAAAAAGGAAGATATATATATATATATATATATATATATATCTTCTTTTTTTCCTTTTAATTTATTTCTCCCTCTCTCTTTTTTAACTTTCCTTCTCTTATATATATATATATATATAATAAAAGAGAGAAGGAAAATTAAATAAAAGAGAGGGGGAAATAAATTAAAAGGAAAAAAAGAAGATTTAAAAGAAAATAGTTCCAAAATAAATAAAAATAAAAATAAAAAATGGTTTCACATTATTAATAAAAAGTGCATGATAGAAAAAACTATACGTAAGAGAAGTCAGAGTAGATAAGGTTATTTTGATTCTCCTTTAAGTGGTTTACAAGTTCATGGTTTTAGAATGTCATGGTAATTGCCCATGGTATTTTCAAGGTAAAATAAGAACAAAAGGAATAAAAAAACTCTGTGTGAATGGTAAGTTTACTTTTACGTGGAGAAAATTAGCCGAGTCAAATACACATAAGTGGACATATATTTTATAAGTGAATACAGGTGAATAGTCACCTTTAACTTTTCAACAAAAAAAAAGAGTTAAAAAAAATCATTTGTTAAAAAGAAAAAATTATAAATAAAAATAAATATTAAAACTAGAATTTACTTAGTCAACGAACTCATCACTAAAGGAAGACTACATTTAAGGTTATATAAAGGGAGTATTATAAGGAATTATCAAGGCAATTAATATTAAGGAAGAGTAATATTTTATTATAAAGATTAGAAATATCTACTTTTAAAAGCCTTAAGTTCATCCCAAAAGTATTTAATATTCAAGAAGCAAAATGGAGTCTAAATCATAATTGAAGAAAGGGAGATTTTAGAAACCTCACCCATCGATGCTAAGGTGTTATTTAAATTTAAAGGAATTCTATCTGAAAAATGTGTCACTATTGCCATATCACCCGTTGAAGAAAAAAATCATATAAACACTAAAATTGCAAACCAGTTGGTGATTCCAGAGTCAAATATAATCGAAAAATTAGACTTTTTTGACAAAAAAAAAATACGACATAAAAGGTCTACAACTAAATATTGGGGATTATACTTTTATCTCTCAATTTACCATGAAAACCTTACTTTTTGACAATAGTGACATTGTGTTAGGTTCACCATGGATGGAAACCCTAGGTTCAATTATCTTAAATGTGAAAAAGAAATTTTTGGCATTCTCCTACAAAAAGAAGAAAATAACGCTACAGGATGTTAACTTGAAGCCAAATTTCGTGATGCCTGAAGACATACAAGAAATTTCAAAGTAATTCTTCAAGAAAGTAAAAAGGTGATCCAAAATATGCAAAAGGAAATTGACAAAATCACAACTAACAAGAATGAAGAAGTTGTTCGCCTCAAAGACGACAACGATAAGTTACTAACTCAAATTAAGAAGTTGAAAAAAGACAAGAAGTCATTAGAAAAAAATGTTCAACAACTTGTCGAAAAGGAATCGTAAAAACCTTCAAATATAGAAGTTCAAGTTGAAGAAAAAACGAACATTGATCCAGTAAATATCACAACTCAAGAAAAAGACAAACAAGTCGCAGAAAATACAAACTTAGATCTTGCAGCTCATACGAGGAACATTCTAAGTGAAGGTTCTATAACCAACTCAATAACATCCTAGCCAAAAGAAAATCAAATAATTCAAACCAAAAAGGTTCCCTATCAACATCCAAATCACGAGAACAGACAACTCGATCAAGCTACGTATTTAGAACATAAACAACAAGCTAATGTTTTGAAGAATACTAATGTCGGTGCAATCCACTGATGTGATAATTCATCACAAGTTTCAAGTTGCTGCAAGATTCCACGAAAGATTGATCTAGGATGGTCTGATCCATTCCCAGTGCGCCAGTTTTGTTTGTCACTTAGAGGATCATATCAACTTGTATCGACAAGGATGACTGCCCCGAGATGGGAAGACGTTCGTAGCAGGAAAAGAAATCAAGGCCTTTCATCAACAAGCTTTGAGGACAAGGCTTTTTGAGGAGGAAGACAATGTAATGAATAAAATAATATAAATATTGATTAATTAGTCAATTAGTAATTAGGCTGAAAGGGCATGTCTGATGAGACATGACCTTTCGTGAAGAGGCACTTGTCTAGGTATATAAGCAGGCCTCATTTGTAACATTTAGATTAATTCATTCTTCATACAGTTTATATAATAATATTTGTATCCTCAATGGATATCTTGATATTTCAAGTCATCTAGAATATTTAATTTGAGAAGGAACTTTCTTCGCTTCACCCTACTACATAAAAAATGAGAAATACATGAAAAATGTTATTGCAATCACGTTTTTTGATGTATTTCTCATTTTTTGTGTAGTATAATCCATCGAAAGTATGCAGCATGGGTACTCCTTAGATGAGGAATTAAATTTTTCATCCGATGAGTACTCCCGCTCGAAATTTGAGTAAAACCTTAAGGAGATAAGTTGAAAAAATAGTTTTATTATTTTATTTTTTTTAATTGTTTAGCCTTTTTACCACAAAAATGGTGAATCATCCCCATCGTTGACATCATCGTCTTGAATCCTATTGGTTCTTATAAAGTTTATTTTGGCTGTACATTTTTCTTACGAGGCCCATTTTAGACCTAAAAAGTGTTCTGATGGACCGCTCTAGAGGTTGTACTACCATATGTGGATACAACCATGGAACCACTCACAAAGTATATAGAATTTGGCCTAGGACAATTCAAACCATCTTCTATCCTAGGATCATACCTAGGAGATCCACCTATTATACCAAGGGAAGCCCCGGAAAGTACAGAGGCAGTGGTGTGCATGATGACCTCATCAAACACCAAAACCAGCCCAGAACCAGAAACTAGTAGCACGGATACTGCGCCATGGGTTCAGCATTCCTACCTTATGCTATCTCCCAAACCCCATTTTTGTACCCCCCTTCTGGTTTTATTTCGAAGCAAATCATGGCAACTCTTACATTGCCAAAAATGGCTTTCGCAATACCAGTCTGGTATTTGGCTCCCCCGACCACGTTAGAAATCCCAGGTATTACCTATATAGGCATAAATCCTATTACCCCCCAAGAGGCCATAATAGCCAAAGAAGCCATTGTAGCAACACCGGATAGTACTACCCCAAGGGATAAAAAGAAAGGGAAAAAAGTCAACAACCCTAATATTTATAGGGAATTACAGCCTTGTGCATTATGTGATATTATAGCCCATCCTACTAACATTTTCCTGGAATTAGATGAATTAAAACCTCTTCTACATACTAAAATAAATGGCGTGACCTCAGACACTCGTAAAAATGAAAAGGTCACGAATATTCAAGGGAAGGTGTTATGCACGAACCATGCATGTGTCATATGTGACGAGTTCAGGCATTACACCCATCATTTCCCGAAGATGCCTCGATATAAGGATGCATTACAAGCCCTATAACAATCCAATCAAGGGGACCCCTCTATAGTTTCCATACAAATGGAGGGAGATGATTCCAAAACCATCTTCTACGTACGAGAATAGCCTGCATCATTCTCGTACTCATCCAACCCAGCGACTCAAAGAAGGCAAACAGAGGCCACACCGCATGTCACAGTTTGTGCATTGTGCAATGAACCCGATCACTTGATCATACAGTGTCCTGAATTAAGGGATTTTAATCGTTGGTACCCAATAGCACACGTTTCCCAAAGAAACTTATTTCGATATAAAAGGCACACATGTCACATCTGTCGAAGCAACCATCATGTGTGTCATTGTCCCAACCTCCATCGTCTCTGATCACTATTGGATTTCATGCAACGTTTCATCGTTGAAAATCCCGATTTAACAATCTCGGACACAGAATCCATGGACAGCACTACAACTCAAAGGACTGAAGCAATGAAGACCATATTATATATATCATAAGAGAGACGGTCACCAGAACAACCACCGCTTCCCCATATCCATCCTCATCCTCAAGTCCAGCTTTGCGCATTATGTAGCGAACGTGATCACTTAATTGTCCAATGTGCAGCTCAAGAGTTGTTTCAAAGATGGTCTCGGTCAATCCGGTGTACTTCATAGGGTTACAACCCGATTAATATTATTTTCGGATATGTCAAGAAAACCACCATCTACACCATTGTCCCTATGTTCCCTGATTCCGTTTAACATTAGATTCACTATGCCTGGCCATAACCAATCTCACCAACTTGGATAGATCAGATTCAGAGTTAGTAGAAAGTTCCACAACCTAGGAGAATGAAGCAACTAGGTCCATCCGTTGCATATCTGAAGAAAGGAATCCACCAAAAGTACAGCTTCCCACCCCCAACCCCCCTCCACGCCCAATTCCATCCTACGTATTGTGTGATAAACGTGACCATTTAATCACTCAGTGCCCAAATTTAGTATCATTCTGAAAATGGTACCCAATCACCCTGGTGGTCCAAAGGGATTGGAAAACAAAAGAGCATTAGTCTCTTCTAATTTTCCAAGATAACCACCATGCTCGACATTGCCCCTATGTCCCCCGATTTCAACTAATGCTAGACATCATGCGCTCATTCGTCACCAATAATCCAGACATAGTCGGTTTCGAGTTACCACAACATACGCAATTGTTAAAAACGAGGCCTACCCCCCGTTGTCGTCGTCTACCTAAGAACACAAAGGCAACCCTGCTTTAACCTCAAACACTCAGAAATATTTGCTCTGACCTCAGACACTCATAAAGCACAAATGACTTGAAAATAGGCCATATTGGCCTCTATATCGCCCTTTTTCCATTTTCAAAAGCCCATAACTAGAGCTCAAAGTACCATTAAGGGAATTTTGAGGTTTAAAATGGGCCTCCTAAGAAAAATATACAATCAAAATTCACTTTATGAGAACCAATCATATTTTAGGGGAAGACATCATCCCTAATGGTTGAGGTGGCATTGTTTGAGTTAAAGGTACTTACTTGTCACATTCTAAATGGTGGATAAAAACTCATGGTTAACCATGGTAGAGCTCTAAGTACTTTTAAAGTCAAAGTAAAGTACTCATAATAAATGTCATTTCACACTTTTTGAATAAAAATTTATACATAAAATAATATATTACATTCATTATATTATTTTTGTTTAGTACATTAATTACATGTTATTATACAATTTAAATAATATAAATTTTAATTAATAACATATTATATAATTAAGAATTTATGAATTTATATTTATATTTTATAATGACCTAAGTACAAAGGACAAATGCATTAGTTGTTCAATGATAATGACTTTTTCTTGAAAAACGCATTCTTATTTATAGTCACATCAATACAATTTTTTTATTAGTTTTATTTTGGTACAACTTTTGAATTGAATTTAACCATTGTTACATGGATTGTGATGCAAAAAGTGAATTGCAAATTCATAAATATTATTTTATTGGTTTAGATATTATTTTATTATTTCCTTAGGAGGCCCATTTTAGACCTCAAAATTCCCCTAATTCCAATCACAAAACCGCAAGAAAAATAGTGATCAGCACTTCATCATGTTCAATATGGACCCCATAAATGTAGGTTTCAGATAAAGTCATTTTTGGGCCCAACGCCCATCCCCTCCATACTACAATTCAGGTACACCCTCTCTTATCATTTTAAATTCAAGTTATTTCAAAGTAATTATATGGAAAAGATGCTTTCACTTGGGGTATTGGTTGCAAATGTTGCAGGCACGCCAAATCACTATACGTCCTAGACAGCAAAAGTACAAGAGCAAGTATCATTCTATTCTCAGCATGATAGGATTCCCAAAAAATCTTTACATATCCTGACATCATTTCCTCAGAAAAATAAAACCATAGGTTTCATTCACCCAACCATGTTTATCATCACCCCACCTTGCACATGATAAACACCCTTGTCGGTTGACAAAGCCACACCTTTCATGGCATTCATCACTCATGTAGACCATACGCCTATATCTGGAGCCATGGCCACAAAACTTTAGCCCGAGAACCATTTCATGTTCATACATCCATAATCAAACATTAGTAAGTTTTACTCAACACATATCAAAACCCTATTCTCGGGCCACCATTATCTACAAGTGGATCACCCAAAACGCACCACTGCATTTCACATTCGGCCTATCACACCCTCCTAAGCATAGCCCATCTATGACATTTTCATCTGCCTCATCACTCTTGCACTGATACCAACCAATGGGGCCCCAATGCTCAGCAAAACACCCTCCTCACATCACTGTGCAGGATCATTCATGTTAATGGGGCACACATCTCCGTTCTTGTACATCCAAACCACTTTCATATTCTTTTGGAAAGTATACAAAGATTATTTTATGAGAAAAATCCCACCCATCCATTTACATTTCTTACCTGGCAGCAGTCCCTAATCACCCTTGGTCTGAGCTTCGCATTGTTTACCATGCCCAACCATGTCAATCCTAGAAAACATACACCTACCCTGGATGTCCTACCCAACCCAAGGACTCCCCCATCAGAAGTTGTTATGACTTTCGCCACTCACATTCACAGCTCTGACCTCGAGCCAGTCAACCATAATCACCAATTTCAACCATCTCTCGCCATCATGTCTTGTTAACCAATCACATCAAGCCTTGTTTTCATCAAAAACATTGGTCCCCTGTACTAGTACTTATTTTTTATCGGTCAATGCTTCCTTCATGTTGACTCCGAAAACCATTATCCAGGAAGGACGTAGTACGAGCCCCCACCATTAAAAGGGGCGTCCTCGAGTGGCACAATGGGAATTAACATCGCCCACTGATGTCATCGATCCTCTTGAAATTCGACATCAGCAAAGTTTTCATGTCAAAATGGTATCGTACTTAACAACCATTGCACTCTGAAATAATTAGTTGAAGACCCGTAATCAGTGAGCATCTTTCAAAAATGCTTACGCGGGAAGGCCCCAAATAGTTGAAGACCCATGCCATTACTAAGAATTTCCTTCAGAAATTCCTTACCTCGCCAATGCATGGGGGTGCCACATTCAGCTTTTCTATGCATTGAAAAAATGCCCTAGAGGGCGTCAGTAATCATCGTCATCAACCAGTAGCAAGTCACCTGCCACAATGTGACCTAACAAAACCAATATCTATCAGATTTTGTTAACTAGTCATTATCACGAGCATGGGACATGCCCGCCTCGTAGAAATATTTATCATTTTATCTCTTGCAGGTTTCCAACAAAGCGTGGTATTTTTTTACTTCAGAAAATGGGTCTCCCTACTTAGTCCCACAGCAGGTTACTCTCTCTCTCTCTCTCAAAAGGATTACATGGAAAATAAAACGTAATGTATTTCGGTGATACATTTCTTCCTAGACCTAATACATAAGGGGGCAACTGTTAACACCAGAAAATCATACAGGCACAAGACATTAGAAAAATATCAAGCAGAAGGTACAATTAAATATTTTTAGAGAATAAATACATCGGGAAAGGAAAATTTTAAAAATTCCTAAGGTCCAGTTAGGAAATTGGCAGGCATCGCACCAGCAACAAAGTGTTTTTGCGCACATCGCGCCTATCCATTCGATAGTCATGTAATCCTGAAAATGATGAAAACTCACCATCCAATACCACTTGACACACTTGACAAGGATAATTCTCTGTTAAGTATGGTCAAGAACAACCAAAATCAAGCCACCTTGAGGAGGTATGCATCCCACAAAGGAATCTCCTCCCCACTCTTGGGTCACTATCAATCTTGGGCCAAGAGAGGGAAGAGAAGTTCAAAAATTCCTATATAAACTGGCCATGGGAAGAGAAAAAGGAGCACATTGTTATGTTGGCCAAATTGCTCCATAGCAAACCAGCTTGCAAGTGTAGCAGCAGAAGGATTGGAATGACTCACATGTTGGCCATCAAATATCTCAGTCTAATAGAGAGCTTCACCATATGGCATTGATAGACATCCTTTTGAGAGAGGGAGGAGATACTTACAGCGAACTTGAGAAAAGGAGCCCCCCTTGTTCTCAGTATTTGAGCTCCGTAGCTCAAAGGACTCATTTCAAGGACGATTTAGCATTGTATTCTTCATACCACCAACACCTAATAAAGGGAGATTTCTCCATTTGTCTTATTGGGTTGTTACTCCATTTGAGCATTTGTATCTTGTGTATTTTCTATTTTGTTTCATATTGTTGTCTGCTTAGCTTACCCTCAAACTTTTGTTTACATTGTTTACAATGTTAACTAACACTAACATCATTCTTCTCTGTTTTCTTTTGCAGATAACAACCAGCTGCTAAAGAGGTGAATTTTGGTACATCCGTGTAGCAAAAACACCACCACAGTTACAAATCTTTCCAACCATCAAATCTAAGAAACATTGACTTACTCAAAAATTCAGGTATTGCACTTCCCTTGTTGCTCCACTTATAATTATATGGATATTTTATTTCTTAGAATTACTTATGGTCAAAATGTCTACAATTAATGATGGAGATTTTGAAACACAGAATGTTGAAAGTGGGGAAAATAGAAATGATTAAGACAATGACCATGAAATGATGGAAATGGAAGTGAGCATTAATCATTGTAATTCTCTCTCTCTCTCTCTCTCTCTCTCTCTCTCGCTCTCTGTAATTATTATTTGTATTTCCATGTTTCAAAGTATTTCATATGATTAATAGAGTTAAAGTAACTGGAATAACTACAATGATAAGTGGAATGTCCAACGAAACTATATTCAATATCAAAATATTATCTTGACAACTTAACATGATTCATTGTTTTCCTATTTAGTTATGAATTCAAAACATTTTATATGTTATTATAATGACAAATAAGGACAAATTCAGTGATAAGGTGCAATAGTACATTTATGAAGATGAGATCATATCAGGTACCTATAGCTTGTCTTATCGTTTCACTTGTTATCTTTTAGATTTTAATGCTTTTAACAATCATAACATTTCATATGTTTACTATAGGACCAAATGAAAAGAAATGAAAAGAACAAGACTAACAACTAGAACAATGTTAAATGTGTGTGTGTGTGTGTGTGTGTGTGTGTGTGTGTGTATTATATTTATATATTTAATTGGAATGTTGTATTGAATATGTATTATATTACATAATTTGGTCATTAGAAGTATTATTGAAATTTGATTGAATCTTTGACATATTTTCTCCACGTCATATTAATATAACATAAAATAATATTAGCTCATATGTAAATAATGGTAAAAATATTCAAGTCAATTTTATTTTTTCAGCAATGTTTTCTCAGAAATTTTTGTACATTGAATAAAGTGGTTTGACTAGATTATCTATTATTGTGTTGTAGCCAAAACAAATGGAAAGAAAATAGTTATTTTAGAGTTAAAGAACATTTTTATTATAGCATTAATGATAGTACAACAAAGGGCCATATGGAGAAAATTGGAAAGGTGGCAAATTACTCATTAAAGAAAAAATTATTCGGGTTTTGAACACATGCAAAATATTTTCTTGAAATGTGTTTACAGAGTAAATATCTTGACATTACAATCACCTTTGAAACAAATAACATCAAAAATTCAAAAAAAGTTGCTTTTTCATAAATCAAACTTGAATCAGCTTCAGTTTATGTGGACTACTTCATATTGTAAAGCACCAAAGGTACATAAGGTAAAAGTATACCCAATATGAGGAAACTAATATTGTGGTAGTGGATTGTTCACTTGCTAATGTGAAAGAAATCCAAAAAGAAAATGTGTTCTTGCTACTCCATTCATTGGAACAAACGATAATGAGAATTGGTTGATCGATGTGCTATGAACAATGTTGAATAAATTAATCAAGGAAACAAATCTGTGAGCTACTTTGAAGGACCCTTAGATGACAATTATGTATTTCATGCATAAATGTACATATACTATCTATAATATGAGTTCTTGGTCAGTATATGTATGGCATCATGATTTATTATTGTACTTCATGCCCTTTATTAATTTAAGTTGACTTGTATTTCATGACACCAATAGAAATATTGGTGGTTTGGGTTATCATTAGTAGAAATAAAATATTTTTATTTTGTTCTTATAACTTGTCTTAGTCCACAAAAGTTAAAAAACTATAGTAGATCTTGGACTAAAATGAACACCAAAAGCAACTAAGGGATACATTATAGAACATAATATATAGTTTATTAGTATGTTTGAAATATATAAAGTGTATTAGGTTTGATGTTGAAATTAACATATAATTAGTTTTTCTACTTGAATTGGACTATTCAAATTATTTTCGTCTGAGTAAACAAATTATTCCTACTCCTAAAATCAACGATTTAAATGTTGGATCAATATGCTCATGCAATACTTGTTCCATACAAATTAAATAAAGGTATTAGGTTGTATGTAAGTAGACATATCATTAATTTGTTCGCTTAAATGGGGCTAGTGTAAATGTGATAGCAGGCCCCTCCAGTGGCATGCATGCTATTTTGCCCAAGATTCTCCTCCCTTGTGCACTGACGACAACTCCAATGAAAATATAAAATTTTATTAAGGACCCCTCTGCCAAATGTTGGAAATGATTTCACTAATGAGAGGGGGGGTGAATCAATAGTGACAGGGTTTATGTATACTTTTAAATTCTTTTCCGAATTTCTGATTCACAACCACACATTAAGCCGTTAGTAGATTAGCTCATATAATGCATTAACCAACTGAGTAAACAATAGATCTAAATACCACGATCATCACATGAAAGCTATAAAACAATCAAACAGTTATGCACAAGATGACACAGGATGTTTCTGGTGGAAAACCCTCTGCAAGGAAAAAAACCACCCGTTGTTGTTGCCGCTCAAATCTTTTATTGAGTGTTGAACAATTTTTTACATAGAGGAGTTATCACCCACTACTTGGAAGACTCGACTATTATGACAATCTATTAGCAACATCAGTTAGAAAGAATATTCTCTCACAATTCTACGAACAACCATTTGATGGAAGCCACCACAACCAACGAGCCTCACCCAACTCTACTGGACTTTGGAGAAATTGCTTCTCGTACTTATTTGCCTGCTAGAAGGCCCCCACCTTATCTACACACTGCTTGTTATGAATCCTCAATGCCTTCAACACCTCTAAGTGAACCACGTTTCATGCACTTTCAAACTGAGCTCTCAAATCTGCTCAACATGAGCAACCCAGCAACTACTCTGATTATAAAATAATAGTTTGATAAAGCATACAACTCCACACAGCTACAGATATGCAATATGATAGATAAAAAATTGTAGCACACTTTCACTCTCAGACCAACAATCCTCTCACGCCACCATAAACAATAACTCGAGACTCTCACAAAATTATATGTCAAATTGTCCTCAATAATCTCCAAATCAATATGATCTTGGGAAAATACCATGGTTATGCCAATACCCAAGACACTTGTACCATGGTAATCTCCAAACCAATACCATAGGCAAATATCATGGTTATGTCAATACCAAGGACACATGTACCATGGTAATCTCCAAATCAATACCACGGGAAATACCATGGTTAAGTCGATACCAAGGACATATGTACAATGGTAATCTCTAAACCAATACCATGGAAAATTACCATGCTTATGCCAATACCTAGGATGCATGTAACATGGTAATCTCCAAACCAATTCCACATGCCAACCAGCTCCACACACATACCAGTACCAAGATAATGATATACTCATGATTGAACCTACAACAGCACGCACAAAACGTGGAAAACTCGGTTGCAACCGCACCCATAAGTCAGCATCTGTGCGGTTAAAGGCCTACAACCGCATGCATGAAATTGACTTTGCGTGGTTGGGGCGGAGAATGAAAAACAAAGAACCTTAACACAAAACCTCTGCCAACCTTCTTCCACATCCTCACATACTTCTTCAACTCATCTACCATTGTCAACACATCGGTGATAGGCCCAACAACTATTAACACACTCATCTCAACACTAATAAGCCAAGCTGCTCTACACACAGGTCAATAATATCAGCAACCAATCGAGCATAAACAGCGGCAACTCATACTACCATCCAAACATCTACAACTCATGCTACCATCATACTACTAAGTTGACATCAATTCCAACCAACAACTGCACCAACTGTTGCATCATCAATAACAACACCAAATTCTTTTTTATTCTTTACATTAGTTCTCTATATTTTCCTGACTCACAAATAAGATAGGATTATTTCCCTTTTGCTCAAGACAAACTCAAAACCCTGCCTTTCAGGTACCTCTTGGACTATAGCGATGCAAACTTTTTTTTTTAGTGTATATTGGTGTTTCCTATATCATGGCCATCTTTATTTATTTCAATCCGACATCGAAACAAATGTGACTTCGAGCGAGCCCAAGGCTCGAACTTCGACTAATCGGGGTCAGCCACTCAATCCATTCCCAAAATTTTCATTGAAGTTGCCGAAAATCCCACTGCTCCAAGGTTGGACTTAAGACCAAGTCGAGATTAAATGATGTTACACTTGCAGGAGTTCAAAAGGCCAACCTCCAACCATGGGCCTACAACACTAACCATGGCGAATATAGCAAAGAACTATATGTTAATTATGATTTCCTCATTGGTGAATACTCTCCACTGTGTGATCAGTTTTGTATCTCCACTTAACAAAATTAAACTCGATTGGTCGACTTCATTCTAAACTCATCGTTGCACAATGACTGGAATAAATAGCACCATATGGTTTCACCTATCGTTAATGTCAAACCTTCAACTTAAAGGAATTAAACGCAGAATTAATCTTAAAACCCAAGCACTTTATAACAAATGGGTCATAAAGTAATTTACTCAAAGTGCAAACAAAATAAATTTCATTAATTCCTTTTGGCCTTCCAAACGTAGGTGGGGTCTCTGGCCTTATACCAACCATAAAACAAGAAATCTCACACCATAATATTTATTTACCATTTGCAGACAGAACTTTGAATCAGGTGCATAGAGAAAGAACTTACATTATAGGGTTTATAAGGTTACTTGGCCAACCACTAAAACAACCTAACTCAACCTACTAACTAGCATTATTACAATGAGCCACCTGGTTATACTAACAACCCAGACTCCTTACTATAATTTCCTAATTTATGGTTTATACACCTATATATATATATACACCTATATATATATATATATATATATATATATATATATATATATATTCTTCTAGAATATACATGGCTCCATCGAGCCTTAAACAAATGATTTGTCGAGGGTGATGCTCCTTCATCAAAATGATTTTCCATCCATCTTTAACTCATCAAATTCGCTTTGTTACAAATGGAAAAAATTCATACTATATACTAACATCATTTTTTAAATGTTTTTAAGTGTTATGTTTTGATGCTCTCAAGTAACCAAAGTGTTGAAGTGGTGATATGTTAATGTCATGTATATGTTTGCAGTGCAGATGTAGATCATCAATAATGTAAGTCGAAAGATATTGTTGATCTTTGAAATGATTGGGGTATTCTTCTAAACGTACACTACGAATGAACTTATTTGTCGTATTAAAAGAGAAGTAGATAGGCAGTTTCGTGATAGGTCTTTTTTGTTTAGGCCTTCTCAGTTAGAAGTATTAAAATATTGCTTAAAAAATTAGGATGTTGCAATATGGACATGGGATGTCACTAACAAGTACATCCAACAAGTACTTGAAAAAACCAGATATTGATATAGGAGACTTTAAATTCATATGGGATGAAACTCATTTCCATTTGAAAACAAAAGTGAAGGCAGGGAGAACAACACAGTTCTAAGAGAAAATATTGACTGATGTGTGGTCCCACTATGGAGATAAAAATGAAGAATCAAATGTGTTTCTAATAGATACATCAAAGCATCCATCTCAATTCATCGAATATTGGTAAAATCACATCTTAATAAAATCCTACACAAGACAAGTGCCAGATACTTGACTTATGTAGGTTTTATTTACATTTATTAAGACATTTCTCTGTATCAAAGAGAAATGTGAGTACATTAGGATGTTCAATAAAACATGTACTTCATTGTAATGTAATGGATGGGGATATTCTTTTTAAATAATTTGGTCACAACAACATTCCAATTTTTCAATGCAACTTGGATAGTATTTTGTGAATCAATTTGAATGATTTGTTATTTTTTGACAATTTGTAATCATTTTTGCATTCAATTTGTTGTACTACGAACTTACGATTTTTTAACCATATTTTAATATTGAATTTACTATTTTTAACACCTATTTGAAATGGTTTAGAAATAACGAGGCACAAAATAGAACTTATCATTCTGTCTCATATTAAAATTTATTGTTTTTAACAACTGCAAACTTACCATTCCTTACCATATTTTAATATGGAATTTATTATTTTTAATAACCTCAAATTTTTTAAGGTCCGCAGAGGCGGTTGGTTGGTAAAGTCAGACTCGTCATGACGGTCAGGTCTTTTGCTCAAACCCGAGCGAGGGTGGTGACTAGTCACAGGGAAACGTTGAACCTGGGCCAAGCCCGCTCACCTTCGCCTCCAAGGGCATGGTCTAGTGGCCAGCGGACACACTGTTAAGGAGTTCGCGATGTTAAGCAGGTCACAAGTTCGAGCCTCGTCTTATCCGGGTATCATTCTTGCAGGTTGGGAGGTCCCTGAGAGGTTATTATGGTAGCTGGGGGGTTTGACCCCACACCTCGCTTTTGAAAGTTGTCTGATGTTGCCGATTCCTCTGACTTACAAAAAAAAATAACCTCAATTTTTTTAAAATGTAACTTATTGTTTTATTGCTTTTAATTTTAACATAGAAGTTACTATTTTTATTTTGTAATAGAAAATGTTTATTTTTATAATATAAAATTTATAATTTAAAAAAGTGCAAATTGAATTCGAATTACCTAATTATGGCTCGAACCGAATGGAATTGGTGAATTTTCGAATTTATGGGGCTAATACAGCCGAACTTGGTAACTATGTTTTAATTTGCATTTTAAAATGAAATTTGTCATTAAAAAACATCTTATATGATACATTAAGGCAAAAAGTCGTGTTTATTGATGAATATTTAGTCATTTGTACTAATACTCATATAGTGTAAGACGTAGATTTTGAAATAAATCTCAATGTAAATAAAGGTACAACTCTCTTATTTTTAAGAGAAGGGTATATTTTTGTATTAATAAGAACTGGATTATGGGCCAAACAACCTTACACGTGATGACTGCATTTTGTTCTTTGATATTTTATGTTGAACATTCTATCAAAAAAACATAAAAAATGTCATTGTTCTTATATATTCTAAGGCCATTACGACTATACAATCTATAAATCATTTATTCTATCAAAAAAACATTAATAAAATTGTCATCATTCTTATATATTCTAAGGTCATCATGACTACACGATCTATAAATCATTTGTGATAGAAATAATGTGATCGAAACCAACAATACAATAACCTATTTATTGAATTTTATTTAGTTATATGCATTGGTACAAGTTTATAGATGCATTGCACATTTGAAATTATTGAAGATCTTAATGTAAGTAAAGATGTACTTTTTACAAAACAAATTATAATTAATTGATAAAGAATTTTATGTGGCCTATTTTATTTTCAATCCATAATTTTTTATAACTATGTATTCTTAAATCAATTATATACGCAATCATCTCACATAAGTCAGTAAATCAGGAAGTCATTAATTGGCTTTTATATATATATCACTAAGTATTGTAGTGGAAGAAATGGGCCAATCTAGGCGAATTGTCTCTAGTGAGATTCTATAATCAAGTTTTTTTTCTTGTCTTACAATCAAAGGGAAATAGGTCCTTGAAAATGGACCCTTTTTCTTCAAAAACACAAGCTTATTCATGAAATAGTATTTTTTGGAATACAATATAGTCATAATGTCACTCTCATCCACCAAAATGGAAAGCATTACCAAATCTTCCCATTCATTATGGAACAAATTTAAGGGATTGGAAAACACCTTAGAAAATATCTTGGTCATGATAATAGAAGTATGGAAGAAGACATGGTTACCTCTACCAAAATCTTTGTGAAAAACAGACATACATTGGGTTTGCCAAATTTAATAATAACATCAAACTTGGATGGACTAGGTAGATGCATAATTTGGATTTTAAAAACATGGAATTTAGATGTTAATTGCACTATTTGTTTGATCACTTCATGGAGACTTATCCCGAAAGAACCTAAGAGATGAACCCCATGATTGTAGAAATTAGTATCCACTAAGCATGCATACATCCAGATTCCCCTAATCTCACAATATTTAACTTCTTGCAAAATACAGAATCATTCCACTGTTAATCTTTTGCGGAAAATTAATTGCAAACACATGTGAAGCATAAATAAAAACAATCGCACATAACACAGTTGTTTAACGGGAAACCCTGAAGCTGAAAACCCCAACTATCATATATTATGTATCATGGAGATCATGTAACAATCTCATACAAAGCTTAGTACATCAAGCTCTTAGTACAATCAATCATCACACACTAATCAGAAGAAATCTGCAAATCCATGCACTGATTTCTTGCCCCCTGCTAGCCTGCCTCCACTGCGCAATCCCTACTAAAGAATAGCTCTGAATGAATTCAAATTCCCCTTGCCTTGACTGCGCAATCCTCATTGGCAACTCCAATGTGTGTGTGATGCAATCAATGCATCACTATAGTCACAACAGATAGTCCATCTTGCCCTTTCACCTATCTCTCCACTGAGGCTCCACTGGAACTGACATGCACCGTAGTTAACTTTTGTATTGTTCAGTTGATTAATGAATTATTATTTGTGAATTAATTAACTAATTAATTCACTCCCCTCTCACTAGAGTATCATTCAGTTAGACTAGATACAACTAGCTCAACTGAGTTTAACTCCAATAATTGAGTTAAACTGAATAACGACTCCATGAACTACTCTTCCAACTCTGTCATAACTTTGCCACTTCAGTTCTAACTGAGTCCTCCATGCATGAACCACTAGTAAACCCTAGGAATTGTGTAATTCCTTCAGCCCACTGATTTGCCAAATTTGTGCCCTGAAACTAAGTGCTCCAAGAGAATAAGTTGATGTTTATTATCGGATTATTATTAAGAGCTAATAATAATTGACACTTCTATTTTTAGATCGACGATCTATAAATAGACTTCGCCTAATATTCTAAAAATAGAATTTCATCTATTTTTCCAACTTGACCAACCATCCACAAATAGCTTCCTGCAACTTCTGAAATATGATCACAATGTCTAAAAATAGACTTGCGTCAAAAATAGCCTGCAAGCCCACTTAGTGAATGCGATTCTTTTCATTAAGCTCATCATCTTGTTGAATCTCAACACTCCCTCTCAACAAGATAGGGATTATCCTTCACCCCGATCTTGCCTCTATGGTATTCGAATTTGCTCCTGGTGAGCGCCTTCGTCAGAATATCTGCATCCTGATCTTCCGTAGGAATGTACTGAAGCAACATGATCTTCCACTGCACACAATCTCTGAGATGATGCTATCGGATATTAATATGTTTAGATCTATCATGAAACACAGGATTAATCGAGAGTTTAATGCAACTCTGATTATCACAATGTATCACTATAGGATCTAAATGTGAACCGAACAAACCAACCAGGATCTTCCTCATCTTGATAGCCTCACATGCAGTTTGACTTGTTGCCATGTATTCTGCTTCTGCTGAACTGAGTGCCACAGATCTTTGTTTCCTGTTGTACCAAGAAACTGTCGTAGATCCGATATTGAAAATCCCTCCTGATGTGCTCTTTCTGTCTGTTGGGCTGCCTGCCCAATTTGCATCCGTGAAGCCATGCAACTTCACCTCATCCGTCTGTCTGTACCATAAGCCATACTCAGATGTGCCCCTGAGATACCTCAGGACATGCTTGCTTGCCTTCCAAAAGAGCTTGGTAGGCTTAACCATCGCTTGTGAAAGCTAGTTCACTGCATAGCATATGTTCGGTCTTGTATTAACTAAAAACATGAGCGAACCCACCAACTGTTGATAAACAATGGCATCCACTACCTCTGCCGATGTAGCATCCTCTTTCCTCCAAATTCCTGGAAGAGGAATGTCGATAGGCTTGCAGCCTTGCATGTGAAACTTCTCCAGTATCTCCCGGGCATACTTGCCTTGAGACACAAAATTTCACCTTCCCGCTACCATATTTCCAATCCAAGGAAATAATGAAGGAGGCCCAAATCCTTCAGCTCAAACTCCTTTGCAAGATCTGCCTTGCATGAGTGTATCAACTGCTCATCACTCGTTAGTATTAAATCATCAACATAAAGAACAATGATTAAAAGCTTACCCTCCACCACAATTTGGTACAAGTTTGCATCCGCCTCACTCTTGGTGAAGCCAAGTCCAGTGAAATAGTTGTCGATCCGTGTGTACCAAGCACGAGGTGCTTGTTTCATCCCATATAGCACTCTTTTGAGCCTGCACACATGCGACTCGCTGCTGAAGATCTCAAATCCTTTAGGCTGCTCAATGTACACCTCTTCCTCAATAATCCCATTAACGCAGTCTTCACATCCATTTGATGAATGTGCCAACCCATCTGCTGTGAGAGAGCAAGGATGGTCCTTATGGAAGAAAAGCGTGCGATAGGTGCAAAGGTTTCTTCATAATCAATCCCCTCGATCTGTGAGAAGCCCCGGGCAACAAATCTTGCCTTATACTTCTCGACGCTCCCGTCAGCAGCTTGCTTTACCTTGTAGATCCATCTTGGTCCTACAACTGATTTACCAACCGGCCTTGGAACAATCTCCCAAGCACTGTTTCTGACAATGGAGTCATACTCCTCCACCATGGCATCTACCCATGTGGGCTCCTGCACTACTTCTTCAAAAGAAGATGGCTTTGTCACAACACACTTGCTCATAAGAGTCATGTATCCAGTAAATCAGTTAAGTGAATGTCTCTATCTACGCTGTGATGTAGGGACTCCTACATTTTGTGCCACATCAAGCTTCAGACTCTCAGCTTCTGTGGTACGCTTTCTGCCTTGTCTGATGTTTGGTTCTGCATGAGTGGACTCATCCACTCCATGAATCTCCTCTTGTGGTTGATCCACATCCAGAGGCTCATATTTCGAAACAAGCAGTTCCTTCACTGCATGCAAGTCTAGCTCCCTCTCAAGCATAGCTCGTGCAGCACCCACGATCGTTCTATTCTTCCTCTCCGCGACCCCATTCTGTTGTGGGTTATGAGGTGCTATGAGTTCTCTTCGAATTCCTTCTTTGCTACAGAAGTCTTTGAATTCGCCCGAGACGTATTCACCACCATTATCGCTCCGTTAGAGCTTTCACTTGCTTCCTCGACTCCTTCTCCACCAATGCTTTAAACTCACAGAACTTTGAGAATGTTTCGCTCTTCTTCTACATAAAGAAGATCTAGCATCTACGAGAATAGTCATCAACAAATATAACATAATACCTGTGTTTTTCTATTGAAGCAACCGAGAAAGGTCCACACACGTCTGTGTGAATTATCTCCAGGATCACCGAAGCACGGTTCTCCTTCTCATGAAAGGTGGTCTTCACAAACTTACCCATAGTACATCCCTTGCACTAATCTGACTGCGCAAGAGTACCCTTGGGAACTCCAGTAGAAATCTGTTGCAAAATCTTCAAAGCGCTATGGTGAAGATGGCCCAATCTCCTGTGCCATAATTCGCCCTCATCCCGACTCACCACTTGTTCTGCTTTGCCCACCATTGCAACGCAGCCATCTACCTCCAGCTTGTAGAGATTCTTAACTCGAATCCCTATCTTCTTGGTTTGACCCGTTGTTTTATGTCGAAGGAAGATTTTTCCCTCACTGAAAACAACATCATAACCTTTGTCCTCCAACATTGCGACTGAGACCAAGTTCTTCTTCAGACCTGGAACATGCATAACATCCTTCAACAAGAATGGATTACCGGACTCCCTCTCAAAGGTAATGGTCCCAATGTCGATCGCACTGTATCGACCATCGTCACCCATCTCTATATGCTTCTGGAGGTCCCTCTCCTCCAAGTCACTAAACAACTCCTTGTCTCCCGTCATATGGAAAGACGCACCACTATCAAGATACCACACCGATCCCATATAGCTTGAAACCAAGCATGCGATCAAAAAGAAATCAAGTTCAAATTGCGAGGCTAAGACCTCTCCAGCAGCCTTCTTGTTCTTCTTCTTCTGTGGGTAGTTAGTGGTGAAATTCCCATGTTCGTGACAGTGAAAACACTTCACCTTGGACAAATCCTGCTTTTTGCCTTTTGCTTCGAGTTTTGAAGGAAATTTTTTCCCCTTCCCTTTCCTTGCTTTGGCAGCCAAAGCGCAATTCTCTTCATCTTCATTGTTCAATGAAGAGCCATCCCTGGTACCCTGCCTTATCTCCTCCTACACAAGATCCGACCAAAGTCGCTCCCATCCCGGCAGTTTCTCCCGTCCATTAATAGAGTCTTCGTAGCTATGCCAACTCTTCGGAAGCCCAAGGAGAGCCAAGATCACCAAGTCTTCATCATCGACAGTAATCCCCACACTTCCCAGTTCAACCCTACAATGGACAAACTTCGTGAGATATTTTGGAATATTGTCACCCTTCTCCATTTTTATTTTTCTGAGCTTGTCTTTCAACGCCAACTTCCTCTGGTCGCGGCTGCTTTGGAACAAATCTATCAAAGCCTTCCACATTAAGAATGGAGTGGCTTTCCCGTGAGGGCTGGACACAATATGGTCCTTCACACCTTCCAACAGAATTCTTCTTGTCTTTTCTATCTTCTTTTGCCATGCGTCAAGTAATGCAACATCACTAGATCCCGGCTTAGGAACATCACTATCAATGAACTCCTTCAGTCCATTATCCTCCAGCACCGCCTCCATCTTATCCTTCCAGGCTATGTAATTCGAGCTCCCATCAAGGGAATACTCCAATCGCAACCCATTGAAAGACATTTCAATGTATACTCAACTTCTGCACCAAGAAATTTATGAAGCAAATTCAAATTGTCCACCAGCACAAACTCAACAATTCTTCAAAATTGCAATCTTCAAGAATTAACAATGCTCCGATACCATGTAGAAATTAGTATACACTAAGCATGCATACATCCAGATTCCCCTAATCTCACAATATTTAACTTCTTGCAAAATACAGAATCATTCCACTGTTAATATTTTGCGGAAAATTAATTGCAAACACATGTGAAGCATAAATAAAAATAAACACACATAACACAGTTGTTTAACGGAAAACCCTGAAGCTGAAAACCCTAACTATCATATATTATGTATCATGGAGATCATGTAACAATCTCATACAAAGCTTAGTACATCAAGCTCTCAGTACAATCAATCGTCACACACTAATCAGAAGAAATCTGCAAATCCATGCACCGATTTCTTGCCACCTGCTAGCCTGTCTCCACTGCGCAATCCCGGCTGAAGAATAGCTCTGAATGAATTCGAATTACTCTTGCCTTGACTACGCAATCCTCATTGGCAACTCCAATGTGTGTGTGGTGCAATCAATGCATCGCTATAGTCACAACAGAGAGTCCATCTTGCCCTTTCACCTATCTCTCCACTAGGTATCCACTGGAACTGACATGCACTATAGTTAACTGTTGTATTTTTCAGTTGATTAATGAATTATTATTTGTGAATTAATTAACTAATTAATTCACTCCACTCTCACTAGTGTATCATTCAGTTAGACTACATACAACTAGCTCAACTGAGTTTAACTCCAATAATTGAGTTAAACTGAATAACAACTCCATGAACTATTCTTCCAACTTTGTCATAACTTTGCCACTTCAGTTCTAACTGAGTCCTCCATGCATGAACCACCAGTAAACCCTAGAAATTGTGTAATTCCTTCAGCCCACTGATTTTCCAAATCTGTGCACTGAAACTAAGTGCTCCAAGAGAATAAGTTGTTGTTTATTTTCGGATTATTATTAAGAGCTAATAATAATCGACACTTCTATTTTTAGATCAACGATCTATAAATAGACTTCGCCCAATATTCTAAAAATAGAATTTAATCTATTTTTCCAACTTGACCAACCATCCACAAATAGCATCCTGCAACTTCTGAAATATGATCACCATGTCTAAAAATAGACTTGCGCCAAAGATAGCCTGCGGGCCCACTTAGTGAAGGCGACTCTTTTCACTAATCTCATCATCTTGTTGAATCTCAACAATGATGACATCAACAAATGAGGGTTTGAAAGAATTAAGAATTAAAAAAAGTTTCCAAATTAGGCTAGAAATGAGAAAAGAAAAAAGTTAATCATGTGGCAAACAAAGCTCCTTTTCAATGGGTTTTTCATAAATACAGTAGGAATTTGTTTAATTTTGGAATTTTAAATTTGGATTGTTGAAATGGCAATACTAAGGTGCCCAAATGGTAATGTAAACTAGGAATCCATCTCTAATGTCAAAAAATTGCAAAAGCATTGTGCTTATGGCTAAAATGGAAATTTTTTGTTGTTGAATTTCGTCAAGTTACAAAATAATATGGTAGTTTGCTACATATCTGAATAATGTTATAAGAAAAGAGAAATCAAAACATAGGAGAAATGGAGCAGTAATTCAAAGCAAGCATGTTAAGTTCAATAACCCAAACTCTTACAAACCCATTAAGTAATATTTCGAATGAGTCCAAATGTTTCTAAATAGCAACAAGTGCATAGGTCCCTAGAGCTCTCCCAATCTTCATTTCTTATTAAAAGGAGTAGTCAACAAATCTAGATGGAAGCAAAACAACTAAATCTAATTTTAAAAATATCCCCAAGCCCTTGATGAAGGAGCTAGACCTAACCATGGAATGCACAGAGGTGTATATGATTCGTTCTATGTTGCTGAGTCTTATTCTTCTTTATTTTAATGGTGGTTGTATAAGCATTGAATATTCTAAGACCAACCTTGGTAATTTATATTTAAAAAAATAAATAAATAAACTTGTGGTTTTTCCTTCTTTTTTTTAACATTTTTATTTTTATAATATTACTTTTAATATATATATATATATATATATATATATATATATATATATATATATATATATATATTATAATGAGATCAAGAGGAGGGAAATGTGTTACTAAAATACTAATAAGGAAAGTAGGCAATATAATTGTTAGTTTGGTTAAATCCCATTAGTAGGTTGGTTGAACTTGAGCCATCATTTCTATTATTCTATTTCAAAATTGTTTTCCTTTCTTAGTCCTTGTTACTGCATAACATCGTAGTGCAAAGCTTCACTAAGTGACCTAGATTGAGCACAACAATGAAAGTGATGTCATGGTCACCTTGGCAACAACTCCCCACATCTTAGTGATGGGCACAATCCAACATAAGGGAGGCTTCCCTAGTAAATCTTAAAGATCAAGTAACCAATTTGATTTATGCCCCTTTAAGGTTCTACAACAAGGTTTCACCTCAAATCAAGGATATAACAATTAAGGTTTCAGGTGGATTAAGGTATAATTCCAAGAATGTGAGTTCAAGGGTTCTTATGGCTCAATGTAAAGGCTTAGATAAACAAATAGAGGATTCAATAAGTTCACAAACTCTTACAATCAAGAAATTATACATGGTTGTCATAAACTAGGGTTTTAAACTATAAATTTCAGCAATCAAATAGTTTATAACCGCAATAAGGAAAAATCCAGGAATTTATGATAAAGAAGTGTAAAATAAGGACTAAGTAAAGAGTAAACAAGAGAATATATTACAACAAATTTTATGTGGTACAAATATATATAACAACACAATAAACCTTAGACATCAACCCTAAATTATGGCTGAAAATTGCATGTAAAATGATAATTTTGTTTCTCCAATCAATTGCAAACAAACCCTAACCCTAGAACAATGACATCCAAGACAAATAACGCTTATATTTATGATTTTGTTGTAAATAAACTCTAATTTTCCCTAAAACAAATAAAATAAAATATAGAGTTTAAAAGATCGGCACAAGAGATAAGACTAGTGTCTTTCTCAATCTAGAGCTAATGGAATCTAGGAGCAAATATCCTTGGGAGAAAAGAAATGGATGTGGATTCAAAGAATCAAGGGGAATAAACTAATTCCCCTCAATTCTTTAACCCTAGCATTGTTCTGTCTTTTGGGAAATTCAAATTTCTTCTACAAGAAAATTTGAGCCATAACACATCAACAAAACCTTGGTGAATATTTTACTAACCCTAATTTATCAACAAGAAGATTAAAAGAAGATTAACTCACAATTTCATAGCATATATCATCAAAGATCACTAATAATCGACTGAGAGAGAGCTATCCATACAAGTCATCTAAGAGAAATTTGCTTCACTAGTGCTCCATTGTGCACAAGAGAAAAGAGACAAATAGCTAGTAAAAAATCTCTCTAGGTGTGACAATGATCTCCCCTATTTATATGAGGGTAGCTAGGTCGCTTTTCCTAAATTTAGACTAAAGGCCCTAAAATAATCCAAATGTTGAATCTCTAATTAAACTGAGAGGGGCGGGGGGGGTGGTGAATAAGTTTAATACATTCCTGATCTTTTAAACTTTTCAATAAACTTATTTACACCTTCATTTCAAACTCTATTTGATGTGAGAGTAATCTTAGAATGTAATCTGAAAGTATTAGTTTGATAGAGCAGTAGACTTAATTTGAGAGCAACAGGTATTAAGCAAATGATACATATCATATCAATACATAAATATCATGCACAGAGACACCAGATATAAGTGGAAACCCATAAAGGGAGAAAACCACATCTTATTATTGTTGTGATGCAAAGGCAAGCTCTAACTCCCTCTCACCACTGTTTTTCTGCAGGCACCAACCTACAGGAGGCTCCTACCTCAATTCTGCAAGCTACAACTTGCAAGGAAGCACCAACTCCCTTCAGTTTTCTGCAGGCACCAACCTACAGGAGGCTCCAACCTCAGTCAGCTACAACTGACAGCTATCAGGCTACAACTTGATAGGGAAGTTCCAACTTCCTCATTTTCTAAAACTGAATGTTTGCTGATTTACCTCAGATATCAGCTCTGTTCTGTAGCTTCTCTTAATCTTCTCTGCCTTCTATATTCTGCATTCTCTCTATATATTCTCTCTCCCTTGCTCTCAAAAAACTCACTCTGCATATCAAGATGATATTATTTATAGATTTCCTCACATGACTGTTTGTATTCTGCTTGGAATTCGAAATGGAAAGTCATGTCTCTTTGCCTTCTGCCTTCTCACTCCTTTTATCAGCTTACTCAGAAATTATAACTGTAGGTGTCAATTTGAACATTACAGTGGGAGTTTGTTTTCTCTCGGAGACTTGCCAATGCATCACAAACAATAAAAACAATTAAACCATTTACATTCGAATTACAATGTGAATTCCAGCTCACTTATTTTGTCTCTTGGTTTGCTGCGCATTTGTCTTTTCTTTGGCTGTCTTTGTCTTTTCTGTGACTGTGTTTTATCTCCTTTCGGTTATGTTTGCTCTTTTGTCCTCTGTTGTGGTGTAACTGCTGCATACGTGTAATTGTGCCTTTTATATCCGTTGACTGTAAAATCTGGAGGAATTCCAACGCTTTTCATGCCACGAGTGTCTTGTTGATGTGGAACATTCCGCAAGCGGAACGGACATATATCACAGTCGTATATTAATAATCGCCCTCCCGTTAAGCTAAGGCCCGTGGGTCTACAGACCACGCGGCATATTTTAATATAACCGCAACCATGTTTTATATATCTAACAGCACCCTTTTAATATAACTGCTGGGCAGTTTCAACCAACGCGTATCATATCCATGGTCCATTTATAATACAACACTTTAATAATGTCGCCCTCTCTTCAATGTATTATTTTACTTAAACTCCTTTCTTATGTAACTTCCGGCGATATATTAATAGACCCATTTAACATAGGAAACAACCATTCGGGCCACCTTGTCACGCTTTCCGATGCATTGACTCTCCTCCGATTGCGATAACTGTTCCTGCGATTGTTCCGATTGCGATTGTTTAACTCCGTCAGCGATTCTCCGATTGCGATTGATTAACTCCGTCAGCGATTCTCCGATTGATCGCAATCGCAACTTTGAGTTGCAAGTCCCGCTGCTTTGTTTACCTCCGATGCGATTGGGAAGGGGTCCCACCATATAAAACTTCGTTTTGTGTGCTCCATAATATATACCTTGGACCTTTGGTTATATGCTCCGGGCTTCATTGCACTCGCAAATTCTCTGTTTATTTAAGTTCTGAGACTTATCAATTGCGGTTTATAGACCCATCGGGTCCGGACTCTCATCGCAATCACGATTTCCTGTGGGTTACATATTATGCTGCTCTTGTGATCTCCGATTGCGATTGGGGAGGGGTCCCACTTTACATTACGTGCTCCACTTAAATATATTAATGTATATGCCTTGACTATTGTTTATATGATGCGCTTCACACATATATATAACAGATAAATAAGTATACATTTCCAATGGGTCATGCGATTCCTGGAATAATATTTGTGAATTATGTTAAATATATAACGCCGGTTGGAGTGTGCGATTCCCGGAATGAGGTTTGTATATGTTATATGTGCTCCGCTTGCATATAACTGATATATATGTTTATATATATATATTTCGCCGCTGGAGTGAAGCGATTCCCGGAATAATATTTGTATAAGTTATATGTATAATTCCGGTTGGAGACTGCGATTCCCGGAATTTTATAACAGCTCTCTGCCTCTGTCTCTAACTCTGTCTCTGCCTTTGCTGCGCCAGTTGGAGAGTGCAATTCCTGGAATTTTATAACGGCTCTGCTTCTGCCTCTGCCTCTGCTGCTCTTGTCGCTCTGCCTCTGCCTCTATTGTTGTCGCTCTGCCTCTGCCTCTATTGCTGAGATAACGGTTCTGCCTCTATTATATTTGTTTCCTCTGCCTTCATTTGCTTCTTTGCTGCCTCTTTGCTTCAGCGCTGCCTCCTTTGCTTGAGCGCTGCCTCCTTTGCTTGAGCGCTGCCTCCTTTACTTGAGCGCTGCCTCCTTTGCCATCAATGACAATATTTCCAACAGTCTCCCCCTTTGGCATTGATGGCAATCCACTTTCTCTGTTTGCTTTCTCTTTCTCTTGTTACTTGCTCTTCCTGTTTGCCTGCTCTTCCTCCTGTTATTTGTTCTTCCTCCCCCTTTGACATCAATGGCAAAGGACGACGCCTCATCTCTCTGTATGGGTTTTGTCGTTGCATTTCCTTTCTCTGAGTTACGTATAGGTCCTCTTCTGCTGAAATTGGACTATGCTGCTCCAGAGTGATGTATGAAACTTGTTGAGAGAACATTTAATGATGCATTTAATCCTGTGTTAACAATATAATCTGTGTTGAGGCTGCTGCTGCTATATATATCTCTGTTATAATCTGTGCTAGATTGCCGATATATGTTTAATTTTTTTTTCATGCTGAATGCTGATAATACTGAGAATGCTGATCCTGTGGACCTGTTTTATGCTTCCCTTGCTTGCTGATTTCCTTTAGGAAAGATATTTTCGTTTATGCTCTCCCCCTGAGACTATGCTTTCTCTTTATATTAGAGAGTAGTATCTACAGATACTACCCCTAGTCTGTCTCTCAAGTATTCGAATGGTTCTCTGGCAAGTGGTTTAGTAAATATATCTGCTATCTGTTCTTTTGTTGGTACATAGTCTAGTTTAACTATTTTGTGAGCCACTTGTTCTCGGAGAAAATGATACTTGATTGGTATATGTTTAGTTTTTGAATGAAGCACAGGATTTTTGGATATACTTATAGCACTTGTATTATCACATTTGATTGAGATAGGTTCATTAATGCTTACCTTCATGTCTTGAAGTGTCTGCTTCATCCACATGACTTGTGTGCAACATGCTGTTGCTGCTATATATTCTGCTTCGGCTGTAGACAGAGAGATGGATGTTTTTTTCTTGCTTAGCCATGCCACCAGACTTTCTCCTAGATAGAATGCACCTCCACTTGTACTCTTCCTATCATCCACACAGCTGGCCCAATCTGCATCTGTGTATGCTGTCAAGGTGAAGCTTTTGCCTTTAGGATACCAAAGCCCATATTGTGCAGTTCCTTGTAGATATATGAGTATTCTTTTTACTTCCAGAAGATGGTTTTGTTTAGGTGCTGCTTGATATCTTGCCACTAGTCCTACTGCTAGCATGATGTCTGGTGTTGAAGCTGTCAAGTACAGCAGGCTTCCTATCATGGATCTGTAGAGTTTTTGATCTACATCTGCAGACCTATCATCAGCACACAGCTTGCATCCCGTGATCATGGGGGTTGTCATTGGTTTGCAGTCCTCCATTTTGAATTTTTTCAGCATTTCTTTTAAGTATTTTTCTTGAGAAATGAATGTGTCTGTGTTCTTTTGCTGAATTTGCAGTCCCAAGTAGAAACTGAGTTCTCCAATCATAGACATTTCAAACTCTGTTTTCATCTCATCAGCAAACCCTTTTGCTAGTTCATCTTTGTTGCTTCCAAACATAATGTCATCAACATATACAACAATAATTAGGAGTTCATTTTCATGCGCTTTTATGTATAGATTGCTGTCTACTCCACCTCTCTTAAAACCCTGTTTTTGCAAATATTTGTCCAGTCTTGAGTACCAAGCACGAGGAGCCTGTTTCAGTCCATATAGGGCCTTCTTCAGTGTGCACACATAGTCTTCTTTGTCTGTCAATGAGAAGCCTTTTGGTTGTTCCATGTACACTTCTTCTTCTAGATCTCCATTAAGAAAAGCAGACTTTACATCCATTTGATATACCTTGAAGTCTTGATAGCATGCAAATGCCAGAAACATTCTAATAGCTTCCATTCTAGCTACAGGGGCAAATGTTTCATCATAATCAAGTCCTTCTATTTGTGAGTATCCTTTGCGGACCAGCCTTGCTTTATTCCTGATTACTTGTCCTTGCTCATTCATTTTGTTTTTGAATACCCATTTTGAACCAATGATATTTTTCTCAATAGGTCTAGGAACTAGTTCCCAGGTATTGTTCTTCTCAATTTGGTCTAATTCTTCATTCATTGCTTTTATCCAATACTTGTCCTTGCTGGCTTCGTCAAATTTCTTTAGCTCTATTTGTGATAGCATGGCTATGTATACTTCTTCTGTTTGTTCTGTTAGCTGCCTTCTTGTCTGGACTCCTGCTTTCTTGTCCCCTATGATCTGATCTTCAGGATGATTCTTCTGAGTGTATCTTGAGGGGTTTTTCGAGCTCAGCTCTGCATCATCTGTTGTCTTGCTTGTTTCATCATCATCCTTGTCTTCCTCTTCATGGTTGTCTGATGGACTGCAGCAGTCTGTAGTTCTTGTATTGTTTGGAAGTTCTTCATCAAATCTCACATCAATACTTTCAACTATCTTCCGAAGGATCTTGTTGTAGCACCTGTACCCTTTGCTTTTGGAAGCATATCCTAGAAAAATCCCTTCATCTGCTCTTGCATCAAATTTCCAAGGTTTTCATCATTATTCTTTATGTAACACTTGCTACCAAAGACTCTGAAATGTTTTATTGAAGCTGGCTTTCCATGCCATAGTTCATATGGAGTCTTGTCACTGCTTGGCCTTAAGTGAGCTTTATTAAGGATATGTACTGCTGTGTGTACTGCTTCTGCCCATAAGGTTTGAGCAATATTATTCTCTTGCATCATAGCTCTGGCTATTTGTTGTACAGACCTGTTTTGTCTCTCTGCTACTCCATTCTGCTGAGGTGTCCCTGCAATAGTAAATTGTTGCTTTATTCCATGTTCATTACGTAGGTCTGCAAAGTCATAATCTGTGAATTCTCCTCCTCTGTCTGATCTGATACATTTCAGCTTGCATCCAGTTTGATTTTCTGCTAATGCTCTGAATATCTTAAATTTTTCCAATGCTTCTGATTTATTTTTGAGAAAGGCAACCCATGTCATTCTCGAGAAGTCATCTATTATCAGCATGAAATAGGATTCTCCACTTGGTGTTCTAGTTCTAGCAGGTCCACACAGGTCCATGTGCACAAGCTGGAGTGGTCTTCTTGTTGACAACTCCTCTTTAGATTTAAAGGATGTGCAAGTCTGTTTCCCTAATTGACAAGATTTGCATATAGTACTTGAAGGCCTTTTTATTTCTGGCATGTCTTTGACAGCTTTCTTCTTGCTCAATTTGATGATATGGTCAAAGCTGAGATGTCCCAATCTCCTATGCCACAACCATGACTCCTCAAGTTTGCTAAGATGGCAAGCTTCATCTTCCTCTTTCACTATGTATACATTGTTCTCTGTTCGAACACCTTTGAGCAGAGTCTTTCCTGTTGTGCTTGACCTGACTACACAATCTTGTGCTCTAAAAATAACTTCACATCCTTTGTCACACATCTGACTGACACTCAGTAAATTTGCTTTCAGTCCATCCACAAATAGTACCTCTTGGGCTTTTCCTCTGCCATTGTCTATGCTGACCGAGCCTTTTCCCTTGATCTTTCCTGATTTATCATTACCAAAAATAACATTGCCAGATTTCTTTTCATCAAGAGTTATAAACTTGCTTCTGTCTCCAGTCATGTGTTTGGAGCAGCCACTGTCCAAGTACCACTGGCTTTTCAGATCTTGAGCAGTTAGAGCCAGGTCACAGGTATTCACCTTCTTTATCCACTGGAGGCCCCCTTTTGAACATTTGATTATAGTTTTTGCAGAATTGTGAGCATGAACAAAATTGCTTTGACTCATCAACCTCCTTGAGGTATTGAACATCAGTCTTTGTCTATACTTTCTACATTCAATAATTTTATGGCCAAATTCCTTACAATAAAAACAATAACCATAGAAATTATTTGCATACCTGATGTAGGGTTGTTTTTTCCATTTGTTTGTTTGAGATAGCCTCTTCACTGTTTGCATCTTTTGCAGGTCTGAATTACTCTTCCTTGCATAACAATATGCAGCAATGTGTCCTGGCTTGTGGCAGACATAGCAGGTGGCATTCTTCATAGGAGGGAAGAATTTCCTCCGATGACTTCCAAATTTGATATACTTAGGGGCATATGATTCTTTTTCTGCCATCTTAGTATTCATTATATTCTTTGTTACTAGAGGTTTCTTCTGCTTTCTGTCTCTCTTATTGCAGATATCTTCTTTTGTAGGAATTATTTGAGCTACTTCCTCATCCTTCTTTGCTTTTACAAAAGTAATCTCTCTGTCAACCTTTTATTTTCCTTTACTTGATTCTCCTTCGTAGCCTATTCCAGTCTTTATCATAAGGGATCTTTGAGCAACCAAAATTTCATTCAACTTAATAGAGCTTGTTGTTTGAGAAGGGTATATAGAAACTTTCTGTTGAGCCTTTCCTAATTTCTTTCTCAGACATAGAATTTCTTCTTCCAGCTTCTCTTGTTCTCGAGATTTATCTTTAATTTGTTGAAGTAACATATCTTCTATCTTCTTGGCTTCTTCAAGCCTTACCTTCAGCAGCATGAGGACTTCTGAATTTTGTTCTTCTTTAACACATTTGAGGAGAATATCTTTTTGTTTTCTGCATTTTAGTTTGAGTCTCTCAATCTCCTCCAGAGCACTTCTTAGCTCCCCCTCAAGATCGACTTCCCTTTATTCTTCTTCTTCTAGCAAGAGTCCTTCAGGATCTTCTATGGCCATTAGTAAAAATTCAGAGGTTCCCTCTTCTCCTAAGGTTTCATCTGAGTCTTCAGATGCACTGCTGTCTTGTTGTGCATAGAAGGATTTTCTGCTGAATTTCTTTCCTTTCTGCCAATTCTTTGATGTGTCTTTCTCTGATTCTTGAGCTTGATTTCTTACTTTCTTGTGAGGACATTTAGCAGCATAATGTCCAACTCTTCCACAGTTAAAACATTTGAAGGGAAGTTTACCTTTGTATCTACCTGAGCCTCTATCCAATTTCTTGACAAATTTAGCCTCTTCTTCATCAGAGCAAGAGCATATTTCTTCCTTTTCTTCTTTCTTCTTTTCTGTTTTGAATGCTGCTTCCCCTGTACTTGGCTTCTTCTGTGGGAGCCTCATTTCATAGGCTGTTAGATTTCCAAGTATCCGGTTCATGGTCAAAGTCTCCCAATCTGCTGTCTCTTCTATTGCAGATACCTTGGGATTAAATCTGGGTGGGAGTGATCTTAGAATCTTTTGCACAACTATACTTTCTAGTATGGTTTCTCCAAGAGCTTTCATATTGTTAACAATTTCTGCAACTTTTAAGAAGAAGCTTCCAACATCTTCATCATCATTCATTTTTAAGTTTTCAAACTGGGCTCTATATACTTGAAGTTTGGCAGTTTTTACTTTCTGGTCTCCCTCATGTATGTCTTCAAGAGTATCCCATATTTTCGTGGCAGTGTCTTTGTGCATTACTTTAATAAACTCTGCTTCACATAATCCATTCAGGATGGCATTCATGGCTTTTGCATTAGCTACAAAGCTTTCTTTAGCTTCTTTCTCTGTATCAGTTGACTTCGGGGCATATCCTAATTGCACAGCAGCCCAGACTTCTACTCCTAGTGACATTATGTATGTCTTCATCCTGATTTTCCAGAAAGCATAATTTTCACCAGTGAAGAAAGGGGCTTTATTGGTTGAGCATCCTTCTTTACTAGCCATATTGTGAACCTAGGATCTCCTTTCAGTTTTTAGACTTGTACAAAGGAACTTGCTCCGATACCAATTGTTGAATCTCTAATTAAACTGAGAGGGGGGGGGTGAATCAGTTTAATACATTCCTGATCTTTTAAACTTTTCAATAAACTTATTTACACCTTCATTTCAAACTCTATTTGATGTGAGAGTAATCTTAGAATGTAACCTAAAAGTATTAGTTTAATAGAGCAGTAGACTTAATTTGAGAGCAACAGGTATTAAGCAAATGATACATATCAGATCAATACATAAATATCATGCACAGAGACACCAGATATAAGTGGAAACCCATAAAGGGAGAAAACCACATCGTATTATTGTTGTGATGCAAAGGCAAGCTCCAACTCCCTCTCACCACTGTTTTTCTGCAGGCACCAACCTACAGGAGGCTCCTACCTCAATTCTGCAAGCTACAACTTGCAAGGAAGCACCAACTCCCTTTAGTTTTCTGCAGGCACCAACCTACAGGAGGCTCCAACCTCAGTCAGCTACAACTGACAGCTATCAGGCTGCAACTTGATAGGGAAGCTCCAACTTCCTCATTTTCTAAAACTGAATGTTTGCTGATTTACCTCAGATATCAGCTCTGTTCTGTACCTTCTCTTAATCTTCTCTGCCTTCTATATTCTGCATTCTCTCTATATATGCTCTCTCCCTTGCTCTCAAAAACTCACTCTGCATATCAAGATGATATTATTTATAGATTTCCTCACATGATTGTTTGTATTCTGCTTGGAATTCGAAATGGAAAGTCATGTCTCTTTGCCTTCTGCCTTCTCACTACTTTTATCAGCTTACTCAGAAATTATAACTGTAGGTGTCAATTTTAACATTACAGTGGGAGTTTGTTTTCTCTCGGAGACTTGCCAATGCATCACAAACAATAAAAACAATTAAACCATTTACATTCGAATTACAATGTGAATTCCAGCTCACTTATTTTGTCTCTTGGTTTGCTGCGCATTTGTCTTTTCTTTGGTTGTCTTTGTCTTTTCTGTGACTGTATTTTATCTCCTTTCGGTTCTGTTTGCTCTTCTGTCCTATGTTGTGGTGTAACTGTTGCATACGTGTAATTGTGCCTTTTATATCCGTTGACTGTAAATCTGGAGGAATTCCAACGCTTTTCATGCCACGAGTGTCTTGTTGATGTGGAACATTCCGCAAGCGGAACGGACATATATCACAGTCGTATATTAATAATCGCCCTCCCGTTAAGCTGAGGCCCGTGGGTCTACAGACCGCGCGGCATATTTTAATATAACCGCAACCATGTTTTATATATCTAACAACACCCTTTTAATATAATTGCTGGGCAGTTTCAACCAACGCGTATCATATCCATGGTCCGTTTATAATACAACACTTTAATAATGTCGCCCTCTCTTCAATGTAGTATTTTACTTAAACTCCTTTCTTATGTAACTTCCGGCGATATATTAATAGACCCATTTAACATAGGAAACAACCTTTCGTGCCACCTTGTCACGCTTTCCGATGCACTGACTCTCCTCCGATTGCGATAACTGTTCCTGCGATTGTTCTGATTGCGATTGTTTAACTCCGTCAGCGATTCTCCGATTGCGATTGATTAACTCCGTCAGCGATTCTCCGATTGATCGCAATCGCAACTTTGAGTTGCAAGTCCCGCTGCTTTGTTTACCTCTGATGCGATTGGGAAGGGGTCCCACCATATAAAACTTCATGTGTGCTCCATAATATATACCTTGACTTTGGTTATATGTTCTCGGGTTTATCAGACTCGCAGTTCCCTTCGGCTGTTTATTTAAGTTCTGAGACTTATCAATTGCGGTTTATAGACCCATCGGGTCCGGACTCTCATCGCAATCGCGATTTCCTGTGGGTTACATATTATGCTGCTCTTGTGATTTCCGATTGCGATTGGGGAGGGGTCCCACTTTACATTACGTGCTCCACTTAAATATATTAATGTATATGCCTTGATTATTGTTTATATGATGCGCTTCACACATATATATAAAAGATAAATAAGTATACATTTCCAATGGGTCATGCGATTCCTGGAATAATATTTGTGAATTATGTTAAATATATAACGCCGGTTGGAGTGTGCGATTCCCGGAATGAGGTTTAGATATTAAATATATGTGTCTGCTTATAACTATGATATATGTTTATATATATATATATATTTCGCGCTGGAGGAAGTTGTATTCGAATAATGTTTTGTATGTTATATGTATAATGCTCGTTGGAGTGTGCGATTCCTGTTCTTATAACAAATTTTCTCCGCTTTCGTCGCTAACGGTTGGAGAGTAATTCGGAATTTTATAACTGCTCTCGTTTCCGCTCTCTCGTCGGCTTTCTTGTCGCTTCCGTCGCTCTATTGCTGAGATAACGGTTCTGCCTCTATTGCTGAGATAACGGTTCTGCCTCTATTGTATTCGTTTCCTCTGCCTTCATTTGCTTCTTTGCTGCCTCTTTGCTTCAGCGCTGCCTCCTTTGCTTGAGCGTTGCCTCCTTTGCCATCAATGACAATATTTCCAACACCAAAATCCATGATATAAGTTGAATAGGTCACAAGCCAACCCCCAAAGATAGCTCAATTAATGAAATAACATAAACTTATGCCTCAATTAACCCACATGTGTGACATTATCCTCCAAAAGGTGTGGCTCTTCATGAAATGTGCAATGAATCGCTCCAAGGGGAGCATCTCATCCCAAAAGTGCCACATCATCAAGCAAAGAATCCTCAATCCTAACGCCATCCATAAAGGCAAACACATCATCATCGAGCATCAAATAAAGCATGTCATTGTGAGAAACAATATACATTCACCTTCAAAGGGGTCCCATGTCATCATTATCATATGTTGGAAAATCAAGGTGTAGTTTAATGTTGATTCTCCTTACTGGATAATTACTTGTGATATGTGTTGTCATTTTATTATTTTGTTTTACTTCTTCATCAAGCAATTATCAAAACATGAAGATCACAAAAACACAAAAAACATAAGATATAGGCTCCATGCCAGGGAAAAACCCCACAATTGGGGAAAACCCAAACAATCCTCTTATGAATCAGATCAAAATGAGATTTCCAAGACCTAATGACCAAGTCCAAGACCTCCTCAAGCCCCAAGTCAGACCTCCAAAAGATCTCCAAGCGAGACGAAGTCTTCCAAAGTCAACGAAGTTCAACCTCTTCAAAGTCTACTCCAATTAAAGTTTCGGCCCTCAATTCAAGTCTGCAACTTCGGTTTGCAACATTCAATCCTACAGCTTGCACAAAAACCCTAAACTTTTGCACATGGGAGAAAAGATAGGTAAAATTTCATATCTTCTTCGTTTGCTTGGTCTTTCTTCTTGTTTCCTTGTGCTTTGCTCTAGATTTCTTCTTGTCTAGGTGCATATCGAACTTCCTTTTTCTTGGTATCCCAATGAGACAAAGTTCCTTCCCTTTTATACCCTTCTTAAGGCCTCTTCTAGGCTGAGTTTCACTAGCAAGGCCTTGGTCTTGGGAATCCAAATTGACTTTATAAATTCAAAAATAATGTTTCTTTCTTAATATAAATTGCCCAAATGGGTCTTTTACATATGAGAAAACTCTTTTGACTCGTGACAAATATTTCTTGACTTGACAAACCCTAGGAGCACGAAATGCATGTTTGACCTAGTTGACCATTTAAAAGGAGCATGAAACCCATTGTTGAAAAACAATATTTTCTTTCTTCTTTTGCTTGAGACATAAAATATACATAATGACATAAGTACAAAGACAATTATGAAGACCGAAACTAGTTACATTTTCCAACATCATCGACCATCGTTAAGGACAAGGCAACATCCATCAAATAGGTGCAATACCAGCCAAGGGGTGTCCTACCATCTCAAAGGGTACATCTACTCTCAAGGCAACATCGTAGCTCTCATAAACAACATCCAAGGTCCTGGAGGTGGGAAAGAGTATCATCAACTGTGTCAAGTCATCCCAAGGTCAATGCTCCTCAAGAAGTGTTGAACGTCCTTTGTCAAAGTACCCTGTGTAATCATCAAAATGGATGAAAATCCTTTCTAAAATGTTGGGGAAGCATCATAAAGTCCCTCAAGCGATGTTGGTTGTACTTGGGAGAAATATCTAGTACATAAACAATCGAGTGAGATCAACATCATGGGTGCAAAAACCATAAGAGTATTTGAGTGAGCCATATTCAATGTTCAAGCCATCAAAGTACTTCACACAAGCATCATCTTCAAATGTCTAACTAGCTTATAATTGTACAAAAGTTACCATTCTTAAATATGGGAGGGTTATCACATGGCCCTATTAGGTGTTTCCAACCCCAAGGGGAGAATAGTTCATAGGCCCACCCTTTCAAAAGATAAGTGTATCTAATAGATGTTATGGACTAGGATTTACTTTATAAGTGGTGTCATATGTAGAAATTTCCTGTTTCCCACCCCGGTTTTTAGTTTCACCTTATTTCTCCAAATAGTTAAATGCCCTTTCCCATATCCTTACATTCAACAAACTGGAAAATAATTTTTTGCTGAAAACACAAATTCTGGAAAATTTACAGAATGCTGGAAAATGCAGAAATAAAAAATCAGCAAGCATAAAACAGCGATTCAACACATTTAACACTGATATTTTTGGTCAACATGACCCTGGAAAAACCCCCTACAACTCTTGGGGAAAACCAGTTCGAAAGCTTCTCTTTTATTTTTCTAAATATTGCTTTTTACAGTGAAACAGGAAAAACTCAGAAAAAATTCCAGCAACCAATTTACAGACTTATCTCGATTTCCGTGCTTGCACACCGCCTCGTAAATTGTGCCAAATCAGCAACAACAAAAAACAGAAAATTTACAGCACCTTAGGACAGCATTAAATGTTGTACAGCCACCTTGGGAAGCATGTCGGAACAGCCATACTTTGTTGTACGGACTGTACAAATTTTGTACAGCAACCTCTCTCGAAATCCGTGCCAAAAAACAGAGCTGTAGCTTCTGTCCTCTTCCTCAATTTTTGTGCCGAAAATGACAGCCACCCTCTTCCTTGAAAAACGTGCCTGATTTTTGTGCCTTGGAGTGCGTGCTTGTTGTTGTACCCTCTTCCTCGATTTATGTGCCTCCTCACTTGGAAACACTACCTCTCCCTTGTTGTACGGATTTTCTGCCTCGGTATGTGTGCCAATAAACACTGTTGTACCGTTGCTGAAATCTCTTCACTGCTGCCCTCCTTGTCACTGCTCAGAAAAATCTCCAACTCTCCTTCTCTCCTTCTCCCAATCTGCTCATGAAAGAATGAATGACCTTTTCCTCCTTTCCCTCCTTTAATCTAACCCTAAGTGACTTTTGGGGAATCCCTAAATCCAATGGCTGAAATAGATTGAGATCTAGGGCTGAGATTAAATGCTCATTTAAATCTCACTTTCTATTTTTTAATTCACCTCACTTTAATAAAGACCCACTTAGTCATTTATTTCCAAAGTCACTTTTCCTTTCTAATTTTACATTGACTTTATTAAAGTCACTTTAAAATTAGACTTTAGTAACTTTATCACTTAAAGTCACTTTTAAATTAGACTTTAGTAACTTTATCACTTTTAAATTAGATTTGATTTTATAAAAATTATAAAGTCACTTTAGGAGAAAAATTAAATTCTTTTGGACACTTTTCCCTAGGCCAATGATCAAAGCCTTAGGGAACCACTTGTCCTCCGGTAACCAAATTTCAACACTCCCTCTTACCGAGGAAGGTGTTCCTCACCACACCCATCTTGTCTCTGAAGTAGACATGCTTGGTTCCGTGGTAAGGCTTTGTAAGAAGTATCCGTAACCCGCTTCATCATTTGGAATATACCAAGCTTCACAAATTCGGTTTTCCAACATAGTCTCAATGAAATGATATTTGATCCCGATATGCTTTGACTCGTCATGAACAATCGGATTCTCCCAGAGCTTCAGCTCTCCAAATCGATTATCACAAGAAATCATCAAGGTCTCTAACGGTCGCACCAAATAAGCTAACAACATCTCATGGCTTGGATATTTGACAACTAGCTAGACCGTCGTTTATACTCTCGGTCACGAACTTCCAATGTCACGACGTCGCAACAACCATGACACCATCGGCTAAAACCCAACCCAAAACAACACCAAGTGCTCTTCCCTATCAGAAGCACAACCTACCCAATCAGAATCAGTGTAACCTGACAATCTCACTCCATCCCCCTGCCTGTAGTCCAGACCATAATCCACTGTCCCCTGCAAGTACCGCAAAATGTGTTTTGCAGCCACCCAGTGAACCTTCCTAGGCTCACACATAAACCGACTCATCGTGTTGACTGCAAAACAAATATCTGGTCTAGTGTTGACCAAATACATCAAGGAACCAATCAGCTGTCTGTACAATGTGGGATCCACCAACTCGGAATCCGAAGCATGAAGCTTCTTCCAGTTGGTGATCATCGGTGTCGACATGGGTTCACAATCCTCCATGTGGAATCTGCCAAGGATATCCACAATATACTTCCCCTGCCCCAGGAAGAAATGCCCCTCCTCCTGCCACACCTCCAAACCCAAAAAGTAATGCATCAAGCCAATGTCCTTCATCTCAAACTCCGTCGCAAGATCTCTCTTGCAGTGCTCTATGAGTCTCTCTGCACCTGTAATGACCAAGTCATCCACATACAACACCAGAATGAGAGGCTCCTCACCTATCACAATATAGTAAAGGTTCGGATCTGCCTCACTCTTTGTGAAACCCATCTTCCGCAAGTATGTATCTATCCTGGAGTACCAAGCTCTGGGAGCTTGCTTCAGGCCATAGAGGGCCTTCTTCAGTCTGCACACATGGGACTCCTTCCCATGCACCTCAAAGCCCTGTGGCTGCTCAATGTACACCTCCTCTTGTATGAAGCCATTGAGAAATGCGGTATTCACATCCATCTGGTGGATCTTCCAACCCATCTCTGCTGCTATCGATATAATGGAGCAGATTGAAGTATATCGAGCCACGGGAGCGAAGGTCTCCTCATAATCAACTCCCTCTACCTGGGAGAACCCTCTAGCCACAAACCTCGCTTTGAATTTCTCAATGCTTCCATCTGCAGCATGCTTTACCTTGTAAAGCCATCTGGAAGTAACCACGGATTTGCCCTCAGGCCTCGGCACCACCTCCCAAACATCATTCTTCATGATAGAAGAATACTCCTCCTGCATGGCCTCTCTCCAGACCTGCTGGCTAGCCGCCTCCTCATAGCTAGAAGGCTCAGAGTCAAGGATGCTGGTAGCCATTGCCATATAGCTACAAAACCTCTCAGGTGGTCTGCTCTCTCTGACCGGCCTCTTAGGCTCAGCAACAGATGTGGCATCTCTCAGGGTGTCCCGAAGCCACTTGGGCTTCCTCTTCCCTGAGCATACTTCTCTCATTGGAGAATGAAACTCCTCCTCCTCATCATCATCAGGAGCCTGAACTCCTGACTGTCTATCTATTGTCCTTCTGCCTGCACCTGAACCTGTAGAAGCTGAGGTACCGTGTGAATTGTCCATCAGTGGACTCCCCAATGAACTGCTCTGTGGACTGCTCTGCATGCAGCCCGAAGCACCACCCCTTTGACTCTGCGAGCCACTGCTCACTAACGGACCAGACATCATCATAGATGTACCTCCGGATCCTCCTGATCCCTACCCACTGGATCCCTGTGACTGACTCAGCTGCTGTTGAGGGTCTGGCTGATCCAGATACTCTAACTCCCGTGACCTCCTAAAGGCCCTATCCTCCTCGAACTTCACATCCCGCCTGACAACAACTTTCCTGGCGTGTGAATGCAAATCCGAAAGGCCTAGTTTCTTTGAGGTCCCACCGTACCAACACAAAGATACCCTTCGCGTGCCTGTGGCTTGGTCCTCTTCTCCTTGGGTATGTAGGAGCATGTGATGCACCCAAAGGATTTCAAGATGACAAATATCGTTTCTTCCTTAAAGTCTCCTCCTGAGCTCATAGTTCTAAAGCACGATACTCCTTTGCTTCGCAAATAAACAGCTGTGTTGCAGGCCTCTGCCCACAAAAACAATGGCAACCCCGGATCATGTAACATGGCTTTGGCAGCCCCTCCGATGGATCTGTTCTTCCTCTCCGCAACCCCGTTCTGCTGGGGGTTGTAAGGAACAGTGAACTCCCTCCTAATGCCTGCCTCCGCACAATAGTCAACAAACTCTCCAAGGGTGTATTCTCCCCCATTGTCCGACCTCAGGGACTTGATCTTCCGACCTGTCTGTGTCTCCACAAGAGCTCTGAACTCCTGAAACCGCTTGAAGACCTCACTCTTGGTCTTCAAGAAATAAATCCAGGTCCTCCTGGAGTGATCATCAATGAATAAAACATAGTACTCATATCCACTCAAGGAAACATGAGACATCCAACCGCTCACATCGGAATGAATCAAATCAAGTATCCCAGTTGCTTCGCTGTCACTGCTGGGAAAAGGGGATTCGGCAAACTTGCCCATCGCACATCCTCTGCAAGTATCAAAGTGATCAGTACTGAAATCTGGCACATCTGTAGTGATCTCCCGCAAGGTCCTCAAGGCTCCATGATACATATGCCCCATCCTGCGGTGCCAAATCTCACACAGCTCAGAACTGCTAGCTCTGCTGTCGGTACTACTGCTCAATGCCAAAAGGGGTTGAAATGCAAACTTGTACACCTTTGCATGGCGTACACCTATCACTCTAGCTGAATCAGCTGGAGCGCCCCTGGGATACATCAGCACCTGTCCACCCCTGAACAGTATCTCATATCCTCTGTCCTCCAAAGCTGAGACAGATATGAGGTTCTTCCTCATCCCTAGCACATAAAGAACATCTGACACCTTCAAGGGAGGTTTAGACTCCCTCTGAAATGTCAGTGTTCCCACACCGACTGCTCTAACAACTCTGTCATCACCGAGTATTACCTCTATATCAGTGCCACTCTCTGAAAGCTCTGAGAAGTACTCACGAACTCCTGTCATATGACGTGAAGCCCCACTATCCACATACCAGATACCCGAAGATGCTCCGCTAATCGAGGGAAATGCATGCTCCCTCTGAACCTCTATGGCAGATAATCCCGCACTAGAGGACTCACACGCAGTGAACCCAAACTCCCGGTCAAAACGATCTGCAAAGTCCTCAACCTCTGCTGAAGCTGCCATGCTCTGATTCTTCCCCTTCTTCTTCTTCTTCTCCGGACACACAACTGCATAGTGTCCCATCTTCTGACAATTCCAACACTTCACTTTGGAATAGTCCTTCTGTGAGTTATCCTGTTTACCTTTACCTTTACCTTTGCCCCCACCATTGCTTGTGGAAGCCTGCTTCTTCCCTTTGCCTTTCTTGCGTCCTGCCAACAGTGCTACATCCTCATCCTGCTCAACTGGCTTGGCTGCCCCAAGCTGACCTTTCCTGATCTCTGTCTGAATGCAAGCATCCCAAAACCTCTCCCATGTGGGAAGGGTCTCACGTGCACAAACTCCATCAGCAAAGTTCATCCATGAACGGGGGAGGCCATTCACTGCAATCCGCACCAACTCAGTGGGTGGAATGGCCTCTCCAATCGTTGCCAACTCATCTCTCACATTAGTAATCTTTGTGAGATATCCAGCTGCACTATCATTGCCCATCTTAATGGTCTTCAGCTTCTCCTTCAGGACCATTTTCCTGTTCTCATTGGTACTCTGGTAGAGATTGGACAATGCTGTCCACATCTCATGAGCATTTCTCTTTCCTCTCACATGAGGAATGCAATGGTCTTTGATTCCGTCTAGAATCAGTTTCTTACCCTTGTTGTTCTTCCTATTATATGCTGCCAACTGAATAGCATCAGTAGGCACATTAACAGGCTGCTGTGTGGTATGAACCATAATATCTCAGACTTCTGCCTCCTCAAAAATACTCTGCATTCTCTCCTTCCAAACGCTGTAATTGGTATGCCCATCCAACCTATCATCCACCCTCAATCCCAATGACATCCTGCCGTCCTAAAACTGAAAAATAGCACTGTTGTAGTAAAGATAAAAATTCTGTGTGAAAAATCAGCTTGCTGGAATTTTCTGAGTGAAAAATCAGCAAGCTGTATTTTTCTCCTTGTTGTCCCAAACTGCAATTTCAGCACTCAAACTCTAATACCATGTAGAAATTTCCTGTTTCCCACCCCGGTTTTCAGTTTCACCTTATTTCTCCAAATAGTTAAATGCCCTTTCCCATATCATTACATTCAACAAACTGGAAAATAATTTTTTGCCGAAAACACAAATTCTGGAAAATTTACAGAATGCTGGAAAATGCAGAAATAAAAATCAGCAAGCATAGAACAGCCATTCAACACATTTAACACTGATATTTTTGGTCAACATAACCCTGGAAAAACCCCCTACAACTCTTGGGGAAAACCAGTTCGAAAGCTTCTCTTTTATTTTTCTGAATATTGCTTTTTACAGTGAAACAGGAAAAACTCAGAAAAAATTCCAGCAACCAATTTACAGACTTATCTCGATTTCCGTGCTTACACACTGCCTCGGAAATTGTGCCAAATCAGCAACAACAGAAAACAGAAAATTTACAGCACCTTAGGACAGCATTAAATGCTATACGGCCACCTCGGGAAGCGTGTCGTAATAGCTGTACTTTGCTGTATGGACTGTACAGATTTTGTACAGCAACCTCTCTCGAAATCCATGCCAAAAAACAGAGTTGTAGCTGCTGTCCTCTTCCTCGGTTTTTGTGCCGAAAATGACAGCCACACTCTTCCTTGAAAAACGCGCCTGATTTTTGTGCCTTGGAGTGCGTGCTTGTTGTTGTACCCTCTTCCTCGATTTCTGTGCCTCCTCACTTGGAAACACTACCTCTCCCTTGTTGTACGGATATTCTGCCTCGGTATGTGTGCTAATAAACGCTGCTGTACCTTTGCTGAAATCTCTTCACTGCTGCCCTCCTTCTTGTCACTGCTCAGAAAAATCTCCAGCTCTCCTTATCTCATTCTCCCAATCTGCTCATGAAAGAATGAATGACCTTTTCCTCCTTTCCCTCCTTTAATCTAACCCTAAGTGACTTTTGGGGAATCCCTAAATCCAATGGTTGAAATAGATTGAGATCTAGGGCTGAGATTAAATGCTCATTTAAATCTCACTTTCTATTTTTTTAATTCACCCCACTTTAATAAAGACCCACTTAGTCATTTATTTCCAAAGTCACTTTTCCTTTCTAATTTTACATTGACTTTATTAAAGTCACTTTAAAATTAGACTTTAGTAACTTTATCACTTAAAGTCTCTTTTAAATTAGACTTTAGTAACTTTATCACTTAAAGTCACTTTTAAATTAGATTTGACTTTATAAAAATTATAAAGTCACTTTAGGAGAAAAATTAAATTCTTTTGGACACTTTTCCCTAGGCCAAAGATCAAAGCCTTAGGGAACCCCCTGTCCTCCGGTAACCAAATTTCAACATCATAGTCTTATGGTAGGTTATATCAAACAATTTTCCATGAGTGTCTTTGTAGATAGAGCACTTAGTTGCTTGAGTTACCTTCCCTCGCCTTTGTTTTTCCAAGCCCCCATATGTGCCTTCTTTCTTTACATAGCATATTTAAAAAGCTCCATTGATTATCATATAATAATGAGATAACCCCTTTTAGTGATGAATCGTTTTTGTTTCATCAAGGCCAAGATGTTCTTAGAGAGTTCCTTTTACTTTGATAGGTGTGATATGCATGGATACTCTTAGGGAAGAGTGCCTATATAAGTGGGGGTAAAGCTCAAGCTACAATTTGGATTTTTCTTGCTTCACATCCTTTGCCATTCTCTTGTGTTTTGATATTTAGATTATGCTTTTTCTTTTCTTTTAGTTGTATCAACCTCAAGGATATACAACCCCTTCTTTTCATAGGACAAGGTCAACAAGAAACCAGCGCAAGCGACTGACAAGAATCAATCAAAAGATGGGATAACAAAATAGGGGGAATGATGACAAGTGCTAAGTATGAATCATATGTAATGTTATCATCATCAAAGCCTCTTATTTGTGCCCCTCCTAGGCTGTGAAAGAAAGACACCAAGGAAGGTCCCACTAGACTAGGGGAAAGCGATAACCACCAAGATGAAGCAAGGGAACAAGTATACAACCAATAGCAGAGTATCATTCAATTCAACTTGTGATTCATACTAGAATGCCTTTAAACATTAAATTAAAGCACTTGAATACAAACATTGCTAATGTACCTCACAATAGATTACCCACCTTCATCTAAACTAGATGGATGAATGCATTAACCAGAGAGTAGATGAGAGGCGTATGAGGCTAGCTATATGTGGATCATGGAAGGATTGTTGACTGACAAATTACATCACAAAAGAAAAAATCTCCTAAGGTTACTCATACATGTGGGTAGGTAACAATTCCAAAGTCTATCGTTTTAGAAGTGTTAGGAATAATTAAAGGGTAAGGGAGAAGGTTATCTTTTAGGTCTCATCCTCGTGCAGTACAACATATTTCCTCTTGAAAAGGAGGCATGAAAAAATGAAGATCAATGAGAGACAAATAAGATTCTTAAAATGGAGGATGGTTTAAGAGTAAGAGAGTTGTGATTGAGGGATCACAACTCAAATTAATACAAGATGGTCATTTGTGAAGGTGGGGATTGTCTACATGGGTCAAAAGTAAGAGACTCGTGATGTTGATAGAGGGATGGCAACTTGAATTGATACAAGATGGTCATTGGTGAAGATGGGGATTTCCAATGGGACATTTTTTACGTAAGAAATATTCTAGTTTTGAAATTTTGGAAGTTGTCAAAAAAAAATGATTACAAAAATTATTCTGTCAAACCATATCTCAAGGGCACTATATGATGCAACTGATTCTGTAGTCTGTACAATATTTTGTACTTCATTTTTTATAAATAGAAATTATTAAAAAAAACAGTTCAAAAGAATATATGGTGACGAGAAGGTGTCCGACCTAGAAACAGGGGCACTATATAATGCAACCGATTTTGTACCATATTTTGTACTCCATTTTCTATAAGTAGAAATTATTAAAAGAAAAGGTTGAAAAGAATATATGGTAACAAGGTGCACAACCTAAAAAAAGGAAGATGTAGTACAAAGGTAAATCATAGGCTCTTAACATTGTCGAATGCCTTTTATGAAAACTGTGCATTCTACATAGTAAATGCTTGATAGTCAACAATTAACAATAAAAGAAATATTCTGGGCATTTCAATAAGAAAAGATTACTTACATGCTGCAGGGGCACAGCATGTCCTCCCAGTACTGTAGTAAACATATTTACATTGAAAACTCAAGACATGCATTAAACTTTCAAATATAAAAATGCTATATTACTTTACTCAAGCAAAACAATAAAAATGTAGGAGTGCTCGAGTTCAATACAACCCACAATGCCCATACCAGTTACTGCAGCACCATATATTTCAGAAAATGCTCTACAATGATGATTTCAAGAAAACAACTTCAAACAAGGAATCCCAGTTCAATAAGGGAAGCAAAAAGAAATGGAGCCAAAGGCTATATGGATTCATGAATTTTCAGTGTATTTCATACAAGATAAAACAGTGAATAATATTTAGTTGTGAACAACTCAATAACAAACTGCTTTGATAAATCGGATAAACTAAAGAATATTCATCCTTGACTTGAGCAAACCACAATGCTTATGCTTGTACTTACGGAATAGCAATGATAAATGATACAGCGCATTAGCATACTCGTATCAAAATCCTCCTAATAATTCTGGAAAATAAGGTCCAGTACCTGTATGCTTATGCACTCAATACAATATGACCAAAGCTAAATCAAGCCTCTGTTCATTAATGCATGTAACAGCAAACTCACAAAGAAAAACAACACACAGTTTAGGTGAGGCTTGATTCTTCAGTTTACTCATGATACAGTCAGTACAACACAATAAAGAAAAACAAAAAATCTTAAATTTGCTGGACTGCTACGCCCTGCATACTTCAATATTAAATACATAATCCACCTGTCAAAATTTGTGAATGGCTCTTACAAAAGGACAGAGACCTGAATCTTTCAACCATGCAACCCTGATATTCCTTGGAAATCAATAAGGTCATGGTTCAGCACCTAGTTGTCAAGGCAATGGCATACCAGGCCACCCACCAAGGTTTAGTTACTCCCAAGACATGAATAAGCCATTTGGGCAAGATGCAAGTCCCGGGTGTGGAATAGTATCCCCCTGTCAGAATAGGCATGTCAGACCACCCACCAAGATTCATTTCCTCTCAAGGCATGAATAAGAAGTTGGGCCAAGGTACAAGTCTTGCATAACTTTAACAGAATAGTATCACACGGTAGTGGCAGCTTACCACAACAGAAGTTATTTTTTAATGGTTCACCATCTGAAAGCTCATTCACTTGTGCAAGCAGGCTACTTATGGCGACCAACCTCTTTGGGCCAGTTGTAATGCTTCTGCCGAGTTTAAAAGAAACCCTATCAAAAAAATCGTAATGGAAATGCTATGTCTTCTGGAATAAGAAACAGATGTGGTTTTCAAAAACTGTAGGGTTTCAGTGATGACACTCAAGATTTAAGGAATTTTGGAAATGACAAAGATATTCCTAACAGAAATGGATTTAATACCAGTGCATATACATAAGGACTGGCTGCACTCCCACATGAATGGATGAATGTTGGTAATGCCATAAATAAATATGTGACAACGGAAGCTATCTACTGCTAGCAAATAACCAGCCACAGATAAGTATCTCAACAGACCAATGATTAACAATACTATAGCAGAAATGACATAATTAAATATGTGCAAACTTTTAGTTCTTGTAGTGATCTGGGGCAATTATCTTCCTAAGTTTTTTTTTTTTTTTTTTTTTTTTTGCCTAGGGTTTCCAACTGAACTTAATGCATTCATACAACAGCAAGCTTTTCTCATAAACTTCACAATTTATTTCAGTAACAATAGTGGACAGATATGTATCAGATCCAATACTTGCTTGAAAGTTGAAACCCTACTAAAAGTACATGAACTGGAATCAAATTGCTAATTCTACCATCTAAGGAATACATCCAACTATCTGAACTCTAAAATAGATTCCTGTAGCAGAACTGCACTTGCCCCACCGAATTTAGGACATGACTACACCAGAAATACTACAAGAAGGGGTTTGTATGCTCTGTTTGGCTAGGACGTAATTAAATCTGCTTCAAAATTGCTTCAAGGGAGGGGACGGACTGCTTCAGAATCAATGAGTGCAAATCCTGTGGTTAATGGGCCCCAGAGTTACTTCGAACTGCTCCAAGGATTGTCTAATGCTGCCACGGAGGATAATAAAGCAACTTCAAAAATACTGTCCAGAAGAAACACCCAACAACTGCCTCAGAAGGTTTACAATCTACTTCAGTGAATGGTTACTTTATGCCACAGACAAGCTTGCGTCCCCTCAGAATAATATTCGGCTGTCTTGTTTCAGCGAATGGTCATGAACTACTTCAGTGAATGGGTACTTTATGCCATGGACAAGCTTGCATCACCTCAGAAAAAGGGTTCAGAAAATGATGCGCAACCCCAATAGTATTTTGGACTGCTTCAGATGGGGGATTTCCTCTGGGCAACCTTGGAAGGATATGGCCTTCGTAAATAAATCCTCGGAGAAATTCGGCCAGCTTCAAGGTTGTTTATTTGGATTTTCCACAGATTTTTCCCACAAGATGCTTTGCTGCTCCTTCACATAGTTAAATTACCTATGGCCATAACAAAGAATAGTGACTAGGTAGGGTGGGATCACCTCTACCAAAACTAGTCCAATGAGAAATGGGGTCTTAAAACCCTCAGAGCCTGAGGCTCCAAGAAAAATAGAGACAAATAATCCAATCCAATTGATGCCTCAAATGAATCCAACCCTCTTGTATTTATAGGTTTCCTTGAGGGGATTTTTTTCCTTAATTAATTGAGTAAGGTTTACATCAAACCCCAAATTTGGGCTTTTTTGCCCCAGCTGCCCCAAATGTTGGGTATTTTGGGGTTTCCCCTTTATCAAGGACTACAGCCTATGGGGATCGATAGGCTATTTCGTCCCTTGGGAACATTGCAGTCCCCCTTTCCCAACATTGCTTGTCCTCAAGTAATGGCATGTCTGGGTGTTGCATATTTTCCACTTTAAATTTTAAGAATAGCAGGCTTCCTTCCATCCTTGCTGCTGTCATATCAGCACCCCCATTTTCATTTTGCATCCCAATGGCCAGAAGGTTGGCGGGGAAAATCATCATGCAATAGTCACTACCAAGCTTTCCCCCCACATTTCCAGTTTCAAATGAAACCGTAATGCCCATCGTATCTGATTCCAGATGGTCAGTACTGTCTTGCAGTTGGTGGTATCAACTTCTCAGAAATTTAATTCTGCAAGTTTGTCTCTTCCATGGCACAGAGCAATGGAATAAAATTGCCTCTGCTTAATGCAAGAGGTGGGAGTAATCGAAAATCCATACCATATTTGGCTTCCGAAAACAATCGCAATTCTGCAGTGTGTGCCCTGTTTGAAGTTGCAATGTGTGCCCTGTTTGAAATCTTCCTCAGATGGTCAACACATTGGGATTCCTCTGGTTGTGTTAAGGGCCTGTTAGGATGGTATGTATGGTTTTGGTGCTTAGCCCATAGCCCAAACCTCTGAAATTGCACTGGAATGCCAACTTCTTTTCCATCTTCTTCCTTGAAAGAGACAAAAATACGTCTGGACCTTATTATGATCGACAAGTTCGAAATATATGTCCTTACCAATTTGATCTGCAAGATCTTCATCCCGTGCCACTTTAATAGTAGTATAAAGATGTGCTTTTGTCTTCTCTTTCCATTTCTTCTCATTCCTTCTTGTTCTTTCATCAACCTTGCCCGCAGGTGCTCCGCTATATCTTTCTCATCAACATTGCAAATAATCTTATCCCTGTCACTTTCTCTTATATACATAAGCATATAAGCATGAGAGTATTTGGTAAATTTAAATGGTGTCGATGAATCCTGGACTATTGATGAGGCCTGGATTTGGCTGAGGCAGCTCCTCTTTACCACCATATTGTTTCTCCAGTGCTCTCTTTACTTCTTCCTTTATGACTCTTTCTTCATCAAACTGGTACCAATGATCTGAGAGAATTGGTCTAACAAAAGCATAATAAAGACTACCAACACACCTCCACTGTGAACCAATACACTATGAAGAGTATATAAATTGTGCACACTTTTATCTGCATCTGGAGAAAGATATTTGCCATTGTCTCTATCCAAGTCAAGTTGAAGTGGAAATTCATATCGATCATTTATCTTGACCATTGTATCTCGCATGAAATCATATTCAAATCGCTTCAACTGAAGTTGTAGTACAGGAGGAAAATCAAGCAAAGGAACGCCTTTTCTTGCATTCTGTAGTCCATACTGCTTTGCATGATATTTTTTATCGCCTTCAAGTTATTCAACTTCAAGATACTTATCAAATGAAGCATAGATATCTCGACAACCTTTAACATCAAGCTATAGATCATAGAATGATTCCTTCCTTGTAGTTTTATAATCCACATTTATGCACTCAATGTAGTGTGAAAATTCCGCTACCCGGAATCCTGCTACAGCAGCTGATTAAATTTATTCTATTTGTCTAATTGAACAAATTATTTAACGTATGCTATGGTAAATATCGAAATAAAATACACTGCAGCCTTCACAATAAAAATTTAAGGAAAAATACTAGCACAAGTATACACACATTAACACCGTTATTTTTGAACAATTGTCCCCGGAAAAACCCAATGCGGGAAAACCGGTGCAGCAGCTGAGGGTCTGTATATTATGCAGTAATTTTCTGAGTACAAATCTATAATTGTCGAATCTGACAAATCATACAGAGAAATCTGACCAGCAAAATCTCATGAGACAAATCTCACTCTTACATGGGAATCCGGCACTAACCCGCACCCGAAACGAGTTGCCTCTGCGCAGTCATTGCGTCACCCACCCAGTCTCTGCGCCACAACTGAAGTTGCTCTCTGTCTTTGTGTTGGATCTCTCTGCTGAAAAGAAACTGGAATCTACTAGCCTCCAGGAATTGGCACTGACCCTTTGTTGTCTCCTCAACAAAAAAACGAACTCCCTCTACAACTCTGCTCAGTGCCAGCGTATCCTTTGCGTCACTGGTTCTGCGCAACTACCTGTGGCTTCTACTGCCTCCTCTACTATGCACTCTCCATATAATGAATTCTTCCACCTGGAAATTATCCTTGCCCCTCTCTGTGAGAATCCTCTCGATCGATCTTCTCCCTGAGCACTGCTCACTAAAGAATTTCGATCTATGGATTCTTTCTCCGTCTCGATGTGTTTTCCAAAATTCAAATGCCCCACCAAGTCCTTATAATCTTCTCGTTGAGACTTCAACCACCAAGATTAAATCGTTAATCAACAGCTGAGGTTAAACTGACTTAATCTTCGTCTTCTCTAGAAGATTCACACTCTGTTTTAATTAATATCCATTAAATATTTTAATTTCCTAAGTTTAGACTTAGGGTCCCTGTTAAATTTGGACAACTAGGTCCAAACTCCATCTTGTGATGCTCAGATGAAGATTCCAATATTTGTATTGGATTCCTATTTCGGAGAGGTGTAAAATCGATATAAAATTGATTTTAATCTGATGAGCAGAACATTTATTTTGAATTTATTATTTATAATAAATTTAAGTGCAGGTCGGCCTTAAGGTTTTACACCCTCAACAGATGTGTCACACACCTCAATGATGGATATAAATACAGTCAACGTTGGAGAGCTTTTCACTCATCTCATCACACATCTTCTTCTCTAATTATCTACAAGAAATTGAGAAGCAGTTTCATCTCCCACGTGAGAAGAAGGACGAAATCTACTGCAGCTGAAGGACGAAATTTACCGCAGCAATTTTCTGCAGTTAGGGTTTTTGGGCAAGTTTGACCAGCATTGACTTTGGTCAACGCATGGTCCGTTTGAGCTGAAATTTTGTGGAGAGTTCGATTTTTGTAGGCCGTATTCATTGGCACAAAAATCGAGGTTAAACAGTTGACCGAAGTTGGAGCTGCGTTGACTTTCTTGTTGCTGCCCTGCGTTGACTTTTTTCTGGACTGCATTGACTTTTTCTGGGGTTGACTTTGAGTTGACTGGATAATTGATTTGAGGACTGTTGTGACACATTTTGGGTTGGCCGACCAAGAAGACTTTGCTGGTTGAAGCATCCTGCTGATCGCCGTAACACACCAACACATTCTCCTGTTTCTGGTTTGTCTTCTATAGATCCACTGGTATGTTCTATCAGTGTTTTACTTAACTATTTATGTGATTGCTGTTATAAAAGTAAAATTGCATCAAGCATAGAACATCTACAAAAATTTACATGGTATCAGAGCTGAGGTGAAGACAAGCCCTAACTTATAGTAATCACCATCTGAGAAAAATGAGTTCCACAAGTTATGGCTTCAAGGAGGATGACAAGCTGACTGGAAGGGATGACTTCCATGCTTGGAAGATGATATTAGATCTCAAATTGGAAGACCATTATCTCATGGACTATGTACTGGGTAAGATACAAGAACCTCCATCCACTGCTACTGCTGCTGCTAAAACCAAGTATAAGAAGGGGGAGATCAAAGCAAAGCTAATGATCGGGGAATCCATACATAAAAGTCTGGTTGCCTACATATCTGAGCTAGGCACATCCAAAGAGATGTATGATAAGCTGATACAAATGTTCAAAGTAAACAATGCAAACCAGGTGCTATTCTTCAAGAATCAATTGAAGAATCTGAAGAAAGGCAGGGATGAGTCTATCCAAACATACTTTCTGAAATTGACCGAGATCAGGAACAATCTGCTGGCTATTGGGGAGACAATAGCCGATCATGAGATGGTACTCACCGCACTTGGAGGGCTCCCATATGAATGGCAAGTATTCAACACTACCATTCTCAATAATAGTACAATTCCTAACTTTGACGAGCTACTGTCAAGATGCATGCAAGAGGAGACAAGAATGAAGGAATACGAAAATGACAGAAATGCTGCCTACGCTGCTCATTCTAGAAAGAAGAACTCTGGTGGTCCTAAGAACAAAGGAAGAGCAAGGGCCCAAGGAAAGAAGGGCAAGTGTTTCACTTGTCATAGGCCTAGTCACTATGCTAGAGAATGTCCTTTCAAGAAGGATTCTCCCGATAGTGATGACAACAACAACAACCGGAGGAATGGAAATCAAAGAAACGACAGGTCCAAAGGAAAGAGGAAGGCTTCCACTTGCGGAAACAATCAACCTTCTAAAAGGTCTAGAAACTCCAGGTATGAGGAGTCAAATGTTGTTGATAAAAGAAATGAATATATTCTTGTATCTGCTCTCTCTGCTGCATCCCCGCCCGACACTATGGATGTCTGGCTGATAGATAGTGGTGCCTCAAGACACATCACTGGGTTCAAGGAAGCACTCTCTGACATGGTTGAGAAGGATACCAATCTGGAAATTATTCTTGGAGATAATGCCACATATCCCGTGAGAGGGACAGGGACTGTGACCCTCCACTTGTCTCAAGGACAAGTCCTACATTTGCAGGATGTACTCTATGTACCAAAATTGAAGAAGAACCTTGTGTCTATATCAGCGATTGAAGACAAAGGTTTCAATGTGGCATTCATTGATGGAAAGGTGCGCATGTGGAAAAAGAATCTCAAGGAAGCTATCGTGATTGGTTTTAGAGTTGGAACACTCTACCAGGTTGAAGGAAGTCCATTGGGAGCTATGACATGTGATACTATCCGACAAACTGAACTATGGCACCGAAGGTTTGGACACCTTCATTACAAGGCCCTTCCCGAAGCAAGGAAGGTGGTGACAGGGATGCCCGATTTTGGAAATAATCATGAAGATGTATATAAGGGTTGTGCCGAAGGAAAGCATACAAGGGGACCTTTCCCCTCAAGTGTCACAAAGACATCTGATATTTTGCAACTGGTCCATTCTGATCTATCTGGTATGCTACCCGTGACATCCCTGGGAGGATGTTCTTACTATATGACATTCATTGATGACTTCTCTCGCAAAACCTGGATATACTTCTTGAAGAAGAAGGATGAGGCTTTCATGTGGTTCCGTACCTTCAAAGCCTTGGTGGAAAATATGACAGGGAAGAAGATCAAGATTTTGAGGACCGACAATGGCACTAAATATGAGTCAAATGAGTTCAAGGACTTTTGCAGAGAAGCTGGCATTAAGAGGGAGACTACTACTGCCTACACTCCTGAGCAGAATGGCGTTGCTGAACGAAAGAACAGGACCATTGTGGAAGCTGCTCGTGCCATGCTATGTGACCAGGTTCTACCGAAGTTTCTGTGGGGAGAAGCTGCGAATACTGCTGTATACATTCAAAACCGATGCCCTCATTCCGCCCTGGACTCCAAAACTCCCGAAGAGGTTTTCACTGGTAAGAAACTTGACGTCTCACATTTTAGAATTTTTGGATGTCCTGTTTATTTTCATGTGCCAAAAGAAAAGAGAAGTAAGCTGGATGCTTTTGGGAAGAAAGGAATGTTTGTGGGCTACAACGAAACCTCTAAGGCCTATAGAGTCTATGTACCTGGTCAAAGGGAAGTAGAGATATGCCATGATGTCACTTTTGACGAAGATGCTTCCCTGAAGAAAGTAGTAGATCTTCCAAGATCTGAAGAAAATCATGAAGAAAGGCCTGGAAATCAAGAAGAACCGCAGGATGAGACAATGCCTGATATTGAAGGACCAATGGACCTTATTGATCCATCTCCTTCACTGGGAAAGAGACCATCATGGCTCAGGGACACCCTCGAAGATGCTGAGGGTCATGCTGCCCCAAGGGGGACATTCCGAGAAAGCAAGAAGCCGTGTAGATACCAAGGGTATCTAGCTGCCATGAGTACTATTGTACAATCTGAACCTGGATATTTTGAGGAAGCCGTAAAGCATCAAGTATGGAAGGATGCTATGCACGAAGAATATGAGTCCATAATGAAGAATGATGTCTGGGATGTGGTCCCGAGACCGAAGGACAAATCAGTTGTCACCGCGAAATGGCTCTACAAGATCAAACATGGATCTGATGGGAGTGCTGAAAGTTCAAGGCAAGATTTGTTGCCCGTGGCTTCTCTCAAAAGGAAGGAATAGACTATGATGACATATTTGCACCTGTGGCACGATATACCACCATTCGATCAATCATAGCCCTTGCTACTACGCAAGGATGGAGTCTTCATCAGATGGATGTCAAGACCGCTTTTCTGCATGTTGCAATAAAAGAAGAGGTGTATGTAGAACAACCTCTGGGGTTTGAAGTCCAGGATCGGGACTCTCATGTCTGCAGGATGAAGAAAGCCCTCTATGGGTTGAAGCAAGCACCCAGAGCTTGGTACGAGAGGATAGATAGCTACTTGATGAAGCTGGGCTTCACTCGAAGTAATGTCGATCCGAACCTTTACTTCAAGGTTGTCCAGGGGAAGCCTCTCATTCTGGTGCTGTATGTGGACGACCTCTTCCTGACAAGCGCTGACCCTCTCATTCATCAATGCAAGAGGGAGCTCGCTGCTGAGTTCGAGATGAAGGACCTAGGACTGATGCACTACTTCCTAGGCCTGGAGGTCTGGCAGAGACCTAGAGAGATTTTCCTTTCTCAAGGAAAATACATTGTGAAACTTCTGGAAAGATTTGGTATGGTGGACTGCAAGTCCGTGTCAACACCAACGGAACTCAACTTCAAGAAGTTGAGTGGCAGCGTTGCTGGACCCGTATTGGCAAATCCCACTGAGTATCGTCAACTCGTAGGGGCCCTGATGTTCTTAGTGAACACCCGTCCAGATATATGTTTTGCAGTGAACACTTTGAGTCAACAGATGGTTGAGCCTCATCACTTTCACTGGGTTGGTGCCAGGAATCTTCTGAGATACCTTCGGGGCACGATAAACCATGGGCTGAGATACACTGCCGAGAGCGTGACACTCCTTGGATATACTGATGCCGATTGGGCTGGCAGTGTGGTGGATCGTAAGAGCACATCGGGATGCTACTTCAATCTTGGTTCTGCTTCGATTTCATGGATGAGCAGGAAGCAGAAGTCGGTGGCTTTGAGCACCGTAGAGGCCGAATACATTGCAGCAAGTATGGCCTGTTGTGAAGCAGTTTGGTTGCGAAAGCTCTTTAGTGAGCTATTTGGACATGTGCTAGATACCACCATGATACTCTGTGATAACCAGAGTGGGATTCGCTTGACCGAGAATCCTGTGTTCCACGACCGATCCAAGCATATTGATATCAGGTACCATTTCATTCGAGATATGGTACATTGAGGCGCCGTAAGGCTCGATCATATAGGAACTGATGAGCAGGTCGCGGATATTCTCACTAAGCCCCTGGGGAAGGTCAAGTTCCTAACCTTCCGTGAGAGACTTGGTATCGTGGAACGACCCTATGATGTGGGTCCTATTGGACGATGAGCTCGAGGAGCTCTGGGGGGCTTTGGGGACAGCTTCTCGGAGCTATGAGCAACCACAAGGCTAGGCTTGCCAAACCTTGTTGGTGTGCTTGGACCCCACCGTTGTGATTGTTGAGTTGGTTCACCTCTCATTATCTGTGCCCCGTATGCATCCTACCCATTGAGTTCGGGGCTCATGGGAAGTACCTCTCATTTGGCCAATGAGATGGGAAAAGCTAGAGACCAGTAGCAAAGACTGATGGACGCATCAGAGATTGCCGTACTCTCTATCTAGGATGGCACGGTCCAACCACTTGATCTAGGATCAAGTCTAGTGAGGTCTCGGACCTCCGCCTGACTTCGGGTCAGATGAACCAACTTCGGGTTGGTTGGAGACTCTTTGTGAGTCTGATAGAGGTTTCGAACCTCTGGGCTGAATTTGTCAACCGGGGGATGATGTCTTTGTGACTAACCCACTTCTGTTCTGAAATAAAGAGGCCAGAAAAGCAAGTTACGGCGGGATGACGCACGATGTTTGAATGCACTGGAGGATGGAGTTCTCCCTAGTTGAGAGGGAGTGTTAAATTTGGACAACTAGGTCCAAACTCCATCTTGTGATGCTCAGATGAAGATTCCAATATTTGTATTGGATTCCTCTTTCGGAGAGGTGTAAAATCGATATAAAATTGATTTTAATATGATGAGCAGAACATTTATTTTGAATTTATTATTTATAATAAATTTAAGTGCAGGTCGGCCTTAAGGTTTTACACCCCCAACATATGTGTCACACACCTCAATGATGGATATAAATACAGTCAACGTTGGAGAGCTTTTCACTCATCTCATCACACATCTTCTCCTCTGATTATCTACAAGCATTTGAGAAGCAGTTTCATCTCCACGTGAGAAGAAGGACGAAATCCACTACAGCTAAAGGACTAAATTTACCGCAGCAAATTTTCTGCAGTTAGGGTTTCTGGGCAAGTTTGACCAGCGTTGACTTTGGTCAACGCATGGTCCGTTTGAGCTGAAATTTTGTGGAGAGTTCGATTTTTGTAGGCCATACTCATTGGCACAAAAATCGAGGTCAAAAAGTTAACCGAAGTTGGAGCTGCGTTGACTTTCTTGTTGCTGCCTTGCGTTGACTTTTTCTGGACTGCATTGACTTTTCTAGGGTTGACTTTTCTAGGGTTGACTGGATATTTGATTTGAGGACTGTTGTGACACGTTTTGGGTTGGCCGACCAAGAAGACTTTGCTGGTTGAAGCATCCTGCTGATCGTCGTAACGCACCAACACATTCTCCTGTTTCTGGTTTGTCTTCTATAGATCCACTGGTATGTTCTATCAGCATTTTACTTAACTATTTATGTGATTGCTGTTATAAAAGTAAAATTGCATCAAGCATAGAACATCTACAAAAATTTACAGTCCCATTAAAAATAATTAATTATTTTCATAAAACATGATCTGAGTGGAATTTCCCAAAACACTTTCTGGGTTCTTTGGAATACATGTGCCTAAGCCTTCCTACAAATTTTGACGCTTAGAGCACATCCGATGCTACCACAAATCAACACTCCCTCTTAGCGAGGAATGTGCTCTACCAATACAACCATCTGAAACACTGCTTTGATTCTGCAACATCTCCCTCTGCATTGTTGATGTCTGACACTATTGCCTATCAACACTGCGTTGTTGCATCTGTGTTGCTACTAACCCTGCTTATTGTTTCCAACTGCTACTGCACTGCATCTTTCTGATATCTGTTGCTACTGTAACTAATGACCCATCTGCTACTGAAACGGGTTCTCAACCATACCCATATGCTCCCTGAACTGAATGAATTTAGCTCTTCCCAGAGCCTTTGTGAGTACGTCTACTACCTGAAACTCCTGTGGGGGCATACTGCATTTGTATTACCCCACGCTGAACACAGTCTCGGATAAAATGACATTTGATATCTACGTGTTTGGACCGATCATGAAATACTGGATTCTCAGAGAGCTTGATACAACTCTAATTGTCACAGTAAACACTAGTCAGTTCCATCCTCTTCCTGAACAGGCTCACAAGAAGCTTCATAAGTCATATGGCTTCGCACGTTGTTGTGTTGGCTGCCATATACTCTGCTTCGGCTGAGCTTAGTGCTACCGACTTCTGCTTCCTGCTGCACCAAGAGATCATTCCTGATCCAACATTGAAACAGTGCCCAGAGGTACTCTTTCGGTATGTTGAACTTCCTGCCCAATCTGCATCTATAAACCCACTCAATCTGACATCATCTCCTCGGGTGTATTTCAACCCGTATTTGATTGTTCCACGAACATATCTGAGAATGTGCCTAGCTGTTGCCTAATGTACCTAGCTGTTGCCTAATGTACCCTTTTCGGTTCCACCACGAACTGACTAAGAGTGTTGACAGCAAAACAAATATCTAGCCTAGTGTTGACCAGATACATGAGTGACCTAATGAGTTGTCTGTACAAGATGGGGTCCACTTCCTTATCCCCTAATGCATCTATTTTCTTCCAGTTGGTTATCATAGGCATTGCCATGCATCGGCAATCTTGCATTCTGAACTTCTTCAGAATTTCCGTGGCATATCTTCCTTGCCCTAGGAAGATCTCTCCATTCTTCTACCACACTTCCAACCCCAGAAAATAATGCATCAACCCCAAATCCTTCATGCCGAATTCTGCTTCAAGATTCTTCTTGCAGTCCTTTATGAGCCTAGATGATCCTGTATGAAACAGATCATCTACATATAATACCAGAATTAGTAGCTCATTCTCCACCATCAAATAGTAGAGATTAGGCTCTGCATCACTCTTGACGAATCCCAACTACTGCAAGTAGCTATCAATCCGACCATACCAAGCTTTGGGTGCATGCTTGAGCCCATATAGGGCTTTCTTCAATCTGCATACATGATTTTTCTTCTCATGGGTTTCGAAGCCTTCAGGTTGTTCTATGTACACCTCCTCTTCTATCACCCCATTCAAGAATGTTGTCTCGACATCCATTCGGTGAATCTCCTATCCCATCTAAGCTGCTAGGGATATAACAGATCTGATGGAGGTGTATCTGGTTACAGGGGCGAAGGTCTCCTCATAGTCAATTCCTTCTTTCTGCACATACCCCTTTTCCACGAACCTGGCCTTGTACTTCTCCATGCTACCATCTGCAACGTACTTGATCTTGTAGATCCATCTTGATCCTACAACTGATCTATCCTCAGGTATAATCACAACTTCCCAGACATCATTTGTCATGACAGAACTGTACTCTTCTACCATGGCATCTACCCATACTTGGAATTGTACGGTATCCTGAAAACTGGAGGGTTCTTCTACGTGTGCTACCAATGCTTGGTACCTATTAGGTTGCCTATGCTCCTGTTCCTGTTGTTCCATCAGTTGAGAACTACCAGAATCTTCTCCTCCCGAGGAAATGCTAGTACTAGTCATTGTACTTGATCCTAGTGCTTTTCCTCCTGCCTGTCCACCTTGCTGCCCCTCCTGCTGCTGGACTAAAGGAACTTCTGTTAACTGATCCTCTGCTGGCATCTAATGAGATTTCCTAAAAGCTCTATCTTCCATGAACTTAGCATCTCGTCTCACTACAACTTTCTTGCTGCTAGGAATGTAGATTTTGTATGCTTTTGAGGTCTCGCTATATCCTGCGAGATACCCCTTTTCTACAGTTTGATCAAGGTTACTTCTGTTCTCATCTGGTACGTGACAATATGCTAGACTTCTGAATATCCGGAGGTGGCCTACTTCCAATTTCCTTCCTGCAAAAACTCCTTCAGGCATTTTCTTCCCCAATGCTCTGTGAGGAGTTCTATTCTAGATATACAAAGTTGTGTTACATGCCTCTGCCCATAAGAATCTAGGCAAGTCTAGGTCATATAACATAGCTTTTGTTGCCCCAACAATAGTTCTGTTCTTCCGCTTCGCTACACCATTCTACTATGGATTGTATGGAGTTGTCCACTCTCTCTTGATGGCCTCCTTTGCGCAGAAATTTGTGAAGTCTCTTTCCGTATATTCTCCATCGTTATCTAAGCGCAACACCTTTATTTTCTTCCCTGTCATGTTCTCCACAAGAGCTTTAAACTCTTTGAACCGATCAAAGACCTCATCCTTGGTCTTTAGGAAGTAGATCCAGGTTTTCCCGAAGTAATCATCAATGAAGGTGACAAAATATTTGTCGCCACTGAGAGCTCTAGTGGACAATGGACCACAAATGTCTGAGTGTATCAATCCTAAAACACCTTCTGCTCGGTCATCACTTCTGAGAAAAGTTGCCTTGGCATATTTCCCTAGTACATATCCTCTACATATGTCATCATGCTTCTTACTAAAGATTGGTACTCCAGTAACAGTCTCTCTAAACATCCTCAGTGCTCCATGGTGCAGATGTCCCCTTCTCCTATGCCATAGTTCATTCAGATTTCTCTCGCCATCAAGGATGCTACCTATCAGTGCCATTGGAGACTCGAGCTGCAATTTGTATAGTCTATTGTTTCGAGTTCCAATTTGCCTCTTCTTCTTCCAGCTCAGATGCTTGATGTATGCCTTCTTCCCAATGAAGTATACATCGTATCCCTTATCCTGCAACTGGGACACTGAAATTAGATTCATTCCTAGCCTTGGCACATGCAGCACATTAGTGGCTCTGATGCTGGTTCCTACTTCCATCTGAAACACTATGGTGCCTCTCCCTGCTGGAGTGCATTTTGTTTTGTTTCCTATAGTGATCTGGAAGTCCATCTGCTCTAACTAGTAGCTCGAGAAATATTCTCATACTCTAGTCATTTGAGCTGAAGCCACACTATCAATGTACCAAACACCTGCAGATGTTGAACTTGACAAACATGTGAAATCTTCTTCCAATCTAGAAGACAATTCATCTAAATTTTCCATACATATTTGTGTTATTTTCCCTTCGATTTTTTACGTTTTTGCAGTCTAGCAAACACTGTGTCCCTCCTAAAGATTGCTCTACGCTGAACCTGCTGCGCAACTCCCTCTGTCACTAGGAAATTTCAATCCAAAAATCTCTCTCTGTCGACTCACTCAGAGAAATATTTTCCACGATAAATTTGTCCTCCTAGACTGGACTGTGCAATCCTTTAGGAAATCAGATTTACTGCCTGCGTAGTTTCCTGACCTCCATCTTTTGTTCAGCACTGGCTCTTCTAGATCTGTTTTCTTTTCTCAAATCTCGTGTGAAAATTTCGCTATCTAGAATCCTATTGCAATAGCTGATTAAATTTCTTCTATTTGTCTAACTGAACAAATTATTTAACATTTAATGTATGCTACGGTAAATATCGAAATAAAATACATTGCAGCCTTCATAATAAAAATGCAAGGAAAAATACTAGCACAAGTATACACACATTAACACCGTTATTTTTGGACAATTGTCCCCAAAAAAACCCAATGCGGGAAAATTGGTGCAGCAGTTGAGGGTTTGTATATTATGCAGTGATTTTTTTAGGACAAATCTATGATTGTTGAATCTGACAAATCATATAGAGAAATCTGATAAGCAAAATCTCGTGAGACAAATCTCACTCTCTCACGGGAATCTGACACTGATCTGCACCCAAAACAAGCTGCTCTGCGATGCCTCTACACAGTGGCTGCATCGCCGACGCAGTCTCTGTGTCACAACTGAAGCAGCTCTCTGTCTCTACGTTGGATCTCTCTGCTGGCAGAAAACTGGGATCTACTGGCCTTTGGAAACTCCCTCTGGGAACTGGCACTGACCCTCTGTTGTCTCCTCAACAGAAAAACGAACTCCCTCTGCAGCTCTGCACAGTCCCAGCGTAGCCTCTGCGTCACTAGTTTTGGTAGTGGTCTGTGGCTTCTACTACCTCCTCTGCTATGCACTCCCAGATCAGGAATTCTTCACCTGGAAATTATCCCTACCCCTCTCTGTGAGAATCCTCTCGATCGATCTTCTCTCTGAGCATTGCTCACTAAAGAATTTTGATCTCTGGATTCTTTCTCCGTCTCGATGTATTTTCCAAATGCCCACCAAGTCCTTCTTATAATCTTCTCGTTGAGACTTCAACAGTCGAGATTAAATCGTTAATCAACGGCTAAGATTAAACTGACTTGATCTTCGTCTTCTCTAGAAGATTCACATTGTTTTAATTAATATCCATTAATTATTTTAATTTCCCAAAGTTTAAACTTAGAGTCCCATTAAAAATAATTAATTATTTTCATAAAACATGATCTGAGTGGAATTTCCCAAAACGCTTTATGGGTTCTTTGGAATACATGTGCCTAAGCCTTCCTACAAATTTTGACTTAAGAGCACATACGATACTACCACAAATCAACATGTAGTTCATATGATGTCCTTCAAATAGATGTTTTATTGTAACTGTTAAAATTTGGGTACCAGAGGACAAGTGGTTCCCTAAGGCTTTGATCTTTGGCCTAGAGAAAAGTGTCCAAATGCATTTGTACTTTTCTCCTAAAGTGACTTTATAAGTGGTAAAGTTACATTCTAATTTTAAAGTGACTTTATTAAAGTCAATGAAAAATTAGAAAGTGAAAAAGTGACTATGGAAATAAAAGGCTAAGTAGGTCTTTATTTAAGTGGGTGAGTTAAAAAATAGAAAGTGAGAATTAAATGCACATTTATTCTCATCCCTAGATCTAAATGAATCTCAGTCATTAGATGTTAGGGTTACCCAAATGGTCACTTAGGGTAAAAGGAGAGGAGAAGAGGAAAAGATCACTTCAGTCTTTCATGAACTATTGAGAGAAAGAGAAGAAGAGCAACAAGAAAATTTCTGAGCCATGAGAAGTTGAAGGAGAGCAGCAAGGAGACTTTAGCAAATCCATACAACAGCTTAGTGGCACAAATCCCAAGGTCGAAATCCGTACAGCAAGAGGTTGGCACAATTTTCGAGAAAGGTGGCACAGAAATCGAGGAATCCATACAGCAGCTTCAGAACGAATTCTAAGGCAACTTCTCGGCATGAAAATCGAGGAGAGGCACTACTGTTATTCTGGCACAGATTTCGAGAAATTCTTACAACAGTGGCAGCACAATTTTCGAGGCAGATTCTGGCACAGCTTCCAAGGAGGAAGTACAATTGTACTTTCTATACAGTATGTACAACAGTACAACCGTACAACATAATTATGGGCACGATTTTCGATGGTGACAGTTCAGCATTTAAGGTTGCCATTAATGTTGTACAAATTTCTGTTTTGTAAGTTTGCTGGTTGGCACATTTTTTGAGGGAGTGTGCAAGCACGGAAATCAAGATGAGTTAAATTTGTTGTTGCTGGAATTTTTTTATTGTGTATTTCAGTTCTCTGTAAAAGCATTTTTCAGAAATAAAGAAGGGCTCTCAAGCTGGTTTTCCCAAGAGTTGTAGGGGGCTTTCCAGGGTCACATTGACCAAAAATCACTGTGTTATTTTCTGTGTGTGGTTGTCATTATTTTCCTGTGTTTTATCTCTGCATTTTTAGCAAGTGCAAAAAATCTTCAAATTTGTGTTTTCAGAAATTTCAATCATTTCCAGATTTTAGTATTTATATCATGTTCAGATTTAAAACTATGTGCATGGAGTGATATGGAAAACTGATAACCGGAGTGGTGGTTGAAATTTCTACATGGTATCAGAGCTTGGTTGGCTGAAAAGTGCAATTTGGGACAGCAAAATGAAAATCACAAGAAGCTGATTTTTACACTGAAAATTGAACCTTTACCACAGATATGAAAAATTCAACTTGTTAGTACAGCAAGCATGTCTTTGGGCTTAAGAGTTTAGGACAGGTTGGATGGGCAGAGCAACTATAGTGCATGGAGGGAGAGAATCCAGAGCATCTTTGAGGAAGCAGAATTCTGGGGCATTATGGTACATACCACACAACACCCAGTAGCAGTACCCGCTGACCCTATACAGTTGGCAGAGTTTAACAAGAAGAATGCTAAGGCAAAAAGACTGATTCTGAGTGGAGTTAAAGATCATGTCATTCCTCATGTGAGAGGAAAGACATATGCACATGACATGTGGACAGCCTTGACCAGTCTTTACCAGAGCTCCAATGAAAACAAAAAAATGGTCCTAAGGGAGAAGCTGAAGGCCATTAACATGGCTACGACTGATAGTGCTACAACATACCTCACAAAGATCACTTCTGTGAGAGATGAGTTGGCAGTCGTTGGAGAGACCATTCCACCCACTGAGTTGGTGCGGATTACTTTGAATGGTCTTCCCAAGACTTGGGAGAGTTTTGTGGATGGCAGAAAACCTTTCCAATTGGGAGAGGTAGTGGGATGATTGCATTTAGAATAAGATCAGAAAGAACCATCTTGGGGCAGCCAAACAGGTGGAGGAAGATGACAATGTGGCATTGTTAGCAAGAGGCAAGAAGGGCAAAGGAAAGAAGCAAGCTTCCACCAGTGGAGGTGGAGGCAAAGGCAAAAGTAAAGGTAAGCAGCAAAACAAGGAGAGGGACTATTCCAAAGTCAAATGTTGGAATTGTCAAAAGTTGGGACACTGTGCATTTGTGTGTCCGGAGAAGAAGAACAAGAAGGGAAAGGACAAAACCATGGCATCTTTTACAGAGATAGAAGGCTTCTCAGAGAGCTTTGATTGGGAGTTTGGGTTCATAACTGGTGAGGCCACTAGTGCAGGATCACCTACCATACAGGTTTAGAGGGAGTGTGCACTTCCCTCCACTAGCAGAGCATCTTCTGGTATTTGGTATGTTGATAGTGGGGCTTCTCGTCATATGACAGGAGTCTGGGAGTACTTCTTAGAGCTTTCAGAGAGTAGCACTGATATTGAGGTAGTACTCGGAGATGACAGCATTGTTAGAGCAGTCGGTGTGGGGACATTGACATTTCATAAGGAACCCAAACCTCCCTTGAAAGTGTCAGATGTTCTATATGTGCTTGGAATGAAGAAGAACCTGATATCCATCTCAACACTTGAGGACAGAGGGTATGAGGTGTTGTTCAGGAGAGGACAGGTGCTTATATATCCTAAGGGCACTCCAACTGATTCAGCTAGAGTGTTTGGTGTGCACCATGCCAAGGTGTACAAGTTCTCATTCCAGCCCCTGATGGCATTGAGTAGCAGTTCAGAGTTGTGTGAGATTTGGTACCGCAGGATGGGGTACATGTATCATGGGGCCTTGAGGACATTGCGGGAGATCACCACTAGTGTGCCAGATTTCGGTTTTGATCACCTTGATGTATGCAGAGGATGTGCTATGGGGAAGTTTGCCAAATCCCCTTTTTTCAGCAGTGACAGCAGAGCGACAGGGATCCTTGACTTGATTCATACAAATGTGAGTGGTCAGATGTCTCATGTATCCTTGAGTGGTTATGAATATCATGTGTTATTCATTGATGATCACTACAGGAAGACCTAGATTTATTTCTTGAAGACCAAGAGTGAGGTCTTCAAGCGGTTTCAAGAGTTCAAAGCTCTTGTGGAGACTTAAACAAGTCGAAAGATCAAGGTCCTCATGTTGGACAATGGAGGGAAGTATACCCTTGGTGAGTTTGTTGATTTTTGTGTGGAGGCAGGCATCAGGAGGGAGTTCACAGTTCCTTACAACCCCCAGCAGAAAAGGGTTGCGGAGAGGAAGAACAGATCCATCATTGGGGCTGCCAAAGCCATGCTTCATGATCAGGGGTTACCTTTGTTTTGGTGGGCAGAGACCTGCAACACTGTTGTGTACTTGCAAAATAGGAGTCGACATTGTGCTTTGGGCATTGTGACTCCGGACGAGACTTTTCCTGGGAAGAAGCCTGATGTTGGTCACTTTCGTATCTTTGGGTGCATTACATACTCCTACGTTCCCAAGGAGAAGAGGACCAAGCTAGAGCCCACTGCAGACAAGGGCATCTTTGTGGGTTATAGCGAGACCTCGACAGCTTATCGGATTTATATTCCTGCGAAGAGGAAAGTTGTTGTCAAGCGGTATGTGAAGTTCGAGGAGGAGACAGCTTTCAGGAGGTCACGAGAGTTAGAGTATCTGGATTCACCAGACCCTTAGGAGCAGCTGAGTCAGTCACAGGGATCCAGTGCTCAGGGATCAGGAGGTACATCGATTACAGTGTCAGGTCCATCAGTGAGCAGTGGCTCTTAGAGTCAAGTGGGTGGTGCTTCGGGCAGCATGCAGAGCAGTCCGCAGAGCAGTTTACAGGGTAGTCCATTGATGGACAGTTCACACGGTACTTCAGCATCTACAGGCACAGGTTCAGGCATGAAGTCAGTTAGCAGGCCTTTAGAAGTTTAGGCTTCTAATGATGATGAGGATTCTTTCACTCCGGTGGGAGAAGGGTGCTTAGGGAAGAGGAAGCCCAAGTGGCTTCACGACACCTTGCGCAAGGCCACATCTGTTGTTGGGCCAAAGAGATAGGTTAGAGAGAGTAAACCACCTGAGCGGTTTTGTAGTTATATGGCATTGATCACTAGCATCGTTGATTTTGAGCCTTCTAAGTATGAGGAGGCAGCTAGCCAGCAGGTCTGGAGAGAGGCCATGCAGGAGGAGTATTCTTCTATTATGAAGAACGATGTTTGGGAGGCAGTGTCGAGACCTGAAGGTAAATCAGTGGTTACTTCTAGATGGCTTTACAAGATAAAGCATGCTACAGATGGCAGCATCAATAAGTTCAAGGCTCGGTTTGTGGCGAGAGGGTTCTCACAGGTAGAGGGAGTTGACTATGAGGAGACCTTTGCCCCCGTGGCTCGGTATACTTCTATTCGCTCCATTATATCGATAGCAACAGAGATGGGTTGGAAGATCAACTAGATAGATGTAAAGACCGCATTTCTCAATGGCTTCATACAAGAGGAGGTTTATATTGAGCAGCCGCAGGGCTTTGAGGTGCATGGGAAGGAGTCCCATGTATGCAGATTGAAGAAGGCACTCTATGGCCTGAAGCAAGCTCCTAGAGCTTGGTACTCGAGGATTGATACATACTTGCAGGAGTTGGGTTTCACAAAGAGTGATGCTGATCTGAACCTATACTTTATTGTGGTAAGTGAGGAGCCTCTCATTGTGGTGTTGTATGTCGATGACTTGGTCATTACAGGTGCAGAGAGACTCATTGAGCGCTACAAGAGAGATCTTGCTTCAGAGTTCGAGATGAAAGATATCGGCTTGATGCATTACTTTTTGGGATTGGAAGTGTGGCAGGAGGAGGGGAATTTCTTCCTGGGACAGGGGAAGTATATTATGGACATTCTTAGCAGATTTCACATAAAGGATTGCAAACGCATGCCTACACCTATGATCACTAACTGGAAGAAGCTTCAGGCTTCAGATTCCGAGTTGGTGGATCCTACTTTGTACAGACAACTGATTGGTTCATTGATGTATTTGGTCAACACTCGACCAGATATATGTTTTGCAGTTAACACGATGAGTCAGTTCATGTGTGAGCCCAGGAGAGTGCACTAGCTGGTTGCAAAACACATTCTTCGTTACTTGCAGGGGACAGCAGATTTTGGTCTAGATTATACGCAGGGTGATGGAGTGAGACTGACAGGGTACACAGATTCAGATTGGGCTGGTTGTGCTTCAGACAGGAAGAGTACTTCAGGGTGTTGTTTTGGGTTGGGTTCAGGAGTTGTGTCGTGGTTCAGCCAGAAGCAATAGTCAGTTGCATTGAGCTCAACTGAGGCAAAGTATATGGCAGCCATTTTGGCTAGTTGTGAGGCCATATGGCTTCGCAAGATGTTGTTTGGTCTATTTGGTCAAGCATTGAGACCTTCAGTGATTTACTGTGATAATCAGAGTTGCATAAAAGTCACGGAGAATCCAGTTTTTCATGACAGGTCAAAGCATATTGGGATCAAATATCACTTCATTAGAGATTATGTCCAGAAGGGAGCTGTCAAGCTTGAGTATATTTCCACAGATGAGCAGATAGCGGACATTTTTACCAAAGCCTTACCACGGGGCACGCATGTCTACTTCAGAGACGAGATGGGAGTGGTGAGGAACACTTTCCTCAGTAAGAGGGAGTGTTAAAATTTGGGTACCAGAGGACAAGTGGTTCCCTAAGGCTTTGATCTTTGGCCTAGGGAAAAGTGTCCAAATGTATTTGTACTTTTCTCCTAAAGTGACTTTATGAGTGGTAAAGTTACATTCTAATTTTAAAGTGACTTTATTAAAGTCGATGAAAAATTAGAAAGTGAAAAAGTGTCTATGGAAATAAAAGGCTAAGTGGGTCTTTATTTAAGTGGGTGAGTTAAAAAATAGAAAGTGAGAATTAAATGCACATTTATTCTCATCCCTAGATCTAAATGAATCTCAGCCATTAGATCTTAGGGTTACCCAAAAGGTCACTTAGGGTAAAAGGAGAGGAAAAGAGGAAAATATCACTTCAATCTTTCATGAGCTATTGAGAGAAAGCGAAGGAGAGCAAGGAGAAAATTTCTGAGCAGTGAGAAGTTGAAGGAGGGCAACAAGAAGACTTTAGCAAATCCGTACAGCAGCTTAGTGGCACAAATCCCAAGGCAGAAATCCATACAGAATGAGGTTGGCACAGTTTTCGAGAAAGGAGGCACAGAAATCGAGGAATATGTATAGCAGCTTCAGCACAAATTCCAAGGCAATTTTTGGGCACAAAAATCGAAGAGAGGCACTATTGTTATTCCGGCACAGATTTTGAGAAATCTGTACAACATTGGCAACACATTTTTCGAGGCAAATTATGGCACAGTTTTCGAGGAGGAAGTACAGTGGTACTTTCCATACAGTCCGTACAACAGTACGACCGTACTATAAAATTCTAGGCACGATTTTCGAGGGTGACAGTTCAGCATTTAATGTTGTCATTAATGCTGTAAAAATTTCTGTTTTGTAGGTTTGCTGGTTGGCACGTTTTCCAAGGTAGTGTGCAAGCACGGAAATCGAGATAAGTTAAATTTGTGGTTGCTAGAATTTTTTTACTGTGTATATCAGTTCTCTATAAAAGCATTTTTCAAAAATAAAGAAGAGCTCTCAAACTGGTTTTCCCCAAGAGTTATAGGGGGTTTTCCCAGGGTCACATTGACCAAAAATCACTATGTTATTTTCTGTGTGGCTATCATTATTTTCCTGTGTTTTATTTATGCATTTTCAGCAAGTGCAAAAATCTCCAAATTTGTGTTTACAAAAATTTCAGTGATTTCCAGATTTTAGTATTTATATCATGTTCAGATTTAAAACTATGTGAATGGAGTGATAAGGAAAAATGATAACCGAAGTGGGGGTTGAAATTTCTACAGTAACCTCAATAGTTGTGCACTTCATTTTATCTTCTAACTTCTCGCAAAGCACTCAGTCTAGCTCCTGCACAACATGTTGCATGAAAGAATCATGTGTCCCATCCAAATGATTTTGTCAAGTCTTTCGTTGAAACATTGGTGTCACTATACTAGACTTTATAAAACATGTTCTATAGAGCCAATGGAATTCTTTTTGACAATATATCATTTTCAGTGGTACGCATATGATAGACAACCTTTCTGAAGTAAGGAATATGATATAATGTTTAGAGCAAAGAATTCATGTAGCATATTGCACCTATATTCTTCAGCACAACAAAACCTATTTGCTTTTTACAATCATATGCCCAATAATCAGGTACACTTCATGCACTGACTTTGGCTTCCACAATCAAAGTATCGTCCACTAATTATCCTTTTGTGGGGTCATAAACTTCAAGTAGAGGCATGAACGAAGTGAATCCCAATCGCTCTCCTGCACATTGAACTAGTGTTGTGTTTCTTTCTTGATAGTGAACTTGTGATGAATCTGATTGACAATATCCAAATTGAAGAAGGCATATCTGCTCCAACCATAAGATAATGTAGCGTAATCTACCACATCTAAGTAGATGGGCAAGTGGTCCACATTGTTGCCTTTGGGGAATATCAACACACATCATTTATACCTCACTATGAAAACATCGGAATAACACTTCTTAACATTCAATCTAGAAACATGCTCAATTGGCCAAGTGAATCTGTAAAGTGGGGGCTCCTCCGTGGGTTTATTCTCGAATTGTGCTCACTGACTCACTTTGTGCTGGTTCCGGTGTATTGTCCATCGTGTTCTTCTCAACAACTGGCATTGATATGTTATCAAAACCATTAGATTTAAGAGATTGATCTCTTGTATCCCCCTTTGGATGATATAGCCAATCCAAATTGTAACATGAGGGCTTCGAGTTGCCCATAGGTTCTTGGGATTGAGGTGTTTCCTTCCTTTTAGGAGGATACAGCCATGTCCAATCATTTGGGCATGACTTTGCCCCTGCTTCAATGTCTCTTGTATCTAGTTTTTCCGTCTCGGGTTCCACATCAGTGTCACTTGATCTATCTTTCCTGCACCTAGCCCAAAAATCATTGAATGCTTTCTATTGTGTGCACTTATCCTTCACTTCAAGTGCTTGGTCAGTCTTGGGGTTCACGTGTGTTTGACCCTTGCAATCTTTTGCAATCTTTGATTCGTGCAAACATATCCCAGCACTAGTTTTTCTAAGGGCATTAAATTCAACAAGAAAATTGTGATTTCTTCCTGCATTGATTCCAAGTGGGGCAAGACTCTGAGACATTGTCTGCTGGTGCGGCTACCACAATTTTCCCAAAACTGTTTCTTACCTGAAAGCCCGGAGTCTGTGACATCAACCCAATCACTCAAAGGTTGGCAGAGTGAGCCAGCTCTGATACCACTGTAGTGATCTAGGGCGATTTTCTTCCTAGGATTTTCTTATTTTTCCTAGGTTTTCCAACTAAACTTAATGCATTCATACAAAAATAAGCTTTTCTCATAAAATTCACAAATTTTTCAATAACAATAATGGAAAATAACTTCAAAATTGAAAATGTAAAGATTGATGATTTAGCAACCAATATTCAACCAACACTTCAACAAATAAGTATTGGATCCAATACTTGCTTGAAACCCTACTAACAGTGCATGAACTGCAATCAAATTGCTAATTCTACTATCTGATGAATATATCTGACTATCTGAACACTAAAATAGATTCTTGTAGCAAAACCGCACTTGCTTCACAGAATTTAGGACGTGACTACTCCAGAAATAATAAAAGGGATTCGCATGCTCTGTTTGCCTCAAGACGTAATTAAATTTGCTTCAAAATTGCTTCAAGGGAGGGACAGACTGGTTAGATATCATTCAGCACAAGTCCTGTGGTTAATGGGCCCAGACATTAGAGGAAATTTCAGCCTAAAAGTGGCCTCCTAAGGAAAAATAATAAAATAATAGTTATGAATTTTGAAGGGAAAGGAAAAAAACTACTTTTTTCATAGTATTTTTGGCTCATCTCCTTATAGGTTTACTCAAATTTCAAGTGTAGACACTCGTTGGATGCGGAATTTAGTTACGCATCCAACGAGTGTCTACACTTGAAATTTGAGTAAATAAGGAGATAAGCCAAAAATACAATTAAAAAAAGTAGTTTTTTTTATTTTCCCTCCAAAATATTTACATGTACCTCTTTTTAAACTTAAAGGATTTTGATTGGTTTACATATTATGTACGTGAAAATTTCATGGGCACTTTTAGGCTAAAATTTCCTCTAATTATTACTACAAACTACTCCAAGGATTGTCCAATGTTGTCACAAAATTTAATCGAGCAACTTCAAAATATTGCCCAAGAGAAACACCCAATGACTACCTCAGAAGTTTTACAATCTACTTTAGCGAATGGTTACTTTATGCCACGGACAAGCTTGTGTCCCCTCATAATAATATTCAGTTGTCTTGTTTCAGCCAATGGTCACAAACTACTTCAGTGAATGGTTGCTTTATGCCACAAAAAAGCTTGTGTCACCTCAGAAAAAGGGTTCACGAATAAGCTTGCATCGCCTCAAAAAAAAGGGTTCACGAACAAGTTTGCGTCACCGTAGAAAAAGGGTTCAGAAAATGACGCACAACCCCAATAGTATTTCGGCCTGCTTCAAATGGGGGATTTCCTCTGCTACAAAATGATCTTGGAAGGAATTGGCCTTGGTAAATTTATCCTCGGAGAAATTCGACCAGCTTTAAGGTCGTTTATTTGGCTTTTCCACATATTTTTCCCACAAGATGCTTTATTGCTCCTTCAGATAGTTAAATTACATGTGGCCATAACAAAGAAAAGTGACTAGGTAGGGTGGGATCACCTCCACCAAAACTAGTCCAAGGAGAAATGGCGTCTTAAAACCCTCAAAGCCTCAAGCTCAAAGAAAAACAGAGACAAATAATTCAATCCAATTGATGTCTCAAATGAATCCAACCCTCTTGTATTTATAGATTTCCTTGAGGGGATGTTTCTCCTTAATTAATTGAGTGAGGTTTACATCAAACCCCAACTTTGGGCTTTTTTGCCCCAGCTGCCCCAAACATTGGGTATTTTGGGGTTTTCCCATTTATCGAGGACTATAAACTATGGGAATCGATAGGCTACTTCGTCCCTTGGGAGCATTATGGTCCCCCTTTCCCGACATTACTTGTCCTCAAGCAATGGCATGTTTGGGTGTTGCATAATTTCCACTTTAAATTTTAAGAATAGCAGGCTTCCTTTCATACTTACTGTTGTCATATCAGCACCCCCTTTTTCGTTTTGCATCCCAAAGGTCATAAGGTTGGCGGGGAAAATCATCATGCAATAGTCACTGCCAAGCTTTCCCCCCACATTCCCAGTTTCAAATGAAACCGTAATGGCCATCGTGTCTTATTCCAGGTGGTCAATACTATTTGCAGTTGGTGGTATCAACTTCTCAAAAATTTGATTCTACAAGTTTGTCTCTTCCTTGGCACAAAGCAATGGAATAAAATTTCCTTTGCTCGATGCAGGAGGTGGGAGTAATCGAAAATCCATATGATATTCGGCTTCCAAAAACAATCTCAATTTTGTAGTGTGTGCCCTATTTGAAATCTTCCCCAGATAGTCAATATATTGGGATTCCTTTGATTGTGTTAAGGGCCTGTTAGGATGGTATGTATGGTTTTTGCACTTAGCCCATAGCCCAAATCGCTCAAATTTCACTAGAATTCCAAATTCTTCCTTGAAAGAGACAAAAAACAATTGGACCTTATCATGATCGACAAGTTCGAAATATATGTCCTTACTAATTTGATCTGCAAGATCTTTATCTCGTGCCACTTTAATAATAGTATAAAGATGTGCTTTTGTCTTCTCTTTCCGCTTCTTCTCCTTTCCTTCTTGTTCTTTCTTCAACCTTACCTATAGGTGATCTACTATATCTTTCTCATCAACATTGCAAATAATCTTATGATTGTCACTTTCTCTTATATACATAAGCATATAAGCATTAGAGTATTTGGTAAATTTAAATGGTGTGTCAATGAATCCTTGATTGTTGATGAGGCCAAAATTTTACTGAGGCAACTCCTCTTTACCACCATATTGTTTCTCCAGTGCTCTCTTTACTTCTTCCTTTACGACTCTTTCTTCATCAAACTTGTACCACTGGTATGAGAGAGTTGGTCTAATGAAAGCGTAATAATGACTACCATGCAAGCCTCCACTATGAACCAAAACACTATGAAGAATATATAAATAGCGCACACTTTTATCTGCATATGGAGAAAGATAATTCCCATTGTCTTTATCCAAGTCAAGTTGAAATGGAAATTCATATCGATAATTTATCTTGACCATTGTATCTCGCATGAAATAATATTCAAATCGCTTCAACTGAAGTTCTAGTACAGGAGGCAAAACAAGGAAAGGAACACCTTTTCTTGCATTTTGCAGTCCATACTGCTCTCCATGATATTTTTTATCACCATCAAGTTGTTCAACTTCAAGATACTTATCAAATGAAGCATAGACATCTCGATAGCCTTTAACATCAAGCTATAGATCATAGAATGATTCCTTCCTTTTAGTTTTATAATCCACATTTATGCACTCAATGTAGTTCATATGATGTCCTTCAAATAGATGTTGTATTGTATCCTCGATAGTTATGCCCTTCATTTTATCTTCTAACTTCTCGCAAAGCACTCAGTTTAGCTCCTGCACAACCTGTTGCATGAAGGAATATGATAGATGGCCTTTCTGAAGGAATATGGTATAGTGTTTTGGAGCAAAGAATTGATGTGGCATGTTTCCCCTTGATTCTTCAGCCCAAAAAAACCCATTTTATTTTTAGGATCATATGCCCAATAATCAGGTACCCTTCGCGCATTGACTTCTGCTTCCACAATCAAAGTATCATCCACCAAATATCCTTTTGTGGGGTAGTAAACTTCAAGTAGAGGCAAGAATGATGCAAATCCCCAATCGCTCTCCAGGGCATTGAACTAGTGTTGTGTTTCTTTCTTGATGGTGAATTTGTGATGAATCTGATTGACAATAGCCAGATTGAAGAAGGCATATATGCTTCAACCATATGGTAATGTAGCAGAATCTGCCACATCTAAGCAAGATGGACAAGCGGTCCACATTGTTCCCTTTGGGGAATATCAACACACGCCATTTATAACCCCTCACCATGAAAACATCCGAGTAATACTTCTTAACATTCAATCTAGAGACATGCTCAATCGGCCAAGTGAATTTGTAAAGTGGGGGCTCCTCCGTGGGCTATTTCTCTATTGTACTCACTAACTCGCTTTGTGTTGGTTCCAATGTGATGGCCATCATGCTCTGCCCAACAACTACTGTTGATATGCGATCAGAACCATTAGATTTAAGAGATTGATTTCTTGTATCCCGCTTTGGATGATATAGCCAATCAAAATTGTAAGGTGAGGGCTTCGAGTTGCTTATAGGTTCTTGGGATTGAGGTTTTTCCTTCCTTTGAGGAGGATACAACCATGTCCAATCATTTGGGCATGCCTTTGCCACTACTTTAGTATGTCTTGTACCTTGTTTTTCCTCTTGGGTTCCACATCAGTGTCACTTGTTCCTACTTTCCTGTAGCTAGCCCAAAAATCATTGAATACTTTTTGTTGTGTGCCCTTATCCTTCACTTCAGGTGCTTGGTCAGTCTTGGGGTCCACGTGTGTTTGACCCTTGCAATCTTTTGCAATCTCTGAACCATTCAAATTGATACCACTGCTAGTTTTTCTAGGGGCAATAAATTGAACAAGAACATGGTGTTTGCTTCCTACATTGATTCCAAGTGGGGCAAGAATCTGAGACATCGCCTGTTGGTGTTGGTACCACAATTTTTCCCAAAATTGTTTGTTCTACTGAGAAATCACTAGGGCAGAAAATTAGGGTGGATTTCTCTTACTTGATAATTGCTTGTGAATATATGTTGGCTTCTTATTAGTTTTATTATGTTCTTTCACATCAAACAACTACCAAAACATAAACTATGAAGATCACAAAAAGAGAATGAACACAAGATATAGGCTCCAACCCAAGGAAAAACCCACAAGGAGGAAAACCTAGTCAACTTCTCTTCTTATAGAATCAAATCAAAGGGAGAAATTCAAGACTAAAAACAAAGACCAAGACCTTCCATAAGATCTCCAAGTCATCCCTCCTTCAAGCCTTCCTCAATCAAGTCAATGAAGGTCAAAGCTCTTTAGACAAGAATTTCAAACCTGCAACTTCGCAGAGGTGCCCCAGCACCTTCGCAGAGTTTCCCAAGCACCTTCGGAGAAACAGAATTTCGGTCCTATAGTTCGCAGAGTTGCCCCAATACTTCACACATGTGAAGAGAGATAAACAAAAAGTTTGATTTTTCTTCTTTCTACATCTTCGCTCTCTCTCCTTTGACTCTTGCTCACTCTTCTTTGATTTTTGCTTGCCTTCTTGCTCTTTCTTGCACATAAATCTAAGTTGCCAAGATGATGACAAAATGAGGTCGAACTATTCTCTATATATACACATCCAGGAGGTCGAATTGTCCCTTTTGTAGCGGACTTATCCAGGCAAGGCCAACTTGGTCTTGTGGAGACAAAATTGACTCTTTTGACCCAAATAAAATTATTTTTCCTTTTTCTTTCAAAATTCCAAATGGGACTTGACTCTAGTACAATAGATTAACTCATGACAAATATTCTTTTGACTCAATAAACTCTAGAAGTATGAAGAACATGCTGACTAATGTAACAATAATAAATTATTTTTGTTCTTTTGCTTTTTCATGAAATACAAGATGATACAAGTACAATGATAATTATGACGACCGAACCTAGTTACAATTTGCAACACTCCATCTTAACTAGGGAGGGATTCATAACTACACAACTAAATACAAGGATAGTCTCAAATTGAAATATTCTCCTAAGAGTTCAGATTGATAAGCCATCATCAAGCATCAACATCATAACAAGCATTGCCAATTTGCAATATAAAAGGGCCTTGACTAACAAGCTCTAACTCTCCACTAGATTAGAGCACAAAAATAGGAGGCATACATTTGGACACCACCACCACTGCCTCTCAAGGCACATACCCCATCTGGATGTTCACCAATTGTCCTTACATGGCTATTCTTATCTTGGATTCCCAATCCTCAAAGAATATCAGTCCTTTTTGACAACACTTATCATGGATACTCTGTCTTATCCTCAAAGAGTATCGGTCCACAGGACTACTTCTATCTTGGATTCCCAATCCTCAAGAAGTATTGGTACCAAATGCTTATCCAATCCTCTATTCTCCCTACCAGTGCCTTCACTAGACTTACGGTTGATAGTCCTGGCCCAATGCATGACACGTAGATAATACAGTGTCCATCAACACTCTCTCTCAACTAGGGAGGATATCCTTACTCCCTCTAAACCAGGAGACATAACCATAATCTTCAGCTTGTCCCATTCATCAGCAACCTGTTCTTTTGTGGAGATGTAGTTATAGATGCAGGGCTCCTATCTCGCATCACATCATACTTGAGATTCGACCTACCCGGATGTCAAACATTTTACAAAGCCAAACTCTTTCTCAATATATCTTTGTGACAAGGTTCTTGCCATCAATCTTTTATATCACTTTCCATCAACCATCATTTGTAATATCTTTTTCATCAAAATTATCTTGTCAAACCAATCAATGTAAAGCTAATTATAGCTCCCTTTGTCCATCTAGGAAAGTGAACTTTTTTAGATCAACATCGAATCCATCATGCCATCAAGTGATCATAAAACCATCTCATGACTTCCTATAACAAATTGTTGCCTTTCATGTATTTATAGTGTACATAACTTTGCCATATACTATTTCTAGAAGTCATACCATATCCAATCAACTTTTCTCAACAATAGAATTGCCAAACCAAGTGAAGCTACTTCAAATTTAAGATTGCAGGTTTTTTCAAGCCACTTCGTGCTTCTAGCTCCCTCTGAATTTGTCATAACTATCTTTCTTACGTTCTTCAAGAGACCATATCAGATGTTTTTCAATATCACCATGTATTTTGTTCATCTACCATGCTACTATATATCGAATAACCATATGGAAGAGTCCTGACTTTTCCAATCTAACCTATACATACCATGCTTATGCTTTCAAGTATATTTATGCATCCAGCCCTTCCTTCAATACTTTTTGAAGATATGAATCTACTTTCTAATGAAGAGCCTTTTTCTAAAGATATGCATACCTCTTCCTTTCATATAGTCATCTAGTTGACTTCCTTCTAAATGAACTACTTCTTTAACTTTCTTTGCAAGATGATGTCTACGATGAGATTCCTTCCTTAAGATGAGAAATGTGCTAATTACGCCCTCATGCTGCAACTCAACTATCTTCATACCTTCAAGTTTCTTTGATGCTTGCTTCCATAATATTCTAGTGGAATATACTCCTACCATGTCACTATGATTCTTCCATATACTGAAGAATCTTCTTATAACAATGGTTCTATTACTGTAGAGGATTCTTGTGATCCTTAAATGACTGATTCTAGATCAACATGATACAATGTAGTTGTTACATGAACTGTGAAGTGCTAGATGGTCCAAATCCTTCTATCCTTGCCAAGCTAGATGACTGCTTCCAATAAAATGCAACCGACTATGTAGACTCTAATTCTTCCAATGTTATATGCTTCTTTCCATAATGCCATAATTTGCAAAATACAAGACTCTTCTACAAATGTGATTGCATATGCTACTCTAACCGCCATCTTCTAATGAAAGAGAAAACAAATTGCTAGTAGACCTGGTAGTGGCGGAGTTCTTCAATAATAAAGATCCTTACGATCTTCACTTTTTGGTTTCTTTTTAGGTTCTTCATTTTCTTCAGCAATGTGAGCTCCACTTCTTTCCTTCCTCTTGTTGTTCTTCTTGTTTTGAGGATCCTTGGGACAATCCCTTCTAAAGTGTCCATATTCATTGTACCCAAAGCATTGTACTTTGGACATGTCTTGTCTTCCACGTGGTTGATTGTTGTTGTTGTTGTATTTTAGACGAGGTTGAAATCTTCCAAATTTTCCAAACTTCTTCTTTGATCTAGCAGCAAAAGCTTGAGACTTTTCATTGTTGGGTTCGATGTCATCCTTTGCTTTCAATCTTGTTTCTTCCAGAATACACAAATCCCACAGCTCATTTCAGTTTGGAGTGTCCTTTCTTAAATAGATGTTAGTCACAAAAATACTCCAATCTGAAAGTAAAGCATTGAGTACACAAGTAGTTAACTTAGAATCAGATATGACTTCTCCAAGTCCTTATAGTTGATCTTTCAATTGTCATATTTTTATAAGATATGAGGCCAAGTCTTCATCATTTGATAACCTTATTTTGTAAAGTCGATTTCTCAAAGATATTTTCTGACATGTGGTACTGACTACATATAGTTTTACCAATTTGTCATAGATTCCTTTAGATGTGCCCAAATTTGCAACAAAGGGGATAAGACGATCCTTGATGGAGTCAATGAAAATTCTTTGTGCCCTAACTTCTCCTTTATTGCACTTGGCCAATTCTTGAGTCTTATCCTTATCTGGTTCTGTAGCTTTGAATAGAACGTGAACCGCGAGTTCATTTTCCATGAGCACCAAATCAATTATCTTCTTCCATTCTTGAAAGTTTGATGACCCATCAAGTTTGTTGCCTTCCTTACAAAATGAAGTCATTTCATTTGAAGATTGAGACATGAAGTGAAATAGAGTACTTACTTGTCAAGAGAGTGAGATGCTTGAATGAAGATGATGCCTTCAAATATTTTGATGCTCCGAAGAATTTTGATGATTCCAAGAGTCTTCAAAGATGTCCTTGAATGGTGACTTCTAGGATTTTTGGTACAATAGTATCATTAAGTTGCTTCAAAGATGATAATTCCAAGAGTGTGGATGATGTTCCCAAGAATCTTGATGTTTCTTGAGTGATGACTTCTAAAGAGATGCCTTCCAAAATGAGTGATGATCAAAGAGATTCCAAGAGAGAGATTTGTAAGATGATGATCTTCTTCAAAATGATGATGAGTAACCAAAAGCCTTCAATGATAGAGAGAGAGATGGATAGTTGATGTCATAGTCTTCCTTCGGGGTGAATGATGATCTTTGAGTGCCCTTCCTTATGCCCTTTGCAAATGGTGTCCTCCAAAGTAGCTCAGATGATTATTGTAGAAATGTCTTCCCCTTATTTCAACAAAAGTGATTTTCAAGTTGCCTTCTCCTCACCTTAAGCTTTGATAGCACGTTGAGAAATCACTAGGGCAGCAAATTAGGATTGATTTCTCTTCCTTGATAATTTCTTGTGAATATATGTTGGCTTCTTATTACTTTTATTATGTTATTTTCATCAAACAATTACCAAAACATAAACCATGAAGATCACAAAAAGACAATGAACACAAGATATAGGCTCCAAGTCATGGAAAAACCCCACAAGGTGGAAAATCCAATCAACTTCTCTTCTTATAGAATCATATCAAAGTGAGAAATCCAGGACCAAAAACCAAGACCAAGACCTTCCACAAGACCCAAGTCAGCCCTCCTTCAAGCATTCCTCAATCAAGTCAAGTCCAATCAAGTCAACGAAGGTCAAACCTCATAGAGTTGCCCCAACACCTTCGCAGAGTTGACCCGACACCTTCGCAGAAACAGAATTTCGGCCTTGTAGTTCACAGAGTTGCCACAGTATTTTGCACGTGTGAACAGAGATACACAAAAAGTTTGATTTTTCTTCTTCCTAGATCTTTGCTCTCTCTCCTCGATTTTTCTTCTTTCTAGATCTTCGCTCTCTCTCCTTTGACTCCTAATCTCTCTTCTTTGAGTTTTGCTTGCCTTCTTGCTCTTTCTTGCACAAAAATCGAAGTTGCCATGATAATCACCAAATGATGTCTGTTGTCGCACAGAATGTCTAGGCACTGCGACAACGACTCAGATCGAGGGTTGTCAACCTGATCCCCAATCTCTCATTTAAGTTGTCTCCTTGCAGAATAAGGGAGGTAGACCCTAACGAAATGGAAGAAAGAGAATTGGTTGGAAACCAACCAATTCAGGAGACACAGTCAAACGACCAAGTACTTGTTAAGATTTAACGAGATTTTACAAATTCGATTAGATTAAAAGTTTAAGACCAGTGCCTTGTGGAGTCAAATTATCCCGTTATGAAATTAAGATCAAGTAGCTGGTAGATAACTGCTGCTAAAATGGACAACTATCCTGTTATGAAAATACCAATCCACCACGACAATATTCAATTCTTCAATTAGATGTTCAATTTATCAAACTGAAAAATAAGCCCTTTTCAACAATGTGATTTAACCTTCGATCAAATATCAGCTCATAATGCATTTTAACAAAACACTTTCATAATCCTCCCATGTCATGCATCAACAATGTTTGATCTAGGAAATAAAGACATGCAATTTATCATCACTTGAAATATTCTCAAAGTTGACTAGGCAATTAATATCAATTTCAAGTAATTAAAACCACAGTTAAAGCTCATTAAACGACCATCAATCCCAATGAATGCTAAGCATGAAAGGATTTCGAACCAGATGTGAAATTTAAACAATTTAAATTCTGAAAAGATATTATCATGAGAGGACCATCGAATTCAAATGCTAAAAATTTCCAACAATTCTGAATTAAAATGATATTCTTAGTAATCCCAATCCAGAAATTTGAATTTAGTCTATAGTCAAACTTCAAATATTAAAATTAAAGTTTCACCCTTGACTATGCAATAATTTAGATCTAGCATCCAAGACCACTTCCAAACAAAAATTTAAAACAAAATTTCCCAAAGTTAAAAAGTTAAAAAATTTTAAAATTTTTAAAATTTTTAAAATTTATAATTTTTTTTTTTATATTTTTTATTTTATGAAAAATTGTGAGGCTTTTTCCTTTTTATAATAAAAAATTCTAAAGTTAAAAAAAAAATATGAATCTAAATGAAACTAAAGTTAAATTTTATACAAATTTAAAATGAAATGAAACATTCTAAATGCTAATTTAGATCTTTAAAATAACCCTAATCCTAAAGCTAAGAATCTAAAAAAATTTAAAATAAAACTAAAACTATTAATTGAAATCAAATTTATTTTTTTTTTTTTAAAAAGTTAAATTTTTAGATTTTTCAAATGTCAAACTATAAAAAAATAAAAAAAATTAAAGTCGAAGGTCATAAAAAAGAATTAGAAAGTTAAAGAAATTTAAATGTTAATTTGAGCAAGCCAACAGCATGAAGAAGGGAAGCTGACAACTTGAAGAAGGTATCGACGGCAAGAGCAGGATGAAAAGCGAGAGAGGAGAGCCCGAAAGGAGCAGAGGGCAGGTGTGATAGCCAACGAGGAGCAATCGGACGAAAAGAGAGCTTATGCAAAGGTGAGCAATGAAAAGGCTGCGGGAAAATGCACAGGGATAGCGTGAAGGAGTGCAGCCACCGAAGGGAGCAACCGGCAGATGTGGATCGAGCAGTGAAAGGAAAGGGCAATGGACAGAAAATGATAGAGATTGCAGTGTAATGAGCAGGGACGGAAGCAGTGGAGAAGGAATAGTGCGGAACTGGAAAAAGAATACTGTACGCAGTGATGAGGGCAGCCGACAGAGAAATGTGGACAACGTTCGAGGAGGATGAATGGAAAGGTATGCAGAAGTAATGGCAGAGGCAGCATAAATGCTGAGTGATGGAAGTCGTAGGGAAGAGATGGAAATGCAGACAGCGTGAGGGAAAGCTCAACAGCTAGCAGACAGAAAATTTACAAGCACACTGATGCATAGAAATTTAAATTTTTCCTTTTACCCAGCAGAGTTAAATTCAATAAATACACCTGCAATTATTTAATTTTTTAAGACAAAAATCAAGCCTAGGTCTGCAACCAGATTCGATCATGAGACCAGATCTTACCCTCCAGGGCCTAGATCTAGCTCAGATCTAAAAAAAAATCTGAGAATCTCCCAATAGAACCTGCAAAAAAAAAAACAAGAAACAAAGAAACAAAAAACCCAATATATGCACAAAATAAAAACCCCAAAACCCAGGTGAGTAAAATAAAAATAAGCGATATTTACAATGCTAATTTACAGATCAAAGCCCTGATGGCCACATTTAAAACCTTTCAGCACAATTCAAAAAAGAAGAAATTAAGAGAGAAGCACAAGCCCTAAAAAGAACCCTGTAAAAAAACAGAATTTAAGATAAGCCCGGGGAATTATATCTGAAGTGCTCTTCAGATCTTATTTCCTTGGGAGTCAGCTGGTCCAACTGAGGACTTCCCTAAACACCCAGTCTAAATCCGGAATATTTCTGCACACTTAAAGTTAAACTGTTAAATTAATAGAGAAATAAGATAAAAAATAAAATTTTCAAGAGCTAGAGATAATTGCTAACTCGATCCAATTAATATTCTTACCCTAAATCCAGTAACCTAGGCAAGATACCTATGCAATAGATTACTCTACAATAGCCATTAATCAACAATCCATTAAAATAAATCACCAGCAGAATATTAAGAACAAGTTTTCCATAAAATGCTGAAGAGGAACACCACCATCAAAATAAAACCCCAAAGTCTTCGTTTTGTATTATTCCATAAAATATTACAGGAGAGCTTCAAAAGCAAGTACACGATCAAGAGATCAGATGACTGAAAGACTGACAAAGACCTCTAATTTATAAGATAAAATCTCCAACGGCTAGTTCAGTTGATCCATGTCAAAATAATCTCGATCGTCGAAAAGATTTAATTATCTTTTAATCTGGACCATCGAAATTATAATTTTGAGGAAATTCGAATTCTATTTTAATTAACTCAAAAATAATATTTTTGAGTTAATTACCTCAAAATTTTGACTTTGACTTAACCACCAAGGCCCAAGGGTCCAAAATTTCTTGAAATTCTCAATATTCCCTTGGCTTGGGACCTTTAAAAATTTATTTTTTAAGGACCCACGAATTTTGCCTTTGAAGAATTTTAACTCACCTAGGACTTAAAATTAATTAAATTTCTGGCTTAGGATTTTTAATTAATTTGGCCAAAAAATTTAATTAAATGACTGAGAGGGGATTAATTATTTTTCCAACCCTCTTTATATAAGATAAATACATTTAGACACATAAAGGGGGAATACCCATTCGTATAAACCCTCAAATAGCTACCCAATTTTGCGACTCAAAACATGATCTGGTAGACCAAACAGCTTGTAATAAAATAATCTAGCCAGTTAGCTAGAATTATTCTCAAAATACTTTCACAAAGACTCAATAGAAAACACTAAGACTCACTTAGCATCTTGATGACAAAATCCACCCTAGCTTTGGGGTGAAGCTGGAGGGGAAAACTCTGTCGATCACTTGTGTTGAGAAACACAAATGAATCAGCGAGACAAAAAACCTCTTAGGATAGAAATCGTCACCAAAATACTAAGCTTACCTAGGTTGTTACATACATGATGGTCTTAGTTAGATCATTTACATCATACACATGTAGAATGGGTTTACATCATTTACAAAACTGTCGACTAATGATGAAATCTGAATGGCATGAACACCTCGAACATGATGAATCCCATTTCAAAAAATGGCGGTGTATTGCTATGGAGTCGTTGACAAAGTGTGGTCAACAAGGTCGAACTGCAATCTATATATACACATCCAGGAGGTCGAATTGTCCCTTCTAGGGTCAACTTGGTCTTGTGGAGACAAACTTGACTCTTTTGACTCAAATATATAAAAAAAAATTCCTTTTGCTTTCAAAAGTCCAAATGGGACTTGACTCCAGTACAATAGATTGACTCATGAAAAATATTCTTTTGACTCAATAAACCCTAGAAGCATGAAGAACATGCTTGACTAATGAAATAATTATTATTATTATTATCCAATTTTAAGGTCACAGCCAAGCCATACACCACATTGGTGTATGAGACTCCCTTGTTTGTGGGACAAGGGACCCACCCCCGCACAACGATTTGACTGCTAAGTCTACGAAGGCATACATACTCTACCCCCCTCCGGTTTTGAACCTGTGACCTCTTAGGAGGAAACACAAGCTCTTAACCATTAAGCCCACTCAACCTATATAATAAATTTATCTTTCTTCTTTTACTTTTTCATGAAATACAAGATGATACAAGTACAATGATAATTATGAAGACTGAACCTATTTACAATTTCCAACACTCCCTCTTAACATAAGTCACCGGGTTCGGCGAATTTAATCGATTAAGTTCGAAATTCGCCGAACTTCAAACCCTCCCGAATTTAATCAAAAAATTTGCCGATTTTAGTCGCCAAATTTTATCACGAACTCGAACTCGAATTTAATCGCCGAATTTAATCGACTTTTTTTTTAAAAGTTCGAATTTTTTTTTTAAATGTTCGACGGTGGTAGGTTTCATTTTTATTTTTATTTTTTGGCTAAAAAGCCATCACAATTTTCCGTCTCTTTTTTCCGCGACTGCTCCTCCATTGTGCCTCCATGACGCTGCTCCTCTGCTCACAAGCTCACAGCCACGACCACGACTCGGACGCTGCTCCCCTGCTCACAAGTCACAGCCACGACTACTCGCTGCTCCTTTGCTTGTCGCTCGATCCTCAGACCCTACTCCTTTGCTCACGCTGCAGCCTTGCGGGCTGCAGGCTGCTCTTTTGCGCATACGGGCAGCGGCAAAGCCATTGGCCCACCTTGCCCTCCACTGCACCGGCCCACCAGCCCTCCACTGCTCCTCTCAAGCCCTCGCCCCTCGCCGTTCGACCCTCCACTGGTGAGTCGTGACTACTCCAGCCTCCAGCCTCCAACTTGAGCGGCCTCTCCACTGCCACAGCCTCTCCACTGCTCGACCTCTCCACTGTCGTGGCCCACAGTGCTCCCGAGTCCAGCAGCCTCCTCTCCACTATTCAGTGGCCCACAGTGCCCACTGCAGTCTGCCACTGTGCCACACAGCAGCCTCGGCCCTCCAACCTCCAGCGTTCCAAGTTCCAGCCTCCAGGTAAGTGAGTTTAGATTTTTTTCTGCGATTTTTTTTAAATTAATTTTTACAATAAAAATAAAAAATTAATTTACTGTTAGTGCTTATTGTGAGACTGTGATTAAAAAAATAAGTGGCAAATACACAGTTTTCTTTTTAATTATACACGGTTTTTTTTTTAAATTAATTTTTACAAAAAAAATTAATTCACTACTAGTGCTACTGCTTACTGTGAGTCTGTGACTAAAAAAATAAGTGGCAGTTTACTGTTTATACACAGTTTCAAATGAATTTCCAGCTTACAAAAAATAAAACAGTTTTAAAAAAAAAAAAAAAATTGTTTACATAAAATTTCATGAATTAGAACTAACTCAAATGTAATTTTTTTTAAAAATGCAGACATTTCAACCTTTACTTCAGCAATCAAAACCTTCAGATTCCAATGGCACCCCCAAAATCAACTGTTGTAGCATGGAATTTTGTTAATAAAGAAGGGAAAAATCTTTTGTCAGCTTTGTGGACATCAATTCACTAGCTCTTTAACTAGAGCAGTGGATCACCTTCTCAGTATTAGCAATGAAAGTGGAGGTGGTGTTGAAGGCTGCACTAAGATCTCAGATGAGCAAAAAACCATAGTGGAGAAAAGCTATTTAACTTCAAAGACAGAAAAAGAAAAAAGGGAGCAGAAGAGGCAGCGAATTGAGAGGGAGATTGCCATGTCTTCCTCAAACACCATTAATTCAATCTCAACCATTGGTGGATCAAGTTCTACTGTAGTAAAAGCAGGTGGAACCAAAACATTAAATCAATTCTGGAAACCTGTGGAGAGACAAGAAGTTGATGATGCTGTTGCGGAATTCTTTTATGCATGTGCAATTCCCTTTAATGTTGCCAGGAGTCCATATTTTAAAAATGTAATTAAAAAGACCATCGATTTTGGGAAGGGCTATGTTCCTCCCGGATTTGAAGCTTTAAGGACCACTTTGCTAAAGAAAACAAGAGACAGAGTGACAAAAAAATTGTATGAGATTAAAGAGTCTTGGAAGTATACAGGATGCACAATTTTGAGTGATGGTTGGTCAGATTTGTGTCATCGCCCATTAATCAATGTGCTTGTTTATAGTCCTCAAGGGGTACTTTTCTTGAAGGCAGTTAATGCAATGGATCAGGTGAAGACATCAGAATTTATTTTTGGAATTTTGGATGAAGCAATTCAAGAGGTTGGGGAGAAAAACATGGTCCATGTTATTACAGATAATGCATCAAATTGTGTTGGTGCAGGGAAGATGATTATGGAAAAGTATAATCATATTTACTGGACCCCTTGTGCAGCTCACTGATTGGATTTGATGTTGCATGATTTAGCCTAATTTCCTTGGATCAATGAGACAATACGAAGAACCAAAACAATTGCAAACTTCATCATCAACCATCGTCTCACTTTGAGCATATATAGGAAGATTGCATCTAAAGAGTTGTTGAGGCCGTGTGATACAAGGTTTGCTACTTTTTATATCACTCTGAAAAGAGTTGTTGAGGAAAAAGCAAGCCTTAGAGCTGTTTTCTGCAATGCTGAGTGGGACAGATCTCCCCTTTCAAAAAAAACAAAGGGGAAACATGTTGAACAAATAGTGTTCAATAATGGCTTTTGGGAAAATGCAGACAAGTTTTTAAAAATATGTGGCCCAATTGTTAATGTGCTCCGCATGGTTGATAGTGATAAACCTTGTATGGGTTTTGTTTATGAAAGCATTGATCGTTACAAAGAGGCCATTGCAAGTGCTTTTAATAATGTGGAAGCTAATTACCAGGAGATATGGGAAGTCATTGATCAAAGATGGAAAATGATGCATAGTCCATTACATGCAACAACATGTTATTTGGACCCAGATTGTTTGGGTTATCAAGACATAGGGATGCAGAAGTCATGAATGGACTTATCCAGGCTATTGAGAAGCTAAATCCAGATCCAACAATTGCAGGTTTGGTCAGATCTCAGTGGATGGCATACAGGTTAGAAGAAGGGCTATTTGGTACACAATCAGCAAAGTATGATAGGAGCAGAAGTGACCCAGCAGTATGGTGGGAGTTTTATGGTCCAGGGGCACCAGAATTGCAAAATTTTGCAATTTGTATCTTAAGTCAAGGATCAAGTGCATCAGCATGTAAAAGGAATTGGAGTTCCTTTGACCACATTCATTCCAAGAAAAGAAATAGATTGTTATCTGGAAGATTAGAAGATCTTGTGTATGTTCGTAGTAACTTGCAGTTGGCTTTGAAAAATGTGTCTAAAGAGTCATCCAATTCTTCTACTCCGTGGATCGATCCTGTTCCTAATGCATCAAGGGATGAAGCTGATTTTTACAATGATAGTGACATTGACAGGGAATTCAGTGATGAATCTGATGTTGAGGCATCTAGCGGATTCACAACCCATACTGCTCTTGATGATATAGAACTTTTTGATATCACAAGTGGGCCACGAGAACATCAAGAATAAAACTTGTGTTCTCGTTTTAGACTTCTAGTTTACTTTTTGCTAGACTTCTAGTTTACTTTTGGCATGAACAATATTCTAAAACTGCCAAACTACTTTAAAGTTTATATATTTTGAATATTTTTTTATCAAATTGTTTTCAATATATGAAATCTGATATGGCCCATGGTTTTGTTGAATTTGATATTTGAAGATGGCCTACTGTTAATGTCTATGATGAATTTCTCACCTTGTTTACTATGTATGGAACACTGAAGTTGGTTCTTTATTGGTAATTTGGGACTCGCTTTCATGTTTTATATGTGGAAATGATGTAAATGTTTGAGCAATAATCCTATAATCTATGTGTTTGCAATGTGCATTATGCACTTTGAAAATTGACATGCTTATTTATTTATGTGCATCATATTTATCTTTCAACATGCTTAAAATTGTTATATATATATATATTTTCAAATTTCTATATGTCGAATTTTATGCCGAACTCTATCAGCAAAATTTTCGGTGTCGAACTTTATTCGAATTTCAACGTCGCCGAACTCAAACACGAACACGAACCTCGTGACTTAGCTCTTAACTAGGGAGGTATTCATAATTACACAACAGGATACAAGGATAGTCTCAAATTGAAATATTCTCATAAGAAGAGTTCGGATTGATAAGCCATCATCAAGCATCACCATCATAACCAACATTGTCAATTTGCAATATAACAAGGCCTTGACTAACAAGGTCTAACTCTCCACTAGATTAGATCATAATGTTGGCAGGCATACATTTGGACACCACCACCACTGCCTCTCGAGTCTCGAGGCACATAACCCATTTGAATGTTCACCAAGAATGTCCTTACAGGGCCATTCTTATATTGGATTCCCAATCCTCAAAGAATATCGGTCCTCTTCAACTACTCTTATCTTGGATACCCTATCCTATACTCAAAGAGTATTAGTCCATGGTACTACTTCTATCTTGGATTCCCAATCCTCAAGAAGTATCAGACCCGGATGCTTATCCAATCCTCCATTCTCCCTACCAGTGCCTTCACTAGATTTACGGTTGTTAGTCCTGGACTAGTGCATGACACATGGAGAATACAGTGTCCATCATCACTCCCTCTCAACTAGGGAGGAGATCCTTACTCCCTCTCAACCAGGGAGACATAACCATAGGCTTCAACTTGTCTAATTCATCAGCTACATGTTCTTCTATGGAGATCTAGTTGAAGTTGCAGGGCTCCTATTGTTGAGAATTAGCTAGGGCAATGTTTAATTCCAATTTTCTTCTTGATAATTACTTGTGAGCTTACTTCCTTTACTTATGTCTTCTCTTCTTAGCCTATTATGTCTTTCATCAAGTCAATTACCAAAAATACAAGAGACGCAAATTTAGGCTCTTCGAGCCAAGGCCAAAACCTCTCCCTCTTGGAGCGCAAAACCCACAAGAAATTCTTCTTATAGACTTTCAGATGACAAGTACCATGACCATGACACAGACCCTTGACCCTTGTATGCCTCCAAGACCTTGTCACTACTTATTCATTGACTCCTTCAGTTGATCCTTCTTTTTTGCACCATCCTGCACCGTCCTGCACCTTTCTACACCTTTCAGTCTCTCACTGTATTTTCCTTCTTCGACTGTGTGTGATCCTTACTGAGATATCAATACCTTGTTATGGACAGTCCTATGCACACCTTGCATCTTCACTTGATATTGTTGGCTGGTCTTCAAAGTACACGAGTCCTGTCTACTTTTGTTGAACAGTCCACACTATAATGATACCCTTTCTAGCATTGTATTACTTCGTTTAGCCAACTTATTATACTTCGCGTTTATAGTACCTCTGTCACTTCTTGAAATCCGTGTACAGACTTAAATTACTGTGATGTTATCTGAGAGTTTATACCCAAACCATGTATGTATGTTAGCCCTCTTCCTTCGCTTATTTTTCTCCCTTCTACGCATTCAAAACGTTGTCCTAAAACTCACACTTATTACAGTCCTGAAATTCTTACAACTCTGTCCTAAAAACTCAGACAAATCTGAATCTGTGACTCTATTTTTCTGCGTAGTATACTAGGGTATATATAGTTGATCATGTCTATAAATGAACCGACATATCCTTATGATATTAGGCCAACTTGATTAGGGGTTTATGAGCCGACTTGTAGAGGATATGTTCCAGCATATTGTAGGTTATCTTGAAGATGATATACATCACGAATTAGGTTAGTGTTTAGTAGTAGTATTATCATCATACTTGAGCCATTTCTTCAAGCTTAATTGACAAGGTTTTGAGGCTTACATAACTGACTTTACATGAGTGACACTTCATATACATGACTCTAATTAATACATTTATGACAAGATCACAAATCCCTAAAAGACATCAAGAAGAAGTCTTTTGACCTATAATAAAAACCTTTCTCATGAAACCCATGAAGCAAGCATAACAAAAATACATTTTATTATATCTATCTTCTTCATTACATAAATACATAATTACATAGTCAATATGAAGACCGAACTTAGTTACACTTTCCAACACCTATCTCGCATCACATCATACTTGAGCTTCGACCTTCTTGGATGTCAAACATTTTGCAGAGCCAAACTCTTTCTCAATCTATCTTTGTGACAGGGTTCTTGCCAACAATCTTTTATATCAATTGACATCAACCATCATTTGCAATATCTTTGTCATCAAAAGTATCTTGTCAAACCAATCAATGTAGAGCTAATTATAGCTCCCTTTGTCCATCTGGGAAAGTGAACTTTTTTAGATCAACTCGAATCCATTTTTGAGATTTTGTGTACTTGGGGTAGCATCAGTTGTGCTCTAGCTCCCAAATTTTGTGGAGGGACTAGAGTACACTTGATCTACAAGACCCAGAAAAGGATTTGGGAAATTTCATCTGGTTTAGGAGATATTAAATTAATTAATTATCTTAATGTATTTCCTAAGTTAAAACTTAGGGAACTTAAATAATTAAAGTGAATTTAATTAAACATGTGATGAAATTGTCTTAAGTCACACGGATCAAGCTTTCTTTTAATCTTAGCCATTGATTCAAGATCTGATCATGGTCTTTGGTTTCCCAACGAGAAAAGTATAAAGGAAAGGCTTGGGGTCATTTGTAAAGACACACAAAGGCAAAGCACTGAAGCTAAGTTGAGATTCTAGAGCGGGTTTGCTAAGAATTCTCAGAAGGGTTTCAACTGCAGAGAGGGGAATTTAGGCCAAGGGGATGATCTGATCCCGACGTCTAGAATCAACAAAAGCCAGAGATCAGCTCAGAGAGACAGCACAGATAAGCATGAGAGTAGCAGCAGCAAGGACAGCGTGATTTTCAGCTGGAAGCCCTCAGGGATTACGCAGAGACCCTAAGGGGCAACGTAAGGACTGCGTCACCCAGTCTAGGGTAACGCAACCCTTTCCGAAGCAGCGTTGAGGGATGCAGGGGCTTCAGAGACTAACGCAGGGGCTTCAGGGGCAGCGCTGGGGTTTCTAGGGCCTAATTTTGGCTGAGTTCTATAAATCCCTTTTGAGAGTGTGAATCAGTCATTATTTTGGCTTCAAAATAGCTAGTGAGTTGTAGATCTATTATTTCTCTATCGGGTTTTCCAGATCTAAACCTAGATTTGTTGTATTCAGAAAATTCTCAATAATAAAAACCTCCAGCAGCCAGAAGACCGGTTTTCCCACATTGGGTTTTTCTGGGGACTATTTGTCCAGAAAATATCTGTGTCACTTTGTCTATGTGTGCATGTACTTGCTCTAGATCTGAATTGGTGAAGATCTGGTATGTGTTTTGCTTTGATTTTAATCTAAATTTATTCAGTTAATAACTTATCTAAGTAGGAGGAGCATAACCAGATTAACAGTAAAGATTTCTGCATAAGTATAAGATTCAGAAATTTTCAAATGGTATCAGAGAAATTGTAGATCTAGGAGGGTCACCAGCAAGAGATTGAAGGTTCTAGCTGCAGAAAGCAACTCGAAAAGCAACAGAAACGCAGATATGAAGGGACAACGCAGTTTTCAGAGGCAGATTCACGGAGAGGGAAGGGTGATGCAGTCTAACGTTGTCTCCTAGCAAGCCCACGCAATTATAACGCAAAGGAAGCTCAGAAACAGTGCTGCATTGGTCTGAAGCCTGCCAGTGTGGTGCAAATCTGAATCTGTCAGATCCAGAAAAGACCAGAAATTCAGAAGGTGTTGGTGGGGTTAAAATTCTAAAGATTTCAAATTTTTAGCCTAAGCACAAGTGACAAAGAGCAGGAGGAGATCAGCTTCTCAGAAAGTTTCTAGCCAAAGAAACTTGCAGATTATCAGAGGATCAAAGAGAGCTGAATCATTATTGATTTGGCAGATTTCCAGGGAGGGAAATTAGCTGTCAGAGGGAGCAAATGGTGCCTGTTTTGCCAAGGGCCTTAGATCCAGTTCTATAGCAAAGTGAAAGGGAAGTTCCGACACATTTCTGAGCAAATGGCTCCTCGTGGACTGCATGATCAGGACAGATTGGATGGCCTCTCCAACCTTTCAGTTTGGAAGGCAAGGATCCTGATAGTCCTTAAGGCATATAATCTAAGAGACCATGCAGAGCAAAACCTGGCCACGCCGACCGATCCAGATCTCCTACGGAAGCATAAAGAAGTTGTTGGGCATGCCAAACGGCTGATCATGGATGAAATTAAGGACCATATTGTACCACACTTAGCTGAGAAAAAGACAGCTAATGAGATATGGAAGGCCTTAATCTCCCTATATGAGGGAAAATCTGTCCAAAGGAAGATATTGTTGGAGACTCAGATGAGGTCATTCATGATGACCAAGGGAGAAGACAGGGAGCATTTCCTCTTTAGATTGCAGTCGATCAGAAATTAGTTGACTGCAACGGGTGCTAAGGTGGAAGACGATGTGATGGTCAGGACTGCTCTCAATGCAGTCACAAATGAGTGGGAAACCTTTGTCCAAAGTATCTTGGGCAGAGAGGACCTCCCAGATTGGGACAGCTTGTGCACAATTCTACGTCAAGAAGAACTCCGCAGATTCACCAAGAAGCAATACAGCTCTGGATTGAGCAAAATGAAGAAGGAAGATGAAGAAGATGCAGCATTGGCATCAAAGAGGCAGCAGGGAAAGAAGAAGAAGGATCTATCTAAGATCAAGTGCTTCTAGTGTGGTGAAATGGGACATTTTGCCAACAATTGTCCTTAGAAGAAAAATGACAAGGAAGCTTCTTCTTCCAAGGTGGTTGTGGCAGATGATGGGTCAGAAGATGATGCAGCCATGAGGGCTCATGAACCACGAAGGTGGGGCGACATGGATATATAGAGGAGCTACAGAGTTTGGGCGGGATCCTTGGGCAGCTCATCTCTTGGATCACATGCAAGCTACAGCAGCCTTAAGATAGTAGCGGGACAAGTGGGGTAGTGGGTGTATAGATCACAAATGAAGCAGAGGCAGATCTGAAGACTGGGAGGAGCAGCGCAGAGCAGAGCAGCAGCAGCGTAAAAGCAATAGCTGCCCAGAGGCTGATGTGACTTCAGCAGCGCAGAGCAGAGTTGCTTATGCAGTGCAAAGCTGCAGCAGCACAGAAGGCTTCAAAGGGATAGCGTAGTACAACAGCAATGTGAGAGATTTCAGCACAAGGTGCTAATGTGACTTCAGTAGTGCAGAGGGAGTCTGCTTACGCAGTGCAGAGTTGTAGTTGTGCATCATCCTTCAGATGCCAACACAGATCTGTAGCCTATGGAGCTTCAGTGATGAGGATGCAGCCCATCTGACTTGTCTGTCAAAGATTGGGCAGGAGATTCAGTTGTTTCACTCAACAACTGAAGTTGCAGTGCAGCAGATCAGCAGTGGCAGTGTTATGAGCAGCACAGATGCAGCATATTGAGAGGGAGTTGCAGTACAGAGGTTGCAGTGGCAGTGGCAGAGTCATGGGAAACAGTACAAAATAGCGACGGCAGTGCAGAGTTGAGTGGCAGCAGGCCAAGCATCAGCAACACAAAACCAGTACCCAAAGTCTTGTAATGCATAGTGTGATGTATTGCTAGAGCACACTCTTGATGCTAAGAGGGAGTGTTGAGATTTGGTGTATTTGGGGTAGCATCAGTTGTGCTCTAGTTCCCAAATTTTGTGGAGGGACTAGAGTACACTTGATCTACAAGACCCAGAAAAGGATTTGGAAATTTCATCTGGTTTAGGAGATATTAAATTAATTAATTATTTTAATGTATTTACTAAGTTAAAACTTAGGGAACTTAAATAATTAAAGTGAATTTAATTAAACATGTGATAAAATTGTCTTAAGTCACGCGGATCAAGCTTTCTTTTAATCTTAGCCATTGATTCAAGATCTGATCATGGTTGTTGGTTTCCCAACCATAAAAGTATAAAGGAAAGGCTTGGGGTCATTTGTAAAGACACACAGAGGCAGAGCACTGAAGCTAAGCTGAGATTCTAGAGCAGGTTTGCTAAGAATTCTCAGAAGGGTTTCAGCCGCAGAGAGGGGAATTTAGGCCAAGGGGATGATCTGATCCCGGGGTCTAGAATCAAAAAGAGGCAGAGATCAGCTCAGAGAGACAGTGCAGAGAAGCAAGAGAGCAGCAGCAGCAAGGATAGCATGATTTTCAGTTGGAAGCCCTCAAGGGTTACGCAGAGACCCTAAGGGGCAGCGTATGGATTGCATCACCCAGTCTGGGGTAACGCAGCCCTTTCCGGAGCAGCGCTGAGGCACGCAAGGGCTTCAGGGGCAGCGCTGGGATTTCTAGGACCTAATTTTGGCTGAGTTCTGTAAATCCCGTTTGAGGGTGTGAATCAGTCATTATTTTGGCTTCAGAACAACAAGTGAGCTGTAGATCTATTATTTCTCTGTCGGGTTTTCCAAATCTGGAACTCGGATGTGTTGTATTCATAAAATTCTCAATAATAAAAACCTCCAATTGCCAGAAGACTGGTTTTCCCGCATTGGGTTTTTCCGGGGACTATTTTTCCAGAAAATATCTATGTCACTTTGTCTATGTGTGCATGTACTTGTTCTAGATGTGAATTGGTGAAGATCTGTTATGTGTTTTGCTTCGATTTTAATCTGAATTTATTATTCAGTTAATAACTTATCTAAGTAGGAGGAGCATAACCAGATTAACAGTAAAGATTTATGCATAAGATTCAGAAATTTTCACATCCATCATGCAATCAAGTCATCATCAAACCATTTCAGGATTTCCTATAACAAATTGTTGCCTTTCCTGTCTTTATAGTGTAGATAATTCTGCCATATACTCTTTCTGGAAGTCATACCATATCCAATCAACTTTTCTCAACATCAGAATTTCCAAACCAAGTGAAGCTACTTCAAATTTCAGACTACAGGTTTCTTCAAGTCACTTCGTGCTTCTAGCTTCCTCTGAAGTTGTCATTACTATCTTTCTTATATTCTTCAAGAGATCATATCAGACGTTGATCAATATCACCATGTGTTTTGCTCATCTATCATGTTACTTTATATCGAATAACCATATGGAAGAGTCCTAACTTTTCCAATCTGACCAATACATACCATGCTTATGCTCTCAAATATATTTCTGCATCCAACCCTTCCTTCAATACTTTCTGAAGATATGAATCTACTTTCTAATGAAGAGCCCTTTTCTAAAGATATGCATACATGTTCCTTTCATATAGCCATCTAGTTGACTTCCTTCTAAACGAACTATTTCTTTAACTTTCTTTGAAGAAGATGTCTAAGATGAGATTCTTTCCTTAAGATGGGAAATGCTCTAATTATGCCCCTGTGCTGCAATTTGACTATCTTCATACCTTCAAGTTTCTTTGATGCTTGCTTCCATAATCTTCTAGTGGAATATACTCCTGCCATGTCACTATGATTCTTCCATATATTGAAGAATCTTCTTATAATGATGGTTCTATTCTTGTAGAGGATTATTGTGATCCTTAAAAGACTACTTCTAGATCAACATGATACAATGTAGTTGTTGCATGAACTGTGAAGTGTTAGATGGTCCAAATCCTTCTATCCTTGCCATGCTAGATGATTGCTTCCAATAAAATGCAACTAACTATGTAGGCTCTAATTCTTCCAATGTTATATGCTTCTTTCCATGATGCCATAATTTGCAAAATCCAAGACTCATCTACAAATGTAATTGCATATGCTACTCTAACTGCCATCTTCTAATGAAAGAGAAAACAAACTGCAAGTAGACATGGTAGTGGTGGAGTTCTTCAATAGTAGAGATCCTTATGATCTTCACTTTTTGGTTTCTTTTCAATTTCTTTAGTTTCTTCATTTTCTTCAGCAATGTGAGCTCCACTTCTTTCCTTCCTCTTATAGTCGTTCCTGTTTTGAGGATCCTTGAGACAAACACTTCTAAAGTCTCCATATTCATTGCACCCAAAGCATTGTACTTTGGACATGTCTTGTCTTCCACGTGTCTGATTGTTGTTGTTGTTGTTGTATTTTCGACAAGGTTCAAATCTTCCAAATTCTCCAAACTGCTTCTTTGATCTAGTAGCAAAAGCTTGAGACTTTTCATTGTTGGGTTTGGTGTCATCCTTTTGCTTTCAATCTTGTTTCTTCTAGAATACACAAAGCCCATAGCTCATCGAGGTTTGGAGTGTTCTTTCTTGAATAGATGCTAGTCACAAAACTATTCCAATCTGAAGGTAAATCATTGAGTACACAAGTAGTTAATTTAGAATCAAATATGACTTTTCCAAGTCCTTGTAGTTGATCTTTCAATTGTGATATTTTTATAAGATATGAGGCCAAGTCTTCATCTTTCAATAACCTTGTTTTGTAAAGTTGACTCCTCAAAGATATTTTTTGACCTGTGATACTGACTACATATAGTATTACCAATTTGTCATAGATTCCTTTAGATCCAAATCTGCAACAAAGGGGATAAGATGATCCTTGATGGACTCAATGAGAAATATTTGAGCCCTAATTTCTCCTTTATTGTACTTGGCCAATTCTTGAATCTTATCCCTATCTAGTTATGTACTTTGCCTAGAACGTGATCTGTGACTTCATTTTTTAAGAGTGCCAAATCAATTATCTTCTTCCATGCTTGAAAGTTTGATGACCCATTGAGTTTGTTGTCTTCCTTACAAAATGAAGCCATTTGATTTCAAGATTGAGACATGAAGTGAAATAAAGTACTTACTTGTCAAGAGAGTGAGATGCTTGAATGAAGATGATGCCTTCAAATATTTTGATATTCCGAAGAATTTTGATGATTCTAAGAGTCTTCAAAGATGCCCTTGAATGATGACTTCTAGGATTGTTGGTACAATAGTATCTTTAAGTTGCTTCAAAGATGATACTTCCAAGAGTATGGATGATGTCCCCAAGAATCTTGATATTTCTTGAGTGACGACTTCTAAAGAGATGCCTTCCAAAATGAGTGATGATCAAAGAGCTTCCAGGGGATAGAGATTGGTAAGATGATGATCTTCTTCAAAATGATGATGAGTAACAAAAAGCCTTCAATGATAGAGAGAGAGATGGATAATTGATGTAGTAGTCTTCCTTCGGGATGAATGATGGTCTTTGAGTGCCCTTTATACCATTTGCAAATGGTGTCCTCCAAAGTAGCTCAAATGACTATTGTAGAAATGTCTTCCCCTTAGGCGAACAAAAGTGATCTTCAAGTTGCCTTCTCCTTGCCTTAGCTCTGATGCCATGTTGAGAAATTATTAGGGCAACAAATTAGAGTTGATTTCTCTTACTTTATAATTGCTTGTGAATATATGTTGGCTTCTTATTATTTTTATTACGTTATTTTCATCAAACAATTACCAAAATATAAACCATAAAGATCACAAAAGGACAATGAACTCAAGATATAGGCTTCAAGCCAAGGCAAAACCCCACAAGGGGGAAAAGCCAGTCAACTTCTCTTCTTATAGAATCAGATCAAAGTGAGATATCCAGGACCAAAAACCAAGAACAAGACCTTCCATAAGACCCAAGTCAGCCCTCCTTCAAGCCTTCCTCAATCAAGTCAAGCCCAATCAAGTCAACGAAAGTCAAAATTCTTTAGATCAGAATTTCAGACCTACAACTTCACAAAGTTGTGCCAGCACCTTCGCAGAGTTGCCCCGTCACCTTCGCAAAAACAGAATTTCAGCCCTGTAGTTTGCAAAGTTGCCCCAGTACTTCGCACGTGTGAAAAGAGAGACAAAAATTTGATTTTTCTTCTTTCTAGATCTTTGCTCTCTCTCCTTTGACTCTTGCTCACTCTTCTTTGATTTTTGCTTGCCTTCTTGCTCTTTCTTGCACAGAAATCGAATTTGCCAAGATGATGACCAAATGAGGTTGAATTGCTCTCTATATATACATATCCAGGAGGTCGAATTTTTCCTTCCAGGGCCAACTTGGTCTTGTGGAGACAAAATTGACTCCTTTGACTCAAATAAAATTATTTTTCTTTTTTCTTTCGAAAGTTCAAATGGGACTTGACTCCAATACAATAGATTGACTCATGACAAATATTATTTTGACTGAATAAACCCTAGAAGCATGAAGAACTTGCGTGACTAATGAAATAATAATAATAATAATAATAATAAATTATTTTTCTTCTTTTGTTTTTTCATGAAATATAAGATTATACAAGTGTAATGATAATTATGTAGACATAACCTAGTTACATTTTCCAACATGTTCTCCATTGAGTCTTACCTGAAAACCCTGTGTCCGTGACATCAACCCAACCGCTCACGGGCTGGCAAGCTAAGCCAGCTCTGATACCATTGTAGTGATCTAGGGCGATTTTCTTCCTTGGGTTTACTTATTTTGCTTATGGTTTCCAACTGAACTTAATGCATTCATACAACAGCAAGCTTTTCTCATAAATTCACAATTTATTTCAGTAACAATAGTGGACAGTAACTCCAAAATTCACAATGTAAAGACTAATGATTCAGCAACCAATATTCAACCAACACTTTAATAGATACATATCGGATCCAATACTTGCTTGAAACCCTACAAACATTACATGAACTGGAATCAAATTGTTAATTTTCCTATCTAAGGAATAGATCTGACTATCTAAAATCTAAAATAGATTCATGTACCGCACTTGCCTCAGCGCATTCACGACATCACTACTCCAGAAATACTACAAAAAGGGGTTCGTATGCTCTGTTTGCCTCAGGACGCAATAAAATCTGCTTCAGAATTGCTTCAAGGGAGGGATGGACTGCTTCAGATATCATTCAGTGCAGGTCTTGTGGTTAATGGGCCCCATAATTACTTTGAATTGCTCCAAGGATTGTCCAATGCTTCCACAGAGGATAATCGAGCAACTTCAGAAATACTGTCCAGGAGAAACACCCAATGGCTGCCTCAGAAGGTTTACGATCTACTTCAGCGAATGGTTACTTTATGCCACAGACAAGCCTGCGTCCCCTTAGAATAATATTCGATTGTCTTGTTTCAGCAAATGGTCACGAACTACTTCAACGAATGGTTATTTTATGCCACAGGCAAGCTTGCATCACCTCGGAAAAAGGGTTCGGAAAATGATGCGCAACCCCAATAGTATTCCAGCCTTCTTCAAATGGGGGGGTTTCCTCTGCTACAGAATGACCTTGGAAGGATTTGGCCTTAATAAATTTATCCTCAGAGAATTTTGGCCAGCTTCAAGGTGGTTTATCTGCTTTTTCCACAGATTTTTCCCACGAGATGCTTCAGTGCTCTTTCAAATAGTTAAATTACCTGTGGCCAGAACAAAGAAAAGTGACTAGGTAGGGTGGAATCACCTCCACCGAAACTAGTCCAGGGAGAAATGGGGTCTTAAAACCCTCAGAGCCTCAGGCTCAAAGAAAAACAAAGACAAATAATCCAATCCAATTGATGCCTCAAATGAATCAAACCCTCTTGTATTTATAGATTTCCTTGAGGGGATTTTTCCTTAATTAATTGAGTGAGGTTTACATCAAAACCCAACTCTGGGCTTTTTTTGGCCCAGCTGCCCCAACAGTAGGTATTTTGGGGTTTTCCCCTTTATCGAGGACTATAATCTATGGGGATCAATAGGCTACTTCGTACCTTGGAAAAATTACAATTCTCTATGCCTGGAAGGGAACACTTCCCTAAATACAACAATACCAATATAGCATCCAACCACCACAACTGAATAAGATGTCTGCTAATCCATGCCAATTATGCTTCTACAAAATACAAGCATGTCAATATCAAAAAGACTGGCAATATTTCTGCGTGTCCTTTGTTCATTAGGATATCCGCAAAACCTAAAATAGGCATTTCTTCACTAATATAGAATGCATGGAACAGAGAATGAGGATATAGAACAACATAGGGAAGTGCTGGAATTTGGCCTTTACCCTTAACAATCAAACACACAATTCATGACAGTAAAATACTTAACTACCTTTCAATTTACATCCATAGAAATTTAAGTGTTATTGTTTTCTAAAAAGTAGAGAATGGCAAATATTTTCCAAGACAAAGTAATACAATCTATAAATATACAATAAAGCTTCAAATATTATCCATGACCCTAAAACTCTGAAATCCCATATCAGTGATATTAATCCATTATTTTTACTAAAAACTAAAAGTCCCTTGATTATGCAGACAGTTCACCCCAAGACCTGTGCCCAGAAAGGATGGCCAGAAATTAATAGATAACCTCACAATTGATAACCTGAAAATGGAAAAACAGAGATGAACTGAACCCCATTATTGCAACCCGGCAAGACCTACAAATGGTTTCGGTTAGAATTTCACACTCTAAATGATGGTGATGTGAAATGACAACTGAGCTGAGTTAAGCACCTGTGGAAGCTCACTTAACCTGACACTGTGAACTTTAGCCTTTTATCCTCCTGCAGAAGAAGAGAACTATTAATCTCATGGCATGGATATAACTTTATAAGACACAACATTGGATCTGGTCATTCGAGTAACTCAATTAACACATGACAAGGAGGGGCAGCCTTGACTACAGTAGAGCCCAAGTCTTATTTATTCCAAACACTCGAAGAGACTGAATCTGTGATTTTGGCAGTACAGCAAATCATTCAAAGCCAACTGCCCGTAGAGAACCAATGCAGATTATAGTAGAATTGAGGATGCAAATGATAGTGGGGGTGTGGGGAAATATTATTAAAAACATAACATGTTTTGAGAAAGAACATTGTAGCTATTATTTTTATCCTTCAAGGAACAACATAGCTTGGGCTAAAGGCGATGGAAGAACATAATTTTAATATAACTCATGAGAAAGTATCATTGTTCCCTCCTCTCCTCTCACGCTGTGCTTGCCAACTAGGCATATAAATTTCTCCCTCGAACCTTGGCATTACCCATAAAAAAAAATGGAAAAAATAAAACTTCAATTGGGGTCAAAATTACAACTACTGCCATAAAATCAGCAATAATCCATGACAGGTATCAGATATCAAAATTGTCGATCTATTGCACGCATCAGATATGAAGATTGCAGATCTAGCACACACATCAGATAGCAAGATTGAAGATTAGCTTGGGATTGCTCAATCTTCTGAGAGAAAAGTTTGAAGGTTGGAGGAGCAAAATCAATGCAAAGAAAGACGCCCAAACCATCCAAAAGTGCTGTTAAGCACTGCAAAAGTTGCAAATGGTTACACATAAGGAAACAAGATTGCATGAATGAAGAATTCAACTTTCTCTCTATAGTTTAAACTCAGCCATTAATCTCACTATAAACACCAGTGATAATAATGACGTACAATAATAACAATTCTTAGGAAATCACCTGTGATTCTGTTGTCTTCAGATCACCATGCAACAGTTGATTTCACCCAAGCTTTCCACCCAAAAAGTATACAAATTCTACTCTTCATATTTTTCAGATCCCGTCAAATGGAATAAAACAGGCTCAAAGTTTGAGCAATCCCTTCCTAACCCCAATATCTTATCTCCTCTTTCCCACCAACTTAACACCCACCTAATGTTTTTCATATATATATATATATCGGTCTCTTCTCCAAGACCACCTGTAAAAAAACGTTCAAATTGAAAATTGAACGCAAAATTCCAGTGCTGCATGGTGGAACATTGGAATAAATTCCTTGTTTCGAATAAAACATGCTAAATTTAACCACAAAATAAATTGCAAGAGACATTCGACTGAAATCATAGAAACTGACTATCCTAAAAAATCCCTCAAAGTGAATCTGGTGTTTGGATTAAATGAGCAAACCCAAAAATAGGTGTTTCTTTGCTAAAATAAAACACATGCAACAATGAAGAATGAAATCTAACAACAAAGGGGACACCTTGGACTTAACTCCTGTTTTTAAATGAAGCATGTTAAATTTATCGACAAATAAATAACAAAAGACATGAGCACTGAAATATTAGAAACTATCTCTGCTAGAAAAAACATCAGTGTGAATCTCTGCTGTTAGGATTAAAATTTAAATAAGGCAAAAATAGGCCTCTTCGCAGAGAATCAGGAAACAGAATAACCCAACAGACTGTTAAGAATCACAAGAGATGGTGAGACAATAGAATGGAACCAAACACAAACCCTAAATCTGAAATAAAGAGAACAAAAGAAAACAGCATTAGGGCACCACAACGCTCACAGAGATATCAGGCAAGAGGAGTGCAACCCTAGAGAGGGAGAACCCAGGAACAAGTTGCTAGAGAGAGAAAGCAACCCAAGAACAAGAGTGAGTGCAACACTTGATGATGCCCTTAAGAAAATTATTTTATTAAGAATGAATAAATCACTTGAATGATAAAATACAAATGAGAGTTGGGTTATTTGACAATTTGCACACAACTGAAGAGTTGATGCATTCCCCAATGAGGCTTTTGAACCTACATTTACAAGATCAACCTTAGCTAAGCCTGCAAATATAATAAAGATATGATTTAAGGTTCGACGTAGCCAAAGGTGAAGATTACACCCCTATGTTCAACATCCCCCCTTAATGTGGAACAAGGGCTGCCCAGAGAAGATGTTACATATCATCTCCATGAAAGCCATGTCTCTCTCAGAGATATCCAATAAGATCTGAGGCAGCATTAAACATGCAGCAGAGTGTACATGTTGGACAACGCTTCATTTTAGTTAGCATATCAAAGCTTCATTTTAGTGAGCATATCATCAACCTTGGTTAAAAGGGCCCAAAGTGGAGAAGACTTCCAATGATGCTCCAATTCACCTTCTAGTGCAATGAAATTGACTTCATCTAAAAGGGAACGTGGGCCACTTAGGCTTAGGCATAGGCATTAACCGGGACAAAGAAGAGGAGCTGGATTAGATGGATTGATGAAGAACTCCTTCATCATCATGGAATACTCAGCTACTAGAAGAGTATTGGAAGCAGTATATAATGTAAGAGAATAAAATTTCACAAGATTGGAGCCAGACAAGTCATAAATAAGGTCCTTGTCATCATCATCTATCTGCCTATTCAACAATGGAAGAGTGCATGAAGAAACAATCAAAGGGCTAAGAGGAAGACCAACATCAGAAAGTCAAGGATAAAGATCCATTGAACATGTTGGGAATCATCTGTGGGAGAATAATGTGTAAGAAGCCATGGGAAAGATCCTAGCAAACCATGAGTAGGCACTTCATCAAAGATGGCATATCTGCATTCAATCACTCTGTGAGTCTAATTGAAACTTCAGTTTAGCACACCAAAATGTCACAGTTTTTGTTAGTTCTCAATTTCTTATCACTTTCCACTTGGAATATGGGTCCATACACTTGATATAAAAATTACAAAATGTGTAATTCACAGTTTGTTTCCATACTATTAAAATGGAATAAGACCTTGAACAACAAGAGTAAGCGTTGGATTAATTTCTTTGAAAATTTCATTTTGAATTTTTGAATGATGATAGTCCAGATTTGAAGAGTTTATTTTTAATTGCAGATATACCGAGAGGTGCAGGATCCAAATAAACAAGAAGTTGTGTACCAGTCCCCATTGTCTGTGACTGGGCCTCTGGATAAGGTTCCTGTGGTAGCACAATACCAATCCCTCGACCTTATTGAACGGAAGCAACTTATTGCAAGGAGGAATAATCCAACATACTGTTATGATTTTGCATTGGTAAATAGTTTGTATGCCTCATTATGTCTTATCTTTCAACATTTACTTTGATAAATGAATATAAGGCCCATGACTTTGGAGAATGGTATCTGCCAGTCTTCAGACCACTTCTATACACATTGTACAACCTAAAATCTTATTCCAGATGCCCATAATGAGAGACCCTGGCCTCTCTCTCATAGAGAGCATAACTTCTTTGTGTGCTGGCATGATCCCTTTTGCTCCTCTTACAACGTCAAGATTGTCTCTCATGTGTACTGATGTTAGATTCAAATTTTGCATAAACATGTTGAACAAAATTCTCCCCAGATATCTCCTATAATTTTTCCAGAACATACACTTAAAATTTTTTGATGAAGTCACCTGTTAGAGATGTTGCAGCACATGATTATATTTTTTCTTCTGTTATATGCTGTTATGTGATGCTATGTAAAATCAATTGTCCTTATACAGTGAAGTTTTTTTATTGTAGGTGTTGAGACATCATTGCGGCGCATTTGGACATTTGGCCTTCAGAATGGAGATACAAGCAATGATAAAGTTGAATTCAAAGCTTGGGAGCTCATATTTTCTGAGAAGCAGGGCACTTGGGAAACTCCACTGGTCACTGCAGAGGAAGTTGTTGCAACAAATGATGTAGGGATGTTAGCTTGGTGCATGGAGATAAGCACTCCTGAGTTCCCTATGTTGAAAACATTGAGAGGGGTGAGTCAATATTTCACTTCAATTAGTTAATTTTAACTTCACAGAGCATTAATTATCATTAGCATTAGATCAAAACATAAATCAGCAACACCATTCCACAATGCACAACATCAAAGACAGTACACAAGAGATTTTTGGGTGGAAACGCTTTTGGAAGAAAAAACACCGAACGCTTTTAATATAGGTATTTAATTATTACATCAACAGGAAGCTCCAACTTCCAAGATTCTCCAGCAACAATTGGAAGGAGGCTCCAACCCCCTGATTTACCAGCTCCAACAAGAAGAGGACGCTCCAACACTCTGATTTACCAGCTCCCACTGAAAGGATGCTCCAACACCCTGCACAAGCTCCAACCTGCCATTGCACCACCCTGCCATCTTGAAGTGTTCTCAAGCTTCAACCTGAAGGAGAGTCCACTTTCCGCCTTGCACCACCCTGCCACCCTAAAGTGTTCTCGGGCTCCAACCTGAAGGAGACTCTACTCTACGCCTTGCACCACCTTGCCACTCTGAATATAATAAGATTGATTATGCTAAACATGTTGCCCGGCACTTCATCATTATAAAATACAGCAACTGCTCCAATCATTGTCCAAGCACATCAAGTTATCTGTTCAACATGACAAACCCTAGCAGTATCTCAAACTCTAGCAGCAGTCGACATACATACTTTGATCATTAATACTATCAAATTGTCATTCAACCAACAGTCTGGCTTCTACACAATATTTAAGTGTGAACTAAGCAGTGCCTTGACTCTCAATATTAGACTTCAATATCAAACCTTAGCAGCAAAACCATTATCATTTGCATACCCTAGCGACATCAATCATTCTAGCTCATCAGCATATCAACTCATAGCAACAACCTCTGATACACAAGCACACTCAGCAATAGCATATCCAAGTCTCGTGCCTGAAACCCTAGAAGCAAATCAAACTCTAACAGGATCTTTCAAGCAACAAACCATTCTGGCCAAACATCTCAGACCAACCACAAGCTCTTCAACATTACAATAAAATACATGATCAGTATGTAGAGAAAACCCTAGTAGCAAACAATTGGCATACTCTCAAGCTCATTGACGAAACCTTCGCTCAAGGCATAATCAATACCTCTACCAAATACATCAGCTTGGACAGGCTACTCATAAAACAACTCTGCCAAACTCATCAACTCTGTTAAACCCTAGCAACCATACTATGACACTTCAAGAATTATTAGCAATATATAAACTCTGGTTGTCAAAGTTGTAAGCAGCAATATTGGACACTGAAATTCAGCTCACTGCAGCATATTTATATTAACAACTCTGTCCAATTGTGTTTAGCATCTTTTGCAACCTCTATTCTTTTATGGCAGCAGCATACAATAGCATATGTATTCACTAAGCAATACAGATTTTGTACAATATCATAGGTCAAGGACACCACCCTCAATACGTATCAGGCCCATCATTCATAGGCATACATTTGATCATGCACATACAGGAATATACAATTGGTCCCTGCATTCTACTATTCGTACTTAAGATTTCATTGCATAGTTAGAACACCAATCATAAACCAGACTGATTTAGTATCTGTCAAGCTGCTCTTGAGGAAGTCTTGCCCAGATTACTGAATCCTTCAACTGTGGTCAACAGGAAACCTTTTACAACATCTTCAAATTATACTGACAATCAGCCCTTCAAAACAAGTCATGAATGATTATAACAATTGTTTGTTAGTTACTGAATAAGCCCTTGCTCAGAACTTGATGCAGCCTCGGAAGGTTCTAGATATAACTTTGTGAATCCTTTAAGTTCTGGTACAATTGATAAATCTTGGCTCAGCCTTAGATAGCCCAAAGGATAGCCTTAGATTTCGTTGCAAATGTCTTGAGATAGAGTCACAGAAGTGGGGCTTAGATTGCCCTAAATCACCTCAGAATTGAATGCAAAGCAGTGTCATAGGGAGGTTGAGATTAGGGCCCTTGAGCGTTGTAACAGATCTGTAATTTTCCTTCAAGGTGCCTTACTCTAGTCTCTGATTCAACAAATGAAATGATGCAGTTATGCTCTGCCTCGGAAGGGTTTTAAAACATAGACATGTGCTGCCTCAAGCCTTGGACCCTGCTGCACCCATTTTGTCACAAGTCCAAGGAAGCAGTGATCAAAATTTTTCAAAGTTCAGAATCATCATCCAGCAAATTATTGTATCATTGTACACCCAAATTCTGCAAGTTGTAATGTAAATGATGCTAGTATGACTGTTTAATTTGTAACAACCTAGGTAAGCCTTTGATTTTGGCAATGAATTTCATCCTAGGAGGTCTTTAACCTCACTGCATTATGTGTGTTTATAAACATGGATAATTGGCAGAGCTTTTCCTCCAGGCTAAACCCCAAAGCTAGGGTGGAATTTATTGACAAAATATTAGGTGAGTCCTAGTGTTATATCAAATCTTTGTAAAAGTGGTTTGGGAATAATTTAATCTATTTGGCTAAATTATTTTATTACAAATCACTTGGTCTACTAGATCATATTGTGTCGCAGATTTAGGTAATTATTTTGAGGGTCTATAATGAATGTGTATTCCCGCTTTGAGAGTTGAATTTGTAATATCTGATGTAAAAAAATATTTTAGTGTATGGTCCCGCATACTTAGACACCATGGCTAAAATATTTGAGGGTGGAAAAAATAATTAATCTCCTCTTGTGTCAATTAATTAATTTTTTTTGCTAAAATAAAATTAAATCCTAAGCCAGAAAATTAATTAATTTAGAGTCAAAAAATAATTCTAGAGAAATTAAATTTATCCAAATGGAAAATGACCAAAAATTCGTGGGTCAAACCGAAGTTAATTTTTGGAGGTCCCCCACCAAGGCAAAATGGATTTTTTTTAAAAAATTAAGCCCTTGGACCTTGGTGGTTAAGTGAAAGTCAAAATTTTGAGGGAATTAATCCAAAAAATTAATTTTTGGATTAATAAAAAATGGGTTTTATGAGAAATTCGAAATTTTCCTCAAAATTAATATTTTTTACAGTAAAGATTAAAACATGATCAAGTATTTATCAACGGTCGAGATTATTTTGACGGGGATCAAGCCAACTAGCCGTTATTTTCCACTTGAAGGATTTATCTATAAATTAGAAGCCATTTGCTTCTCAAGACACAATGATAACTTTGGTTCTAGAAATGTAAAATTTGTAACGTTGGTATTGATCCATTGATCTATTGAGAATGTTTGATATCATAATAAAAGACTTTGGGGTTCAGTTCATGGTGTCTTTGTCTCATTGATCTGTGGTGCATGTTAGTTATATGCTAATCCTATATTGTGCTTTAGTGCAATATAAATTGTTATTTCATTTGTCAATGATAGGAACATTCTATTGGTAAATTTTGGATTTATCTTAGGTGATCTAATGATTTTTCTTGAGAAAAACTATAGAGATCTGCAGGTACACTAGCCCTTGGGCTCCAAGTTCACAGACTGTGGGCTAGGGCCGACATTGTTTGGGCTCCGGGAAATTTATATGGTATTATTACTTCGCTAAAGAGGTTAATACCTTAACTTTCAAAAATACAACGAAACGTTGTCATTATTTAAAAAAATATTTTCTCAAAAAAAAAATTACAAGTATTGTATATATGTGAATATTTGTAATTATTTTATGTACATAATTTTTGTAAACTAATTTTTTTTCTAATCCTTGTTTTTCAAAAATTGGGGTTTGGGGTTTTATTTTGATTTTTTATATATTTTGGGGTTTTGGGAAAAATTGTTTTCATTTGTGCAAGTAATCTCTCAAGCAAATCTGAAATTTTGGTATTGTTTCTAGGGTTTATGCTTTGGAACATTCTCATTGGGGTTTCTAGTGTAGAAATTTCTGAATCTTAATTATTATGCAGAAATTATCACTGTTAATCCGGTTAAGCTCCTCCTACTTATATAAGTTATCAACTGAATAAATTCAAGTTAACATCGAAGCAAAACACATAATAGATCTAAACCAGTTCAGATCTAGAATGAGCACATGCACACATTGACAAAGTGACAGTTATTTTTGGACAAACTGTCCCCGGAAAAACCCAATGTGGGAAAACCGGTCTCTGGCTGCAGGAGGGTTCTATTATTAAGAATATTTCTGAATAAACAACTCTGGGTTCCAGATCTGGAAAACCTGACAGAGAAAACTCTAGATCTACAGCTCTTGGCTGATCTAGGGCCAAAAATACTAACTGATCCACACCCTCAAACGGGATTTACAGAACTCAATTAGATCCAAGCCTAGAAACCCCAGCGTTGCCCCTAAAATGCACTACGTCAGCCTCTGAAGCCCCTGAAAGCCTCTACGTCAACCTTGGATGGCCTCCAAACCCTCGGCGTTGCTCTTGGAAGGGACTGCGTTACCACAGAATGGGTGACGCAGTCACTGCTGCCCCTAAGGGTCTCTACGCAACCCCTAAAGGGTTTCCTGAAAATGGCAATGTCCTTGCTGCTGCTATTGTTGCCTTCCTCTACGCTATCCTTGAGCTGATCTCTTCTTTGCCTCTTGTGTATTCTAGACCCTGGGATCAGATCATCCCTTTGGTCTAAATTCCCCTCTCTGCAACTAAAACACTTCTGAGTATTCTTAGCAACCCCGCCCTAGAATCTTAGCTTAACTTCAGTGCTCTACCTCTGTGTGTCTTTACAAATGACCCCAAGCCTTTCCTTTATACTTTTCTCGTTGACAAATCAACGACCATGATCAAATCTTGAATCAATGGCTAAGATTAAAAGAAAGCTTGATCTGTGTGACTTAAGACAATTTCATCACATGTTTAATTAAATTCACTTTAATTTTTTATTTTCCTAAGTTTTAACTTAGGAAATACACTTAAAATAATTAATTAATTTAATATCTCCTAAACCAGATGAAATTTCCCAAATCCATTTATGGGTCTTGTAGATCAGGTGAACTCTAGTCCTTCCTCAAGATTTGGAACCTAGAGCACAACTGAAGCTACCCCAAATACACAAAATCTCAACAGTCCCTCTTAGCATCAAGGGTGTGCTCTAGCAATACATCACACTTATGCATCACATGATTTTGGGCACTGGTTTTGTGTTGTTGAAGCTTGGCCTCCTGCCACTCAACTCTGCACTGTTGCTGCCATTCTGTACTGCTGCCCATGACTCTACCACTGCCACTGCAACTCCCTCTCAATATGTTGCATCTGTGTTGCTCATAGCACTGCCACTGCTAATCTGCTGCACTGCAACTTCAGTTGTTGAGAGAAACAACTGAATCTCCTGCCCAATCTTTGACAAACAAGTCTGATGGGCTGCATCCTCATCACTGAAGCTCCATAGGCTACAGATCTATGCTGGCATCTAAAGAATGATGCACAGCTACATCTCTGCCTGCGTAATCAAACTCCCTCTGCACTACTGAAGTCACATCAGCCCCTTCTGCTGAAATCTATCACGTTGTTGTTGCACTGTGTTGTCCCTCTGAAGCTTTCTATTTCTTTATAGCTGCGTAAGCGGCTCCTTTGCTGTATTGCTAAAGTAACATCGGCCTACTAGCCTTTGCTACTACTTCTACGTTGTTGCTACTTTCTGTGGCCTCCCTCCCAACCTTGAATCTGCCTCACACTCATGCCAGTCTATGCACCCACTGCTCCACTTGTCCCGCTATTGTCTTAAGGCTTTCGTAGCTCGCTTGTGATCCAAGAGATGATTTTCTCAAGGATCCTGCCTTTCTTTCATGTAGCTCTTCTACATGTCAATGTCACCTCACCTCTGTGGTTCATGAGCACTCATGGCTGCATCATCTCCTGACCCATCATCTACCATAGCTACCTTGGAAGAAGATGCTTCCTTGTCCTTTTTATTTTCTGGACAATGGCTAGCAAAATGTCCCATTTCGCCACACTGGAAGCACTTGATCTTTGAAAGATACTTCTTCTTCTTCGACTGCTTCTTCGATGCCAAGGCTGCATCTTCCTCCTCTTCCTTCTTTAATTTTCTCAACGCAGGGTTGTGCTGCTTCTTGGTGAATCTGCGTAGTTCTTCTTGCCGCAGAATTGACCACAAGTTGTCCCAATCCGGGAGGTCCGCTCTGCCCAAGATATTTTGGACAAGGTTTCCCACTCATCCGTGACTGCATTGGGGCGGTCACGATTATCCTTACATCATCTACGGTTGCACCGTTGCAGCGTTGCAATGTTGATCCCTGATTGACTGCAATCTGAAGAGGAAATGCTCAATGTCTTCTCCCTTGGTCATCATGAATGACCTCATTTGGGCCTCCAACAACATCTTTCTTTGGATTGATTTTCCCTCATACAGGGAAGTCAAGGCCTTCCGCATTTCGTTAGCTGTCCTCTTCTCAACTATATGTGGTACAATATGGTCCTTGATACTGTCCATTATCAGCCGCTTGGCATGCCCAACAACTTCCCTATGCTTTTGTAGGAGATCCGCATCTGTCGGTGTGGCCAGAGTCTGCTCTGCATGGTCTCTTAGACCGTATGTCTCAAGGACTATCAGGATCTTTGCTTTCCACACCGAAAAGTTTGAGAGGCCCTCTAGCCTATCTTGATTACGCAATCCATGAGGAGCCATCTACTCAGAATGTGTCGAAGCTCCTTCTCTCTATACTAGAGATCTGGATCTAGGGTCCTTTATGAATTGGGCACCCTCTGCTCCCTCTGACACTTGATTTCCCTCCTTGGAAATCTACCAAATCAACTATGATTCAGCTTCTTCTTTGATCCTCTGATCAAACTACAAGTTTCCTTTGGCAAGAAACTCTCTGAGAAGCTGATCTCTTCCTAATCTTTGTCACTTGTGCTAAGGCTAAAAATCTGAAAACTTCAGAAGTTTAACCCCACCAACTCTTCTGAATTTTTGCAGTTTTTCTGTAGTCTTTACTGGATCTGACAGATTCAGATTTGAATCACACTGGCTGGCTTCAGACCCAACCAACGTTGTTTCTGAGCTGCCTCTGTGCAGTAATTGCGTGGGCTTGCTAGTACACAACGCTGGACAACGTCACCCTTCCCTCTACGTGAATCTGCTGCTGAAAACTGCGCTGCCCCTTCAGATCTGCTTCTCTGCTGCTTTTCCAGCTGCTTTCTGCAGCTAGATCCTTCAGATTCTTCAGCTGGTGACCCTTCTAGATCTGCAATTGCTTCGATACCATGTAGAAATTTCTGAATCTTAACACTTATGCAGAAATTATTACTGTTAATCTGGTTAAGCTCCTCCTACTTATATAAGTTATCAACTGAATAAATTCAAGTTAACATCGAAGCAAACACATAACAGATCTCTACCAATTCAGATCTAGAATAAGCACATGCACACATAGACAAAGTGACACAGTTATTTCTGCACAAACTGTCACCGGAAAAACCCAAGGTGGGAAAACTGGTCTCTGGCTGCTGGAGGGTTCTATTATTAAGAATATTTCTGAATACACAACTCCGGGTTCCGGATACCGGAAAACCCCGACGACTCTAGATCTACGGCTCACGGGCGATCTAAGGGCCAAAACTACTAACTAATGCACACCCTCAAATGGGAATTACGGAACTCAATCCCATTCGGAGCTAGAAGCCCCGGCGTTGCCCCGAAGTACGCGCGCCCCGGCCTACGAAGCCCCGAAAGCCTGCGTCGGCTTTGGATGGCCTCCAAACCCTGAGGCAGTTGCTCCTAGAGAGGACGTGAAACCCCAGGAATGGGTGATGCAATCACTACGCGCCCCTAAGGGTCTCTGCGCAACACCTGAAGGGTTTCCTGAAAAATACGTTGTCTTTGCTGCTGCTGCCTTCCTCTACGTTGTCCTTGAGTTGATATCTTCTCTGCCTCTTTGTGTATTCTAGACCCCGGGATCAGATCATCCCCTTGGTCTAAATTCCCCTCTCTGCAACTGAAACACTTCTGAGTATTCTTAGCAACCCCGCCATAGAATCTTAGCTTGGCTTCAGTGCTCTGCCTCTGTGTGTTTTACAAATGACCCCAAGCCTTTCCTTTATACTTTTCTCGTTGACAAATCAACGGCCATGATCAGATCTTGAATCAATGGCTAAGATTAAAAGAAAGCTTTATCCATGTGACTTAAGACAATTTCATCACATGTTTAATTAAATTCACTTTAATTATTTTATTTTTCTAAGTTTTAACTTAGGAAATACACTTAAAATAATTAATTAATTTAATATCTCCTAAACCAGATGAAATTTTCCAAATCCATTTCTGGGTCTTGTAGATCAGGTAAACTCTAGTCCTTCCTCAAGATTTGGGACCTAGAGCACAACTGATGCTCCCCCAAATACACAAAATCTCAAAATCTAGAGGTGGATCAAGGCATAGGAAGACAAGATCCACTCTCTATTTCTCCTCCAAGCTCAATGTCCAAGCAAGGAAAGAAGTCATCAGCCTTCAAGGAAGATTTTGTGGAAATTTGTGGTGAATTTCGAAGATCTGAAGCATAATTTAAAGTTTTGCAGTTTGGTGATTATTTTAGGCCTTCTAGGCCTAGCGTAGGCCTTTTTCTACCTAGCCGTGGTCTCTTCTCCTTGGTGATCTGGATTCCGCTGGCCATTTTTGGCCTCCTAACCCTATCCGCAGCCTTTGTTTGCCTTGTCATCACCCTTGTAGGGCCATTGCCCTAGACAGCAAGCCTTTCTCGGCCTCTCTTCCTCCTTCGTCTACCCTCTTTTCCTCTCGGCCTTCCTTGTTTACCTCTGTCATGAGACAAAAGAGGCCTCGGCCTCCCTTTCAGCTAGACAGCAGCCCTTCTAGGGCCTGTCGTGAGCCTTAGTGGCTCCTCCCTTAGAGTCGCAGGCCTATAAGGCCCCCCTCTGCCCTCCGCTAATCCTTTTATCCTCTACCTTAGGACTTTAAGGCCTCTTTTAGCCCTAACGCAGACCTATCTTGGTCTTGGACCCTTGTAGTTCCCTCCTTAAGCCTAGCACTAGCCTCTTTACGCCTAGCGTTGCCTTTCTTGCCTCATTCAGTCATTCATTGGGTTATCATTTTGATTTTACCTCTAACAATATGTGATTGCAGCAAGATTCAGCAAATTTGAGCTAACAAGTTCTGATTGCAGGAGGTCACTCCATTAGAGGAAATTTCAGCAAGATCTTCTAGGCCAAAGGGCCTATTGGTTTGATTTCTAAACCCTCATCCTCCTCACTGTTTACTAGCAGCGTACAATCAATTGCATAGCAATGGTAAGAATCTCATGAAAGTGGCTTGAATCTAAGTCATAAATTACCTAGCACGTTAACAAGTAACTTGCATCAATTGGGTAACTCATTGTTTGGCTTTTGTCATGGAATTATAATGACTGTCATAAGCATAATAAGGTCTGATATGTAACAGTGATATTGGCATCTAAAAAGGAAATTTAACTTGTTTCTCTTATTTCCATTGCACCATTACTAAAGTGGCTTTCCTCATTTGCATTTTGCACTCATAAGCATTGCATCTAATACATCCCAAAGTGCTCTTGATTAAATTCACTTACTGTTGTCATAAGATTCAAGTCTTGCTCACTTAATATCATTGGAACGAAAGTTTGTTATTTGTTGATGTCCTATTGATCAGCATAACTCACTCACTTGGCACATTAATCTCAAAGATCTAAATTCTAATATCTTATTGAATGGTTAGCATCGATTGATTGGCAATTCAAGGAATTATTGGACATTAGCATTTCTTGTTCTCTCTCATTAAGATCTAATTGCTACACATCTAATTGGCATTGTGATAATTGGTTAATTGCTAATTGTGCTTAAATAACATCTAAATTTTGAGCAAACCCTTGTTGACATATTTTTTCATTCTTGTGTTATCTCATATAAATGTTAATAAACACCTTGGTTAATTGTTCTTGGTAACAAGTTCTCTAAATATATTTTTCTTGCCATCATTGTCACTATTGTTTCATGGTTAAAATCTATTGTGGATGACAAATTTTATCTTTGGCGTATTGGTAGATCATTGTGAAGAGCATTAATCTCTTTTATTAACTTGAACAATTATCTCATGGCCATCTTTACATCTTGTGGGCACTAGTAAAATTAGCACTTTATCTTGTGTTTAAAATTGTCTCTTAATTCATTGTTAAGTACTCTTTGTCATAGGATAATTGTAACTAAGTACTTAAGATCATAAAAAATCCTAACTCAAGATCACTCAAGCATCTTGCATTTTCATCCTAGGCCTAGATTTGCATTAATTAACTTACCTCCAAGCATAAGCTTGGTTGATAGAAAAATAGGAATACCCTTCATCTCTTAGCTTGTAAACACTAGACCCTCTCCAGTGGTTAAAATAGTGACTTTACAGTCGTCGAAGCAACAGTCTCTGCAGCGCCAGAGGCATCGGGTACGTTAGATTTCAAGGGGATGTATCGTTAACCAAGCCTTTGCTTACTTCACCTTGACTTCTCTCTACCACTTACTTTTGAGACTAGCCTCAAAATAGATAAGGATCAAGGGATACACTTAGCTAGGCATATAAGTAAAATCAAACAAGATTCTTGCATCGCAGCTAGATTGTAGGACTTACATTTCACATGGGATAGCAAAGCATCTAAAGCAACAATTGTTCATCTAGACACCTGGTATTTAATTGATCTAAAGCAAGTAGTTGACTCCATAATGCACTGGTCTCATAAATAATTCAATCTAATCCTTTAACTTGCTATAATCAATCAAGTGGCTAGGCCATTCAATCGTGTCTCCTGAACTTGTTGGTCGCCAACTGGTCTTTCATTTTTATATTCCATAGGGACTACTCCCTATAGCCTGTTGTTGGGAGACAGCTAGAATGGAGAGGTCGGGGATCAAAGCGACAGTCCTTGACCTGAGTCGTTGTCGCATCGTGCTTGTACAATGATCCTAAGTCACCTGACACGGGGACAAGGGACACGAAGGACACGAGGATTCGAATGTCCGACACGGACAAATTGACCCCCTGGAACAGGACACGTTATATATTATTTTATTAAAAAAAAAAAGATATATATATATATATATATTAAAAATTCGATATTTCTTACACAAATTCTCATTCATGATACAAATTCATTGATTCAAACATAGATCTTCATCTAGATGTAAGTTTTACAAAGTAATATTATGCATACAAATACAATTGTGACATATTCATCAATGATCCAATAGGATAAAGGCAAGATACTACACTTTTCTCATTAAGTCATCAAAATCAAAATGTGTTACATAGGTAGTAGCAATGACAATGGCAAATAGAAATAGCAAATACAAAACAGCTACAAGCCTAAAGGCAATAGGTAGCTCATGAGTCATCAATCCTATCATCAAAATCAGCATCATTGTCATCATCACGGTCACCACTATTCTCCTCTGTTGCATCCTCCTTTGTATCCAATGTCACCTCTGCATCTGTTGGTGTGGACGATGACCCCTCTACAATACCACCATCATCAAAAGTGATAGGCTCTAGCACTGGCTCATTAAGATCCAAGTTGGCCAATTCCAACTCAACATTGTTGTCCAAACCCATATCATCAAGAAAGACATCCCATTGGTGTGCACATACACCATTGTCTCTGCCCTGGACTACTCAAGCCTGCTCTTCTTGACATTATACAAATTCCAATATGTGCTCCAATTCCTCTCGCAACAAGAGGATGAAGTCACCTGAGCGAGGAGCCTCATGGCTAACTATTGTAGAGGAGGGCTTGTTTCCCCATGAGTTGCCCGCCAAGAATAGGGCTTGTTAGCCCCCTATCTCTAATCACATCGTATCCTGCAAATCGACTAGTGCCAGTGGAAAACTCTGCAAAGGCATCCTCCACCTCATCAAGGGATGCTCTATCCTGAAAAATCCACCTCAATGCATCTTTCCTCCCCTGTGAAATTTCACCATCCATGTGAGGAGGGAATCTGCAAGAAGGTCCACCATTCAGCCACTCATGGCTGTAGTATTTTGGTTTCAACGAGTGAGCCAAACAATGCAAAGATGTGGAATTCTTGTCCCATCTACTAACAAGAATATCTTTTATGGTGGTGAAGAAGGCCTCTGATGATGTTTCATACTTGGGGCACTAGCTTTGTAAAATAATGATCCTCACAGACTCAATCATGGAAATCCATCCCTCATAAACCTCTCCTAGGATGGGTTGGTCTGTATCTACAAATCATAGCAAATAAAAGATAGGGTCCATGATCTTAATAAGTAGATCTACCCTGTCCCACCAAGAATCATCTAACACTCTGTCCTTCACTCTTTTTGACGCTGTTTGATCTGTCTTTCTTCAAAAAGACCAAAACTTTGAAATAATCATGGCCCCAAGAGCGGACTTGACCTCCCTCAACCTCTTCAACATGATGAATGAAGAGGAAAATTGTGTATTCGCAATCTTCAACAATGATAGATTTGTGTACTCCTTGTAGATAGTGAGGGAATTTGTATGATTTTGTACAAAGTTGCAGATATGTCGTGCATCCTAAATAATACTTCCATTCTTTTTCTTGTTAGGATTTACTATCAAAGGTACTCTGCTCTTACTGATAAGCTTTATCTACATGTTTTCTTCCAATTGTGTTGTTTAAGAATGATTTAATACAGTCCAAGAAGTCAAGATTTTGGCGTTCCCTTCTCTTACTGTCTAGACTTTAAACATTATTCTTGAATGTTATTTTCAGTGTCTGCTAAGTAAAGTTGAACTAGGGAAGTCTATGGTGAGCCCTGTCCTCTAGTTTTATCTCCAAAGGTTGTCTAAAAGTCTCCCTAAGAGTATGTTGAAATCAGGCTAGGTTCAAAGTCCTTACCTGATCTTAGACTATTCTTTGTTATCTTATGTGTTGTCTTGATAAGTTTACCAAGTAAAGCAGAACTAGAGAAGTCTACGGTCAGCCCTGTCCTCTAGTTTCTTCTCCAACAGTTGCTTTGAAAAGTTTCCCTTTGAATAAGCTGAAAGCAGGATAGTTTCAAAGTCCTTACTTGATCTTAAGCTATTCTTTTCATGTTTTAAATGTTTTCTATTGAAAGTGCATCGAAAGCAGGCTAGTTTCAAAGTACTTACCTGATCTTAGATAACTTTTATGTCTTTCTTAAGTGTATGCCGAAAGCAGGATAGTTTCAAAGTACTTACTTGATCTTAGGCTGCTCTTTGTTCTTCATTTGTTTAAAATCCCCTTCTTATTGTTTCATTCCATTCCATAAAATCAACTTAAAGAGGTCCTTAAACATAGATGACTTGCCCCATAGACCACTCTTGAACCTTGTTGTTTCAATTAAATCCTACTATGACTCCATAGCCCAATGGATTGAAGCTGCTTCTTGCCTATCTTGTTAGCTTAATCATTTTTCACTTTCATTCATCTTCACCCTTCATTTAGACTTCTTTCACCTTCACCTATCTTTACCCAACCAAAACAAACAAAACCTCGTTCTTCATAACTAGCCTAATATCACATTCAAAAGCTTTAAAGATAAATCAATCTTAGCACTTATAGAGAGATCCCTCTCTAGATTCAGGAGGGCTAGATCCTAGAATCCCAAAGTGGTTCAAATGTCCTCTCCGCAGTTTTAGTCTCACCAATCTGCTGAAATTACAAGGAGCTAACAGAGGGTTGAATTTGTAATATCTGATGTAAAAAAAATATTTTAGTGCATGGTCCCTCATACTTAGACACCATGGCTGAAATATTTGAGAGTGGAAAAAATAATTAATCCCCTCATGTGTCAATTAATTAATTTTTCTAACTAAAATAAAATTAAATCCTAAGCCAAAAAATTAATTAACTTAGAGTCAAAAAAAAATTCTAGAGAAAAAAAATTCTCCAAGTGAAAAATGACCAAAATACTCGTGGGTCAAACATAAATTAATTTTTGGAGGTCCCCCACCAAGGCAAAAATGGGTTTTTTAAGAAAAATTAAGCCCTTGGACCTTGGTGATTAAGTCAAAGTCAAAATTTTGAAGGAATTAATCCAAAAAAATAATTTTTGAATTAATAAAAAATGGGTTTTATGAGAAATTCGAAATTTTCGACAACAAAGATTAAAATATGATCAAGTATTTATCAACGATCGAGATTATTTTAACAGGGATCAAACCAACTAGCCGTTATTTTTCACTTGGAGGATTTATCTATAAATTAGAAACCATTTGCTTCTCAAGTCACAATGATAACTCTGGTTCTAGAAATGTAAAATTTGTAATGTTGGTATCGATCCATTGATTTGCTAGAAATGTTTGATCTCATAATAAAAGGCTTTGGGGTTCAGTTCATGGTGTCTTTGTCTCATTGATCTGTGGTACGTGCTAGTTATGTGCTAATCCTATATTGTGCTTCAATGCTATATAAATTGTTATTTCATTTGTCATTGATAGGAACATTCTATTGGTAAATTTTGGATTTATCTTAGGTGATCTGATCCATTATATGATCTAATGATTTTTCTTGAGAAAAATTATAGAGATCTGCAGGGCTCCAAGTTCACAGAGTACGGACAAGGGCCTACCTTGTTTGAGCTCCGAGAAATTTATATGGTATTCTTACCTCGCTAAAGATTGTACTTAATACCTTAACTTTCGAAAATACATTGAGCCATTATCATTATTTAAGAATTTATTTTCTCAAAAAAAAAAAAAAACTATATATATATATATATATATATATATATATTACAACAATTGTATATATGTGAATATTTGTAAATATTTTATGTACATAATTTTTGTTAACTAAATTTTTAATGACCCTTGTTTCGCGAAAATTGGGGTCTGGGTTCTATTTTGATTTTTCGTATATATTGGGGTTTTGGGAAAATTTGTTTTCATTTATGCAGGTGACTCTAGAGCAAATCTGAAATTTTGGAAGTGTTTCGAGGGTTACTAGTATTGGAAAAATTTTGTTGGGGTTTCTAGAGGTGGATCTAGGCCTAGGAAGGCAAGATCCACTCTCTATTTCTCCTACAAGCTCAATGTCCAAGCAAGGAAAGAAGTCGTCAGCCTTTAAAGAAGATTTTGTTGCGATTTGTGGTGAATTTTGAAGATCTGAAGCATAATTTAAAATTTTGCAGGGGTTTGGTGATTATTTTAGGCCTTCTAGGCCTAGCGTAGGCCTATTTCTCCCTATTGTGGTCTCTTTCCTTCTCCTTCGTGAGTTGTTGGGCATTTTTGGCCTCCTATCCCTAGTTGCAACCCTTGTTTGCCTTGTAGTCACCCTTGTAGGGTTGCTACCCTAGGCCGCAAGCCTTTCTCGGCCTCTCCTCCTCTGTTTGCCCTCTTTTCTTCTCGGCCTTCCTTATTTACCCTTGTTGTGAGTCGAAAGAGGCCTCGACCTCCCTTTTAGCTAGACGGCAGCCCTTCTAGGGCCTGTCGTGAGCCTTAGTGGCTCCTCCCTTAGAGCCACAAGCCTATAAGGCAATGTTTTAAAAATCGGCCGAATCGACTCTGAATCGGCCAAGTCAACCGAGTCAGACCCCTGGTCAGGCCGGCTCGGTACAAAAATCGAGTCAAAAGCCGATTTGTTACCGAACCGGCCAAGTTGGTGACCAACTCAACCGGTTCGGTAACAAACCTGTCAGCTCAGCCAAGTCTGACTTAACTCGGCCGAGCCGATCAAACCCGGACGCAAATGGAGGGAAAACAGACTTCAAGTGGGTTTTTTTGTTGGTTTTAGGTTTTTCTTATGTCCATATAACCTCTCCCAAGCCTATAAAAGCTACCCAACCCCTCACATATCCTCACACCGATTCAGAGTCTGAGCCAGAGGTTGGCTTCTCCAGCAATAGTGATTAGTGACTAGTGATGTTTTGTTGTAGAGGCCATTTAAAGCTTCCTTGGTTATGTGTTTTTCTTCTGATCTCTATATATTACATGTATTGGACAGTGCATTGGGTGTCATTTTGATATAATGGATAGATTCATGAGCCTACTTTGATCATATGTTATCTTCTCTCTATATTCTAATGCTTTGTGTTTGGAAACATGAATGAAAATCTTTAAAATTATGTTTTTTAATAAATAAATAAATATTTAATGTATTTTTTACAAAGACCGAGTCGATACCCAGTCGGAGTCGACCCTCGGCGGTTTCTGAACCCGAGTCGGAGTTTTAAAACATTGCTATAAGGCCCTCCTTTGCCCTCCCTCAGCCCTTTTCTTCTCTACCTTAGGCCTCTAAGGCCTCTTCTAGCCCTAATGCAAACCTATCTTGGTTTAGGCCCCTTGCTGTCCCCTCCTTAAGCCTAGTGCTAGCCTCTTTAGGCCTAGCGTTGCCCCTATCCTAGCCTTTCTTGCCTCATTCAATCATTCATTGGGTTATCATTTTGATTTTACCTCTAACAATCTGTAGTTGTAGCAAGATTAAGTGAATTTGAGCTAACAAGTTCTGATTGCAGGAGGTCACTCCATTAAAGGAAATTTCAGCAAGATCTTCTAGGCCAAAGGGCCTATTGGTTTGATTTCTAAACCCTCATCCTCCTCACTGTTTACTAGCAGCATGCAATTAATTGCATAGCAATGGTAAGAATCTCATGAAATTGGATTGAATCTAACTCATAAATTACCTAGCACATGAACAAGTAACTTGCATCAATTGGGTAACTCACTGTTTGGCTCTTTTCATGGAATGCTAATGACTGTCATAAGTATAATAAGGTCTGATATGTAACATTGATATTGGCATCTAAAAAGGAACTCTAACTTGTTTCTCTTATTTCCATTGCATCATTACTAAAGTGGCTTTCCTCATTTGCATTTTGCACTAATAAGCATTGCATCTAGTGCATCCCAAAGTGCTCTTGATTAAATTCACTTACTGTTGTCATAAAATTCAAGTCTTGCTCACTTAATATCATTGGAACATAAGTTTGTTATTGGTTGATGTCCTATTGATAAGCACATTAATCTCAAAGATCTAATACCTTGTTGAATGATTAGCATCAATTAATTGGTAATTCAAAGGAATTTTTGGACATTAGCATTTTTTGTTCTCTCTCGTTAAGATATAATTGCTACACATCTAATTGGCATTGTGATAATTGGTTAATTGCTAATTGTGCTTAAATAACATCTAAATTTTGAGCAAACTCTTGTTGACATATTTTTTCATTCTTGTGTTATCTCATATAAATGTTAATAAAAACCTTGGTTAATTGTTCTTGGTAACAAGAGCTCTAAATCTATTTTTCTTGCCATCATTGTCACTATTGTTTCATGGTTAAAATCTATTGTGGATGACAAATTTTATGTTTGGTATATTGGTAGATCATTGTGAAGAGCATTAATCTCATTTATTAACTTGAATAATTATCTCGTGGCCATCTTTACATCTTGTGGGCACTAGTAAAATTAGCACTTTATCTTGTGTTTAAGATTGTCTCTTAATTTTATTTTATTTTTCTTTTTCTTTTTTTTTCTTTTTTTTTTTGCCCGCGCGCGCTTGCTCTGCATCTTCGGCGTGGCCCTGCCCGCTTGCTCTGAGATCAGCGCTGCCTCCCGTCCTGAGTGACCCTTGTGAGAGAACCCGCCCCTGCGCCCTGTATTCTTTGGAGATCGATCTGCACCAGCGAATGGAGATCCTGCTTTGACATCGCTTCTCATCTTCGACCATGACGTTAGAAGGCGATTCCCTCCCGCCTTCTGACCTTGAGGCTTTCCGATCCCTTGTTGCAGCTGCTAATAAGAGGCCGCCCTCGACCTCTCAGCTCAAGTTTGTTAAAAAACTGGACAAAATCCCCACGGTGTCGCTCCCGGTGGAAGATGCCTGCAGAACAGCAATAAACCTGGCTGAGAGAGGCCTCATCGGCCAGTTCACTGGGTTATGGCCCTCCCCAAAAGCAGTAGATGATTGGGTCAAGCGAAACTGGTCGCCACTGGTCAAGGAAGGAGTAAAAAGCCATTTTGTAGGAAAGGGGTTCTTCGTCTTCGTGTTCGACAGTGTGGAAGACCGAAGCCTGATCTTCAGAAACGAGCCATACTTCATGGGCCCCCAAGGGCTATATCTGAATAAATGGTCTCCAGATTTCGACCCTGCACAAGATGTGCCCACAGCCGTTCCCGTTTGGGTGCGTCTCCCGCACCTTCCTCTTCACTGCTGGAGCCAGAACTCACTGCAATCCATCGGCAATGCCCTAGGCAGGTATATTGATCAGGCCCCGAGGAAGGACCAGTTCTCCTGCGCTCGAATCTGTGTGGAAGTCGATTTGGAGGTCGGTCTCCCCGAAGCTATCAATCTCTCAGTGGCAGATTGGACGCACATCCAAGAACTCGATTACGAGCAACTGCACTTTAAATGTCGACATTGCCATGAATACGGGCATTTTGCCAGATACTGTAAAAAAAAAATGAGGAAATAGCAGAGAAAGAGAAAGGCGAACAGTGGAAGCAAGCAAAGAGAACAGCAAGCAATAGACAAAACAACAAAAGAAATGTAAAAGAGACAGGGACCAAAACAGGACAGGAAGGCGCAAGTAACCAAAACAGCGAAAGCAGGGAAGCTAACAGCAGTGCAGGAGATAAAAACCCCTTCGAATCTCTTACTCCACCGACAGACCCTCCAGAGGCTGAGCAGGAAGATCCACCACAGCTGAATATTGCAGACAATGAAATGCCAGGTAATACTCCAAACCATGACCCTAGCAATACTCCTTCTCCTTCATATGCTGACATTATTAAACAAAAAAAGAAGAGTTTAGAAAACATGGGGTCATCTGATGAAGAAACCTTAGAAAGGCCATCTAAAAAAGTGGGAAGAAGAACAAACAAGGAAACCAGGGAAGAAGAATCAGAAAGGCAGAAAACCCTAGGCAGTCAATCCACCATTGAAATGACTCTCGGGAGAAATACAAGACCAAGGGCGCCCAAGGGAGGAGGCCCCACCCCTTCAAGCGGTAAATGATGCAGATGGTCTCTTGGAATTGTAGGGGCCTGGGAAATCCCAATAAGGCAGATGCTATCAAAGATCTCCTGAAGTTGGAATCCGTGGATATACTTATGCTCCAAGAGACCAAAATAGAAGGGGAAACCCTTCTAAACACTAGCTCAATGAAGTGGAAATATGATGCTGGAAAGGCTGTGAGTGCAAGAGGCTCGGCCGGTGGTATAGGTACCTTTTGGTCAAAAAACTCCTTCTCTTTAGAACGACACTCGGAGACCCAACACTGGATATATACAGAACTACGCCACACCGCAAGCAATCTCTCTCTTGCTCTGTTCAACATGTATGTTCCTGTCCATTATGAGGAAAAGAGACTGTGCTGGAGGTCACTCCTGGATTACATAGAGTACATCAACCCCTCAAACATTGTCATAGGAGGTGACTTGAATATAATCCTTGACCCCAAAGAAAAAAGAGGAGGGATTTACTCAAGGGATCCCCTCCTCAACATGGTGGAAAATATGATTCTGTAGTGGGACTTAATAGACTACAAACCAGTAAAAGGCAAATACACCTGGACCAATAACAGAGCAGGGGAAAACCATATCTCTGCCAGGTTGGACAGATTTCTTATCAGCAGCTCGTTAATGTTGGACAACAGGATTGTTTTCACCAAGATCCTTCCAAAGCTCACGTCGGATCATAAGCCAATCCTCTTATGCTTGAAAGAAGAAGAAGATCTTGGTCCTCTCCCTTTTCGTTTCAGTCCTCTTTGGGCAGGAAAAGAAGGTTTCTTTGACACAGTCCAAACTGCATGGGGGATAGAGGTTTCTGGATCCCCAAGTTATGTTTGGGAACAAAAATTGAAAAAAACCAAAAAAGCTCTTAAGGATTGGATAAAGAATTCCATGAAAACCCCCACTAGTCAGAGGAAGGAGGCTGTTCTTTTGCTGGAAGGTCTTCAATTCGAATTGGAGGAGAAAGACCCTTCTCCCACTGATTTAGCCAAGGAGAAAGCAGCCCAAAGGAATACATACAGCTCCTTCAGAAATGAGGAAGAGTACTGGCGTTTAAAATCTCGAAGTTTATGGCTTAAATCCGAGGACAGGAACACCACTTATTTCCACAGACAATGCAGGGCTCGCCTCTCTCGAAACCACATTGCAGAGATTACCTCCTCCAATGGCCAGGTGTATAAAGGCCACACTCAAATCAAAGAAGCAGCAGTAAATCATTTCCAAAATCTTCTCAGTGCAGAAAGTAACGAGAATGAGGATGATGCATTGGAGTTTCTCTCCAACATTCCAAATCTAGTCAGCGAGGAAGATAATGAAACCCTGATAAGTCCAGCCACAGAAGAAGAGATAACCTCCATAGTCTGGTCCATGGAACCAGACAAAGCTCCTGGACCTGACGGGTTCTCAGTGCATTTCTATAAAATCTGTTGGGAGATAATCAAATTTGATCTCTTCAGAATGATAAGGGGATTCTTGAGGAAGGCAAAAGTTGGAGGCGGAATTAACTCCACCTTTCTCGCTTTAATCCCCAAGGAGACTAACCCTGGCTCCTTTGACAGATATAGGCCGATCTCTTTATGCAACTCATCTTACAAGATCGTGGCCAAGCTAATGGCTAACAGAATTAAGCCTCTCCTTCATAAACTCATCTCTCCGGCTCAAGGGGGTTTTGTGGCTGGCAGACAGATTCTAGACAACGTCATTCAAGTCCAAGAAGCCCTGCATTCCAGCCATGCCCGGAAAGAACAAGGTATGATCATAAAACTGGACATGTGTAATGCTTTTGACAGAGTGAATCGTTCTTTTCTGTTCAGGGTTCTTGCTGCATTTGGTTTTAGTCAGGAATTTATTAACCTCATCAAAGCATGCATTGAGAACATCTGGATCGCCCCAATGGTGAATGGAAGACCAGCAGACTTTTTCTTGGCCACCAGGGGATTGAGGCAGGGTTGCCCCCTCTCTCCCTTCTTATACATACTGATGGCGGATACACTGAGCCGAAAGCTGACACAGGAGAAACAAACAGGCTCAATTCCTGGGATCAGAATTGTGCAAGGCATCGCTCCAGTGAACCACGCATTCTTCGCAGACGATTCTCTTCTGCTTGGGGGAGCTTCCTTAAGAATTGCCAACACCTTCAAGATCATTCTTCAAAAGTTCTGTAAAACCTCTGGAGCGCTAATCAGTGAGAGAAAAAGCGCTGTATATGGCTGGAACACAGATCAGAACACAATTGAAAGGATCACTAGAGAATTGGGGTTCAATGGCTATGCTGTCTGGGAAAAAATAAAGTATCTGGGCCTTCCATTAACGATGGGATCCAATCGAAATCATTTATGGGAAGAGGTGATCTCCAAGTTTAAGAAAAAAATAACTGCGTGGGGTGGAATCTGGCTCTCCACAGGCGGCAAACTCACCCTTATACGCACTATTCTTTCAGCTCTGCCCACGTTCCAAGCCTCTCTGTTGTTGGCACCAAGTCAAATAGCAGATCGAATCTCCTGTCTGATCTGAAATTTTTTGTGGAATGGTGGGCGCGGCAACAGCAATCGTTTTCATCTTGTTAACTGGAATACAGTGAAGCGTCCATTGAATGAAGGCGGTCTTCAAATCCGAGACCCCCAACATTCCAATTTAGCCTTGGGGTGTAAGTTGCTGTGGCAGATGCTAGTCGAACCCTCCCACCCTGTCAGCCAGATCTTTAAACGCAAGTATCTCAATAATCATTCGATTGCCAATTTCAATCCAGTGACTACCCCCAAAGGAACGCAGGCATGGAAGCTCTGCAGCAAAGCAGTCGATTTCTTCAAAATGCATCTTTATAAAATCCCAGGGAATGGGAAAAACACTCTGCTGTGGAGAGATCAGATTATGGGCCATCCCCCTCTATCAGCGAACACTGAAATTGCAGAAATAAGAGCCTGGTTAAGCTCAAGAGGAATTCGAAGAATTGAGGATATAGTCGAATGGGACCACAAAGGCAATTGGCAGAGTTGGTCTCTGCCTGTCACACCAGCGCACTTAAACAATCAGTTAAAAGTCCTTACAGCTGCAATCTCAGACTTTACACCAGTGCACAAGGACGAGGAAGACTCCTGGGGTTGGGGAAAGACCGGAGTATACACAGCCAGGCAAGGATACCTGCAGCTGCAAGGTAAGAAGGATTCTTTGCACCCCGAAGCAGTGTGGAAACAGATTTGGGAAAACTTCAGCATTCCCAAGATTAATTTCTTTTCTTGGACTTTGTTTCACAACAAAATCCTCACTGGAGAAAATCTGAACAGAAGAAACATAGTTGGCCCCCATCGTTGTGTTCTTTGCAAAAATGCATCGGAAACCACTGATCATTTGTTTATTGAGTGTGAGTTTGCCCAGAAGGTCTGGTCTATCTTCTTGATTGGCCTGAATGTGAGAACCCCAACACACTGTACGACCAGAGACATGTTCTCGACATGGAAAGCTCGATACCCCTTCAGCATTGCAGACAAATCTCTTTGGCACAAGGTATGGATAGCAGCCCCAAAATACATATGTTGGAAGTTGTGGTTGGCACGGAATGAAATTGTTTTCAACCAAAAAGAAACCACTGCAGAAATCATAGCAGATCAGGCCAAGAAACTCCTATTAGAAACTCTGAGACACTCAAATGTCAAAGATGACAGCTCCCTTCGAAATGAAGAAAGGATTTGGCTTGAGGGCTTCTCCCCCAAGCCTACACCTTCAGCATTCACTCGCCCAAAACACAAAGAAAAATGGCAGATTAGAGATACGTTGGACAGCTTTCAGAAGTGGTGGAAATCACAAGGAAAATGCACCATCTTCTTTGACGGAGCCTCAAAAGGCAATCCAGGCAGGTCAGGAGCAGGAGGGGTTATTTATTCTTCGAATGGGAAAAAAGAGGCCTTCAGTTGGGGACTGGGGATAAAAACCAACAATCAGGCTGAAGTACTCAGTCTCTTAAAAGCTTGCCAGCTGGCTAGGAAAGAGAATCCAAGTGAAATTTTAGTGTTCGGAGACTCTGAGTTGCTGATAAAATCTTTAATAAACAAGACAGGGCTCAAGGATCCAGTGTTAAATAAACAGCTTGCAAGAGTGAACAGACTCCTGAAGGACTTCCCCTCAGCTCAAATCTTCCACATCCTCAGAGACCTAAACACAGAAGCAGACAGATTAGCAAACATAGGATGCACTCTAGAAATGAGCATGATCAGCTTAAATGCAGGAGAAGTGAGCACGGCAAACATTCCCTAATAGGTCAAGTAGTACATGTAAAAACAGTGAAATGCTTGATGCTGTGATCTGAAATGTATGTTTCGGCTTTGGCCAACCCAACTCTATCAATAAAATTACCCGTTCCAGTTAAAAAAAAAAAAAAAAGATTGTCTCTTAATTCATTGTTAAGTACTATTTGTCATAAGATAATCGTAACTAAGTACTTAAGATCATAAACAATCCTAACTCAAGATCACTCAAGCATCTTGCATTTGCATCCTAGGCCTAGATTTGCATTAATTAACTGACCTCCAAGCATAAGCTTGGTTGATAGAAAAATAGGAATACCCTTCATCTCTTAGCTTGCAAACGCTAGACCCTCTCCAATGGTTAAAACGGTGACTTTGCAGTCGTCGTAACCAGAGTCTCTGCAGTATCGAGGGCACTGGGTACATTAGATTTCAAGGGGAGGTATCATTAACCAAGCCTTTGCTTGCTTCGCCTTGACTTCTCTCTACCACTTACTTTTGACACTAGCCTCAAAATAGATAAGGATCAAGGGATACACATAGCTAGGCATATAAGTACAATCAATCAAGGGCAAATCAGGAAACTTTTGCATTGACATGTAACAGGCAGAACAGTTGGTATTGGTGCAGACCTTGCGAGGTTAGGAATTCGCTGCATTCAGCACCTTGATACACCTATAATTCTCACTGGACACTCAGTGCTAAATAAGCTTCTTGGATGGGAAGTGTATAGCTCTCATATGTAATTAGAGGCCCAAAACTCGTGGCAACAAATGGCGTTGTTCATCTAACTGTATCTGATGATTTAGGTGTCTCAGCCATCTTGAAGTGGGTTAGCTATATTCCTCCATATATAGGCGGACCTCTCCCTATTGTGAAGCCTCGAGATCCTCCAGATAGACCAGTTGAATATGCTCCAGAGAATTCATGTGATTCTTGTGCAGCTATTTGTGGTGTAGAAGATAATAGCTGGTGGCTGAGTGGCCTCTTTGACAAAGAGAGATTCACAGAGACATTAGAAGGGTGGGTAAAAAAAATGGTTGTTTGGCGAGTGCAGCTTGGGGGCATCCCTGTGGGTGTTATTGCTGTTGAGACCCAAAAAGTGATGCAGGTGATTCCCGCAGACCCTGGTCAACTTGATTCTGCTGAGAGACAAGTTCCTCGAGCAGGCCAGGTCTGGTTTCCAGATTCAGCATGTAAAATGGCACAAGCCTTGCTAGATTTTAACAAGGAAGAGCCTCCTCTGTTTATTTTGGCAAACTGGAGAGGGTTCTTGGCTGTCAAAAGGATCTTTTTGAACTTTGAAGAAATTCTCCAGGCTGGATCTACCATTGTGGAGAATCTCCGCACATACAAGCAACCTGTGTTTGTTTACATACCAAAAACAGGGGAACTGCGGGGAGGAGCATGAGTGGTAGTTGATAGCAAAGTTTATTCAGATGAAGTTGAAATGTATGCAGAAATAACAGCAAAATGTGGCGTACTAGAATCATAGGGAATGATTGAAATCAAATTCCATAAAAACGATATGAATGAATGCATGCATAGGCTTGACCCGGATCTCATTTCACTTATGATGAAGTTACAGGAAGCCGAGGATGATCATCCCAGGGCTGAAGTAATACAACAGCAAATTAAAGCTTGGGAAAAACAGTTGCTTCCTTTTTATAAGTAGATTGCCATCAGATATGCCAAGTTGCATGACACAACCTTCAGAATGGCAGCAAAATGGGTTGTGCAAAAAGTTATAAAATGGGAAGAGTCACGAATCTTTTTCTACAAGAGATTGAACCGAAGATTGACAGAGTCTACTTTGATTAAGAATGTATGAGATGCTGCTGGAAACAACCTATCTCATAAATCAGCTTTGCATTTCATTAAGCACTGGTTTTGGCTTCAAAGGTATGTGATCATGGAGAGGAGTTATATAAAGATGATGCTGCTTTCTTGGCTTGCAAAGATGATCCCAGCAAATTCAAGTCTCATTTACAAGAATTAAGAGTGCAGAAAGTGTGCATACAGCTATTGGATATAGGAAGTTGTAAGGCAGAGTTGCAAGCATTGCCTGAAGGTCTAGCTGCTCTTCTAAAAAAGGTAAATTTGTGTGGTTGTTTTTCTTTAACAAAGGATTAGTTATGATTGGTTGTTAAGGACAGTTTAAGAATCTTTAATCAATGTAGTTTTCATGAAGAATGCAAATAGTTATATCATTGCTATTTTGACAGGTTCAACCATCAATGAGAACAGAGTTGATGGAAAAACTTCGAGAAGTACTTAATCCATCCCCACCAGATGCTCCTCCTCCTCTCCCATTTATCTTCACTTGAGATAGGGACGTCCACACCTGTTCTAGCCGTGTCCACCAGATGCACACCACCCCCCTCCCCCCTCTCCCATTTCTCATTACTTAAGTTGTGGATCGTTACCCACCACTTTGTGGGTGATATCCCTAGGAAAAAAAAAATATCCAAGATTGTCCTTAGCCGACAACCAGCAGCCCCTCGCAGCCACCGACTAGCTCGTTGTGCCATTTCTCCACCACCTGAGCCAGCCATGTGGTCCCTCACCCATCTGTCATGATCGTATGTTTGAAGGTGGGTCTCCCGAACCTAAAGGTATGTCTTGTCATTTGGTAATTGAGTATTGAGTTTGCTTATCATGCAAACTTCTAGGCATGAATTAATGGGGGATTCGGTGGAAAGGGTGGCCTTAGTTTGTGCTCCTGTCCCCTTGACCTCTTTTGGATGTTACCCTTGGATTTTAGTCCCGTGGGATCTCCTTTACTGACCATTTGCTTTTTAGGGTGGTACTACTTGGGAAACCCCGATTTTGGTTGGGCGGTCCCGCTCCCTCATCCACATATATCACTTCCCTTCCATTCATTATAACCCCATTCATCATCTTTCCCACCTGGTTTCATATTTCATCATTGGGTCCATATAGGGTTGGCCTCCCCTTTCCCTTGCCCCCACCTTGGGTTAGGCTTGAAACGATGCCCCCGAGGTTGAAGCGGCTAAAACAAAAAAGTAAAATCATAAATGAGCACATTCAATAGGAAAATGTACCACAAAATGCAAAAGATGGTCGAGACAAACATATTTAGCACGTGGGAAAAATCCAATGCATGAGCACTAGCCCATAGCCATGGCCATCACCCTGGTTCCATATGCCCTAGATGATCCTCCTTTATCATTCAGGAACCCATGATTGCCCCAACCCCTAGTTACCCCTATACCCCGAAATGTGGCCCAGGATTGCCCCTATCATTCCCTATTCCATTCACCTCTTTATCACATGCCACCACCATTTGAGGGATGTACCTTGGACATTCTATCCCCTCCAAAGGTAGAAACCACCTAATAAGGTACTTGGTTAACCCCCTTTGGAGCTTGGAAACATTAGCACATGCCAAAGCCCACAATGGAAAAACATGCCATTATGAAGTGTCCACTTGTTGTCCATGGTTTGTAAGCTCTTTTTACCTTATTACTTTAATGACTTGTTGTGTTGGAAGGCTAGGGGACGCATTGGATCTTATGCAGAATTGCAGATGGTGTCTATTCTGAGTTTGGTCTCCCTATACGGGATCCTAACTCTCCAGAGGACTACATTGGCACATTTAGGGTGTGTATAGAGAGACATGGGCCTGCACAACAGTAGACAGAACCCCATGGATCCCCAGAGATGTTCAGAGATTGCTTGAGATCCACCTATTGGATGAGAAAGATGCACTTGGTACACTATGCCCAGTCAGCCCCACAGTTGCACCATACACTTGGCAGGTTACCCAGGACTTGTACACTGATGTGGCATCATTTATTCCATCATCTGAGCCCTTACAAGTGGTCTACAGGCATCTTCGACTTACTTGGAAACCCATGAGGTTATTGGTGTACCCCCACACCTACTGGGAGCACAACAGGTTTATTGTTTGGAGAACAAGGGGCCACCCCCTTGTCCATCACTTTTGAGAGTCTTATTCAACATTATGGCACTTATGGACTTTATCAGGTCTCTTTGGAGGGCCCAACGACATGCATTGTTTATCATTTGACCTATTGGGAGGCCTATTATTTTATTTATGGCTATTTTGTTGGGCTTGTCACCAAAAGTTAATTATTTGCACATTATTTTATTTTAGGGACTAATGTAGGCCCAATAAGGTAATTTGAACTCCTAAGAATATAAATAGGAGTGACATGAATTCATTTTGTATCATCACTTGGATTCGTTCATTCTCTCTCTTGAGATTTTCGCATTTCCTTCTTGGCGGACGAAGTTGGAGTGTGGATGAATTTCGTTGTTTGGATTGCATTTTCTTATCTTGGAGCTTCTTAATTGGCAAATGTATTGATGGTTGGATATATTCTCTTACATGTAAGTGTGAATTTAATGCTATTTTCCTTTACTTTGTCACATACATTGATCATGAGATTTTCACTATTTTAGGGCTAATTGTTGCATGCATTTACTGCTTAATTGTGGAATTATGTTTCTATATAGCATATCTTTATGTATGGGCCATATTTGTTGAACGAATTTTCCTAGAGATCGAAGTTATCTTGATAAGCCATCTTGATTTGCAAACGAAGTATAAATGCTTGAAGGTCACTCTCTTTTGCCCTAATGCCAAACGAAGTTGTCCTTAGAGCCTCTTTGAACTAGAAACGAAATCCATTCTCATCATTCTTCTTGACTCCATATTCCCAAAGGAATTAGGCACTGACCCACCATAAGGTGATCACCTTAAAACCCTTCTTTCTTACCTTTTATCCTTCTCTCTAGGTCTAGCCACGCTGGGCCACCTAGGGCATCATTTTCCCGACAAAGTAGCCATAGAAAAAGTTCGATCTCCTAGCCTCTCCTGGGTCGGTGTGTCCTTTAGTTCTCCTATAAATTTGAAGAAATTTCGATGATGGGAGTGCGAGATATCCCAAGCCGTAGCCTTGAGACCGAACTTTTCCCTGGTGTTCCATCTAGTACCTCATAGGATCATTTGGGCATCTTTAAGTGGCAATTATTTCTTTGATCCTCTTCCCATCCTTGTTTAGGTTAAGATCATCATTGGTTTCTAAATTCCCTCCCCTTAACCTAGGTTGGGTCCACTTGGCCCCGTGTGGTCCCATTTCTTATCAAAGACAATTCTTCAAAGACAACTCGAGAATCCAAGTTTTGTAAGGAATTTAGGGATTGGGAAACACCTTTACAAGTCACATTCCCTTAACCTAGCCCTTAAATCCTCATCTCCTTCTCCTAGAAAGCCTTGTACCTTGTTTAAAGTGCAAGCAAGCTCCATTCTTGACTTTCTTCTGGGAAAGGATCATTGAAGTCACTTCATATCCATTTGTTGATCTATTTTTTATAAGTAACTTTCTATATATTGGGTCTCCTCCCATCAGTGAACGTCCGTAAAGAGTAGGGAGCCTTAGCTGAGGTGACAATGGGCTAAGTCTCCGTTGTTGCCCTTGATCTAGCAGTGGTCCCTTTAGGAGTCCCTTTTAGGTCCCCGCCTAGTTAAGCGGTAACATTTCTGGCGCCATTGTCGGGGAAACAAAACGTGTGTTTTGTTTCCCATGCAAAATATTGACATGACATTATTGGCCACTCCATTGGAAGAACGAAGCCCTTGTCCTTCATTGAACTTTAAGGTTGATGCTTGTAGGGTGAAGAAAGCATTTTTCTAGGCATCTTTAAATTCACCCTGGCAACTCCTACATACTTTTCATGTATATCTCAAATAGGTTGTCTTTCTTTGAAAATTTCCCGCTTTGGACATTGCTAGCATCCCTAAGCACCCCAATCATGTCATAAGAAGGATGGTACGTGGGGTACCCGTGTTTGATGGTGATCCAAGCTCCGCAATTAACCATGTGGAGAGATTTAATGCACATACTTCAAAGGAGAAAGTAGTCCACCAGGATATCCTTATGTTGTTATTCTTTAGCTCCCTTTATGGTCATAACTCATGGTTGCAAAATCACGAACCTACGAGCATCTCATTTATTGAGGAGTTCGTTGATGGCTTTCTCAAACATTTTCAAGTATGCCCAGCATTGAGCATTCAAGAGGAAGCCTTCATCGAGCATCATGAAGACCTTGAGAACCTAAGTGATGAAGGGGAAGATGAGTCCTCCTTGGGTCCACATGATGAAAAGGTTGATTTTGAGAACACATGTGCTGGGAAGGATGAGTCCGTGGAAAGTGAAGTTGAGACTAACCTTACCTTTCTCAAGGATATTACTCTCAATGTATCTCCTTTTGAGGACCTTGAAGAAGGTGATCCCATTAGCCCCTTGGAAGATGACATTAAAGATTACTTCCACATTGAAAAGGGTAAATGGGAAATTGTGGGTCCTCAATTTGATTGTGCTCCCATTCATGACACCGACAAGGAAGATGAGGTTGAGAGTGATATCCCCTTTCTCTCAGGCATTGTTTATGATGACATATCCATCGATGCCCTTGAGAAGAAGGATAATTATTTTCCCTTAGATGAAAAGGACGATTTTGAGGAGGAAAAAAACGTTGAATATAATACTTCACCTTCCCCTTTGCCTTATCCTCTTGTTCATCACCTCAAGTCTTCCACGAGTGATTCCCTCACCCCTTTTCAAATGATCTCGAGTGACCACCCCCTCGGGATCATGATCAATCTATAATCTCCCCTTTTCGGTGTGATCATCATGGGCGACTTGCTTATGTTTTTCCATCTCATCAGTCTCCCTTTTCTACTAGTCATAACCCTATTGAGGCAATAAAATATGACATAAATGATAATGGAAATAATACGCCTGAAGTTGCCATCCATCAAAAATTTATGAGCCTAATCATTGACATCTCTATATTTTGGTTAGAAGAGAGGATCTCATGGACTAGATTACATCATTTTCTTACCTCTTCTCACATGATCATCCATGTGTGGGCATCATATTTTCCCACCTCCTAGCCGCTTCATCCTCCATATAATTGTATCCGCATTCGCTTTGGGATTTGCTACATGACTAATCATATTGGCGAGCAAATTTATATTCATATGATGATATGTTGGTTGCATTGGCTTTATGATTACACTTAGTATTAGTTTCGCACCATATGCATGTTAGAGTAGGATGCATTGCATGTTGATTTTCACATTATAACTAATGTCATATGATATTTCTCATGGTAGATTAAGCTGCATTTAGATTAGAACTTGTATATTTTATTTTATGTTGATTTTACGGCCTAACATGAAGCATGGGTGATCATAAGACGTCGTAAAAAACACGTTTCCCCATGGGTTTAGTCATTGATATGTGCAAGTAACAAGTCATCGGTGACCAAGAGATTGTTGGAGTTCTTGTGACCTCCCATTGAGTAGCTTCGCCCACTTTTTCGAGAGATCACGTCCCAGTTGGAGCCAAATGTTACCCACCACTTTGTGGGTGATATCCCTAGGAGAAAAAATTTATCCAAGATGGTCCTCAGCCAGTAGCCAACAGCTCCTCACAACCACCAACTAGCTTGTTGTGCCAGTATTCCGCCACCTAAAGCCATCCATGTTGTCCCTCACCTATCTTTCATGATCGTATGTTTGAAGGTGAGTCTCGCAAGCCTAAAGGTATGTCTTGTCATTTGGTAATTCAGTATTGAGTTTGCTTATCATGGACACTTCTGGGCATGGATTAATGGGGGGATTCGACGAAAAGAGTGGAGTTAGTTTGTGCTCCTGTCCCCTTGACCTCTTTTGGATGTTACCCTTGGATTTTAGCCCTATGGGATCCCCTTTACTGACCATTTGGTTTTTAAGGTGGTACTACTTGGGAAACCCCGATTTTGGTTGTGTGGTCCCGCTCCCTCATCCACATATATCACTTCTCTTCCATTAATTATAACCCCATTCATCATCTTTCCCACCTGGGATCACATTTCATCACTGAGTCCACATAGGGTTAGCCTCCCCTTTCCCTTGCCCCCACCTTGGGTCGAGCTTGGAACAATGCCCCGAAGGTTGAAGCAGCTAAAAAGAAAAAGTAAAAGCATAAATGGCCACATTCAACAGGAAAATGTACCACAAGATGCAAAAGATGGTCGGGACAAACATATTTGGCACATGGGCAAAATCCAATGCATGAGCACTACCCCATACCCATGGCCATCACCCTGGTTCCATAAGCCCTAGATGATCCTCCTTTATCATTTAGGAACCCATGATTGTCCCAACCCCTAGTGGGAAATGAACCGCCCTACCCAAAAGGGAGTATCCATTGTTATATCTTACACATCATGCTCTTATCCTTTGAGCCCTGAGCAGTTAGTCAAAGAAAAATCATAAAAGGCAAAAGGCATATAAAGAAGGGTGGAAAAATCAAGGTCAAGGCACCTCATGTACCATGATTACTCCCTCCTATACATTATATACCCAAGTGTAGGCTTCCCTTCTTCTAGCTAACCCTATACCCCGTTATGTGACCCAGGATTGCCCCTCTCATTCCCTATTCTACTCAACTCTTTATCACATGCCACGACCATATGAGGGATGTACCTTGGACATACTATCCCCTCTAAAGGTAGAAACCGCCTTATAAGGTACTTGGTTAACCCCCTTTGGAGCTTGGGGACATTAGCACATGCCAAAACCCTTTATGGAAAGGCATGCCACTATGAAGTGTCCACTTGCTATCCATGGTTTGTAAGCTCTTTTTACTCGATTACTTTAATGACTTGTTGTGCTGAAAGGCTATGGGACGCATTGGATCTTATGCAGGATTGCAGATGGTGTCCATTCTGAGTTTGGTCTCCCTATACGGGGTCCTAACTCTCCAAAGGGCTACATTGGCACATGTAGGGTGGGTGTAGAGAGCCATGGACCTCCACAACAGTAGACAACACTCCATGTATCCCCAGAGATGTTCAGAGATTGCTATAGATCCACTTATTGGACGAGGAAGATGCACCTGGTACACCATGGCCAGTCGGCCCCACAGTTGCACCATACACTTGGCAGGTTACTCAAGACTTGTACATTGATGTGGCATCATGTATTCCATTATCTGAACCTTTACAAGTGGTCTACAAGCATCTTCAACTTACTTGGAGACCCATAAGGTTATTGGTGTGCCCCCACACCCACTGGGAGCACCACGGGTTAATTGTTTGGATAACAAGGGGCCACCCCCTTGTCCATAACTTTTGAGGGTCCTATTCATCATTATGGCACTTATGGACTTCATCAGGTCTCGTGGAGGGCCCAACGACATGCATTGTTTAACATTTGACCTCTTGAGAGGCCTATTGTTTTATTTATGAGCTAGTTTGGTGGGTTTGTCACTAAAAGTTAATTATTTGCACATTATTTTATTTTAGGGGCTAATATAGGCCCAATTAGGAAATTTTCAAATTTGAACTCCTAAGAAGTGTATAAATAGGAGTGACATGAATTCATTTTGTATCATCACTTGGATTGGATCAATTCTCTCTCTTGAGCTTTTCGTATTTCCTTCTTGGTGGACGAAGTTGGAATATGGATGAATTTTGATGTTTGGATTGCATTTTCTTATCTTGGAGCTTCTTAATTGGAAAAAGTATTGATGGTTGGATATATTCTCTTACATGTAAGTACGAATTTAATGTTATTTTCCTTTACTTTGTCACATACATTGATCATGGGATTTTCGTTATTTTAGGGCTAATTGATGCATGCATTTACTGCTTAATTGTGGAATTATGTTTCTAGATAGCATATCTCTATGTATGGGCCATGTTTGTTGAACGAATTTTCCTAGAGATCGAAGTTATCTTGATAAGCCATCTTGATTTGCAAATGAAGTATAAATGCTTTAAGGCTGCTCTCTTTTGCCCTAATACCAAACGAAGTTGCCCTTAGAGCCTCCTTGAACTAGAAACGAAATCCATTCTCATCATTCTTTTTGACTCTGCATCCCAAAATGAATTAGGCACTGATCCATCATAAGGTGATCACCTTAAAACCCTTCTTTCTTCACCTTTTTTCCTTCTCTCTAGGTCTAGCCATGCTGGGCCACCTAGGGCATCATTTTCCCAACAAAGTAGCCATAGAAAAAGTTCGATCTCCTAGCCTCTCCTGCATTGGTGTGTCCTCAAGATCTCCTCCAAATTTGAAGAAATTCCAACAGTGGGATTATGAGATATCCCAAGTCCTAGCCCTGAGACCGAACTTTGCCCTGGTGTTCCCTAGGCTAGTACCTCATAAGATCATTTGGGCATCTTTAAGTGGAAATTATTTCTTTGATCCTCTTCCCATCCTTGTTTAGGTTAAGATCATCATTGGTTGCTAAATTCCCTCCCCTTAACCTAGGCTGGGTCCATTTGCCCTGTGTGGTCCCATTTCTTATCAAAGACAATTCTTCAAAGACAACTTGGGAATCCAAGTTTTGTAAGGATTTTAGGGATTGGGAAACTCCTTTACAAGTCGCATTCTCTTAACCTAGCCCTTAAATCCCCATCTCCTTCTCCTACAAAGCCTTGTACCTTGCTTAAAGAGCAAGCAAGCTCCATTCTTGACTTTCTTCTGGAAAAGGATCACTGAAGTCACTTCATATCCATTTGTTGATCTATCCTTTATAAGTGAATTTCTATATACTGAGTCTTCACCAATCGACGAAAGTCTGTAAAGAGTAGGGAGCCTTAGCTGAGGTGACAATGGGCTAAGTCTCCATCGTTTCCCTTGATCTAACAGTCGTCCCTTCAGGAGTCCCTTTTAGGTCCCTCGCTAGTTTGAGTGGTAATAGGGACATCAACACCTATTCTACCCATCTCCACCAAATACTTCTCCCCTCTCCCATTTCTCATCACTTGAGTTGACCTCCTCCAAATATGCCCTCCTCTCTTTGACTATTTAGGAATCAACACTTAATCACTGAACCCACACTACCAAAGCCCCCTGTCACTTCCCATAACTTGGATCCAACCCAATGAATAGATTGTAAGACAAAGAATACAAATCATACCATACTCAACTCTGCAACATTGTCTTACATGATCTTATCTCTTTCCCCAGACTCCAAAAATCCTATTGTTATTTCCTCCAATGTGAGAAACATCTCCTTGTCATTCAACAGAGATGAGAATTGCCTACAGCGCCTCATCATTCTCTGATAACCTTTTAACACACCACCTTCCCCATCATTCTAGTTTGCCTCTCAACCTTGACCCAAGTCCATGCTTACCCATAAGGCCACAGTTTATGACATCCCTAGACAACCCCCTATCTAAGTCACCTACGCCCCATCTTCTTATGATATGTTATGGGGCTTGAATATATGACAAGTGATACATGAGATTAACACCAACAAAGCAATAGTTGAGGAGGGTTTCTAGACAAAGTTTCCCAAGCATGGCATTCAACCAATCATCCAATGCATCACTAATCTATTTAACCATGGTTTGCTCTAGATTTCAACATGCATGATCCCACCATACTATCCACAAATCAAGGTCTAGTGTTGATTCGAATAATGATAGCAATATCACAATGGGCCACACTTTCTCCAAGCTATATGCCACTACCCTCCATTAAAGACAATTAGAGTTACTTGATGAGAGACATCTTTGGGCCAAGGTACAAGCAAGTTTTCTACCTCGGTAACAAACCATTGACCACATTCTCACTCATAGCCATCATATACAAGGCAAGACCAGTGTTTTAAAACTTGATCAGCTAAAACTTGGACTTGATTGAGTTGACCACATATCGAATCGACTCAGTCTCCAAAATGGTTCAGGAGACCAATTTGGTACTAAACTAACTGACAAGTACACCAACTCAATCGGTTCGTTACCGAACTATTCCAACTCATTCAATTCGAACCAAGTTGACTTGTCACAATCTCACAACATATGGATTTAGGGATCTGGATGTGGATGCACTAGTAGTAGGCAATGTAAGTGTGGATCCAAACATGGTAGGCAATGACACCACCAAAAGTAGCCATGCAACTAATGTTCCAACAAGTTTTTAGGATGGAGACGTGATCATAGGGAAACACACAAGGAGGGCATGTGGGAGCACCCCAAAATTTTAGGTAAATCCATTGGGAGGCAGGGGGATGTTGAAGTGCATGTGTGTATTATAAACATGATTCAAATTCAAATTCAATAATGAAATGCATTGATTCATACATCATAAATGATTCAATGAAATAGATATAGTAAAATATTGTATGCATTGATTTAAATCCACCATTCATCATTCTAGAATCTACATTGATTTAAATTCAACATTCATTATTCTAAAACTGATTAGTACTAAGCAAAATAGTAGATACTAAAATTAATCAAACTTAAAAATAGTAAGAGTGATGAGTCAAAGACTCGTTCTAAGGCAATGTTACATTTATTGTTATCGATAATTTATAGTTGGGTGTCCAAAATTTTAATTATTGGCAATATCGGGGAAAATATCGAAAATTATAGGGAAACTTTAAAAAATACAAAAATAATCATTTTTTTTCAATTTTTTAACTTCTAAAACAACTTCAACATCAAACAAACACATTGCTACATAAATATGAAAATAAAATCGATATATAGGATGTTGATGTCAAGAGATAGTAGATATATTAGATGTCGATATTGAAATATGATATTTGTCCCGAGTCATAAGATCTAATAGAATGATACGAAATCATATCCAAACAAAAATAAATGTATCTCATGAGATGAATCATGGCAATGAAAACAACAGCTTTCCCCTGGTTTGCTTGATGGAAAATGGTCAATTCATCATCAGCAATGTTATTAGATCTAGAGCAAAAGATTGGTCGACCAAAAAATACATAAAATATTCAAATTTTGAAAGAAAATATAATTCATTTTCTTCCACATGATTCCAAATTATTATACACAAATATGCAAACTTTCTCATGTAAATAACAAGGGTGCAATTAACCAAAATATCATCGAGTGCAATCCATCTCTAAATCGAAATAGATCAATAGAGAGCCTCTAAATGGCCTCCGAAATCCAAAGAAAATCATGCTATAACAAATAGCTACATAACATTCGAATCATTGCCAATATTGGGATAATATTCATCAAATCACCCACTAAATATTAAATTAAGATAGAAAAAGCTTAACATCTTAATCAATAATTTTGCTTGAGTGAAGTGTACATTTTTACTAGGGCCATGAAGCAGGAGCTCAACAGTCAATTCCACCAACATCAAGTTACATAGAGGGCTTGTTGATCTTGATTAAATGTCAATTCCATACCCTCATACATCACAGAGTGCAATAGAAACATTGCAATACCACCAATCTTGAAATCCTAAAGACTGTTAAGTTTGTTGGATTTTGAGTGGGATTTAAAATTCTACTTTCTCCATAAGAAATCCAATGATGTCGGAACCACTCTCAAACATCCTGAGTCAGTTAATGGTAATGTTAAAAATTTAAGTAAAACGATGAAAATTAAAGATAAAGGAAAATGTCATTTTTACTTTAAGAATTTAATATTACCATTAACTACTAGGGTATGTATCTCATGAGATGAATATTGGGAAATGAAAACGATAGATTTCTCCTTGTTTGCTTCATGGAAATAGGAAGAGTGTCCTCATAGCTCAATCCCCTAAATCACTTTTAAAAAATTAGGGTTAAAAAAAAATGGTAATAAGTTGAATTGGACAAACAGGGCAAAAATTTCGAAATTATCGCAATAAGTTGTGGCAATAATATCAGGGAGGGGCAGTTTGGCGATAATATCGCAATAACTCTGATATCATCGCGATATGTGCAACATTGAATCTAAGGTCATCAATATCTAGAGTCAAGACTCAAAAGTTAAAACTAAAAATGAACAATGGACAATGAACCAATGTTATCAAAACCGGACAAGTCTACCCCAAAACAAGGAACCAAAAGAAAACCAATCGACCAAAAAATACATAAATATTCAAATTTCGAAAAATATATATATATATATGAATCCAAACCATTATACACAAATATGCAAAGTTTATAATATATACAACAAGAGCACATATAACCAAAATTAGCATCAAGATCCATCTTTGAACCAAAAATACATCAACAAAGAGGCTCTAGATGGCTTCTACAGTCCAAAAAAGATCATGCTACAACAAATACCTACATGTCAACGAAATTATTGCCTATATTGGGATCCTCATCATCAATATCAATCTCTAAGCATTAAAATAAGAAAAAAAAAGCTTAACATGTCAAATCGAGATTTTGTTTGAGTGATGAGCACATTTTTGCTACAGTCGTGATTGAGGAGTTCAACAATCAATGCCACCAACATCGAGGTACATAGAGGGCTTGGTTCTCTTGATTAAATGCTAGTTCTATACCCTCATATGTGATAGAATCCAATGGAAACATTGAAATCTCTCCAATCTTGAAATCCTGAAAATTGTTAAGTTTGTTGGACTTTGAGTAGGATTTAATATTTCACTTTCCCCATATGAAATCCAATGAGGTTGGAACCACTCTCAAACATCTTGAAACAATTAATGATAATGTTAAAAAATTAAGTAGAAGTGACATTCTCCTTTATCTTTCATTTTCATTTCCTTCATATTTCATAAAGGATATAAAGGATAAAAATGAAAGATAAAGGAGAATGTCACTTTTACATTAAGAATTTAACATTGCCATTAATTACATAGCATTAGTAGGGCTCTATAGTTGAATATTAGGCTTCCCCACTCATAAATTATTATTTTTAGGCACAAGCACCCCTTGTGTGAAAACACTCCCCCCCACATCGGGGAAGTGTTTCCCCAAGTTTCCCAAAAAGGGGACATGGGGAAATGTTTTCATATGCGTCCCCATGTCCTGGGAACATGGGAAATGTGGGGAGCATGCCCCCCACCCTAGGGGACGCATCCTCGTGGAACACTGCATGCAACCCGTGCTTTTACTAGTACTAGTGTTATAGTTGCAATTGTCCCTGAGTCCAAGGACTCAAAGCCAAATGTTGATGTCAAGGATCGCATTTCCAATAGTGGTGATGAGTTCAATGACTGACCATGTTGATCAGAGACATGTGGTAGGCCGGTAGCTTGTATTGCGTTATTTTTTGGACTTTAGGGGCCATTTAGAGCCTCGTTGATTATATATTATTTTCAGAAATGTATTACAATCAATGGCATTTTGATATATCCACCTTACATGGTATATACATAAGCAAACTTTGTATATTTTGTCTCTAAAGGTTTGGAATCTTAAATTATTATTTTCCTTGATATTTTTTAATTTTATGTATTTTTTAATAAATTGAGTCATTAAATTCAAATCAATATGAGTCGTGGAGGAGTCTAAGTCAGAATCCAAGTTGAGCCTCAACCATCCCAGGTCCGAGTTTTAAAACACTGGGCAAGACACCACTCTTCAAAAGCGTTGTGTTGTTTTGTCAATTTTTTAAAGGCGTTTGACTCAATTCCAAAGAAGGCCTTATTCCAAAGAATTGGAGATAGTGGCATCTCAAATACTCCCCACACTGATATTATGAATCTCTATGAATCTGTAATAGGCCACCACCACACAGCGCATGGTTTGTCAAATTTTAACAGGAGCACCATTGAGGTGAAGCAAAGATGTAATCTCTCACCCACTTTGTTCAAGATATACATAAATGAGCTAGAATCTTTTCTACGAGAGCATATCCAACCTAAGGATGGATGCCTCTTTCACCATGTCTTCTTATCCATCCTACTCCTCATCAACAATATGGTCCTCCTATAGCTTCTACTCCAAATTGTCTCTAGAGAAAGCTAGATATCTTAGCCAAGTTTTGTAGTCTTTGATGGTTAATAGTCAACCTTAGTAAAACCAAGGTTAATTTTTAATGGCTCAAAGAGTGTCCTATTTGATTTCCATTTTTACTTTCAAAGTGAGGAGATTGAGATCACCACTACTTACATGTACTTGAGTGTTCAGCTTTCAAGGTTGTAGTTTAGTTTGAGACTAACTCTCCAGCCTCAATAAGGGATAGGGTTCCCTAGCCCTTCTATAATGTTAGTGTTTTCAACATCCCTTTTAGGACATTCAATCCAAGATGGAGCTTCAAGAATCAAGACAGCCTTATCGAACCCATGGTTTCATACAACTTCAATTTTTGGGGACCAAGTCTAATAAAAGATTATGTTGTCATGTCCCATTCCAAGTGATCATCAAAGGGGGGAAAAAGGGGACCCATGGTAATCAAACATGGTATCTGCCCATGTTGATTTTTGTGTAGCATCGAAAGGTATTCCCGTATGCCTAAAAGATCTCCAAGTCAGCCTAGAAGAATTATGAAAAATTAAAAATAAAAATTATTTTTGGAGTGACGTGTCGGCCTAGGAAGTCAAGTCGGCCCAGCCTACGAAGGGGTGTGTCCGTTGGGTTATCACACCCATTTGACTTGTATAAATAGACATTGTGATACCTCATTTCCACAAAATGAAGAGCAAGTTTTCTTCTCTTTGATTAGCATTCTTGGACAGCCACACGTGTGGAGGAGGATTTATTTGACCGAGTTGACTGGTCGTTGACCAAGCTTTTGAATCGTTGTTTGACTGAATTTTTGACTAGGTGTTTTTTGATTTTATAGCATCGGGAAGTGTTCCAAGTCTCAAATTTGGTGGAGAGGCTTGGACAGAAGTTATCCAAAGAACCCATAAATCGTTTGTGGAAATTCCAATCGGATCTTGCTTTATTAAAATAATTAATTATTTTCATGTAGACCCTAAGTCTAAACTTAGGGAAATTAAATAATTAAAGACTTGGGGAAATTAAATAATTAAAGATTATTAATAAAGCAGAGTGTGAATCTTCTAGCAAACGGAGATCAAGTCATCTTTTAATCTGAGCCATTGATTAAAGATACAATCTTGGCCGTTGATTCATCAGCGAGAAGATTATAAGAAGAGGCTTGAGGGTCATTTGGAAATCAAGCCGGGCACAATCTCAGTACTAGAAGGAAATCGATTCTGAAGTAAGAGAATTCGATTTCAGTGGGTGAGTTTGTAGAGGCAGGATTGCAGAGGAAAAAGGAGGAGGGAGAAGTCAGTTTATAGAGAAGCAGAAGGCAGAAGGGTGAAGGGAAGGCAGTGTTGAGCAGTAGCATCAAGCCCTCCACGCAGAATTACGAAGGATGACGCAAAGGGTGTAGAAGGTCACCCTAAGAGTCAAGAATACTTCCGGAGTGTCCAGAAAATTCAAGCCAGGTGTATGCTATTTTATTTTGCTCACCAAGACTTTTGTAAAAGATATTTTCATTGCTGAAGATAAATACAAACCCTCATCTGTTGCACCAGTTTTCCCACATTGGGTTTTTCCGGGGACAATTGTCCAAAAATAACTGTGTTCATAAGGTTGTTTCTATTGTGCTACATGTGTTACTTCTTTTCTTCTGCTTTTGATTAGAGTGAAGTACTACAGTTGTGTTTATTTCAAAATTTACTGAAGCATCTGTAAATAACTTATCTAATAAGTAGGCGAAATAAATCAATCACTGTAGTAATAATTTTCAGATTTGAAAATTTCACAGTGTTGATTGTGGGATTGTTGACCACAGGGTTGTAGCTGATCGCAGGTCATCGACCGCAGGGCCATATTTGATTGCAGATCTTGACTGCATTTTGACCGCAGAGTTTGACTGATGAGTTCAGAAGAGATTTCTAACAAAGTTGCCCAGGGTTGACTAGTATGAGTTTGACCAGGTTTGACTAGTAATTGACTTGGATTATTGACACAAATTTCCAGACTAAATTGTTGATTTTGTAAACCTTGTTGAAGAATAATTTCTCCTAAGAAAAGTTATTGGGTTTTTCTCCCAAAGTTGGGTTTCCGTGGGTAAAATTTGTTGTCTTTATTGTGCATGGTTGTCTTTTTATGATCTTTACTATTTCTGATGCATTTACTGTTGAGATTTTCTGAAGTGGAATTATTCAATGATAGTAGTGGATAAATACTAGTTGGAAATCATTAGGAAGAAATTATTTGGCAGAAAATCATATTCTACTATACATCTTGTAGAAATTTCAACTAATAATTTAGATGACCCATGGTATTCGCCTATCATATTCTGATAGCTCGTGACTTTAAAGGGAAGACTAGAGCTCTCTCAAGAACAAGCATTGGTTATTTGTCTCCTATTTGATTTAAGAGCTCTCGTAGCTTGGTGCAAGGGTGTGAACCCTAGTGAGGATTAGTCTTTGATGGTGAGATATCCACCCTAGCAAATTCTAGATTGGTTTAGTGGTGAAAGTATCCACCCTAGCCAATCAACACTAGTTTCGGTAGTGAAACTATCTACCCTAGCTGGTCTAAAGGAGGAGCCATCCAAGTTTCTCATTAGCGCATCGAGTTCGTTGGAGAGGCCATTATCAACCATATATATATTCAACCATTTGTGCCATCTTGCTAGTGTTTTAACAGGTTCTCAAATCACATTTGTCATGTATTTTCATATCATGTTTAATTAATAAGGTTGAGTTTTGTTGCTACTTTGTAAGATTTCTTGTGCTTACTGTCAAACAAGGGTTTCGTGTTAAATTGTATGCAATATGTTTGAAAAAATGTCCTTACATTGATAAATTCATTTGTTGTCTCATATTTGCAAAGTGTTTGTTAAAATGTCTCAATGAAAATTTTGAAGACTCGGCAAAATCTAGATTGAGATATTACATATGTCAAGATATAGAGTGTTCAAGTTCTATTGCTTTGTCACATCATCCATTCCAAGAGGACTATTCTCAAGCACATCATCTAAACTAACTTTGCAAGTCACCCTTTATGAATTGAGGTGATCTTGGCACTAGTTTCCCTCCTTCATCAATTCTACTACTGATAGAGATCAATACCCTTACCTTGCCTATCACTTCTCAGAGACCATGGCCATTGCCTCTATTGTATCCTCCTAATACGACCTTAATGGGTTTGTTGTGGTTACATGCCTACTGCAGTTAGTAGGCATTTTGATGGGTGAGCTCCCCCCATTTAGATATCGCTTGGATACCCATGGCCATCTCCTAATCAACAAGCACAACCTAGACATAGCCTTTAGAGAGGGTATCCACCAAACAGTACATTCAAGTCACTTCTGAAGATCCACCCCACGAGCTCAAGCCCAAGATGGCCTTCTATGCAAATCATTTCCTAGAGATAAGAGATGGCCTCATTATCAAACCATCCTATACTCTTTGCCATTGGATGCATGCCCTAAGGATCCCTCTCAACCAAATCTAAGTTAGTTCTCATCAACTTTCAATGGAAGCCAATCACCATATTTCACAAGCAAATAGGACTTGTAGACTCTGCTACCTATAAGAGACCAAGACAAAGAAGCATTTCATTTTCTGGAGCCATGTCTATTATGAGAATTGAGGTCTATTCCACCACCTTTCTAGGGAGTTCCAAAACTCCCTCTCAATCTTCTTCAAATACCTAGACCAACAATGCTTTATTCATACATGAGAGAGGCTTCCAAGTTACAATCATTTATGCTTAGACCACCCACACCACCAAATACTACCATGATGATTACCTACTTCTTCCTAGTGCTCACACCACCACCAAAAGTTAGGAAAAGAGTAACTTCACCACCTCTATTCTAAAATTCATGAGACCTTGGGGATACCCTCGACCTCCACCCATGAGACCTTTGCAACAGTGTGAGGTCTAAGCTTAAGACAGTTCTTTCATTGACAACAAGCCCCCTCCTCCATTTCAATAAAAAGTTGTCTCTTTTATGCAACATATTGTATCAAATCTTCCAATACTTCAATATTGTCCAGTGCAATAGGACAATTATCCATCAAGGATTTCTTCACTTCAGCCTTAGATGGTAGGAGAGATCCATTGATTATAAATACAGATTCAAAGGTTAGCAACTTCCCCCCTCATCATCATTAGCAAGCGGTCGCTCCTCTAGGTGCCTCCAAACAAGACATTTCTTTCAAGTTCTTCAAAGGATCTCTCAATTCTATGGAACTCCTAGCTTTATATCCTTTTGTTTCCCTGAGGATAGATTTTGGATCCCAGTTCTTTGACATCAAAGGATAGATATGATTTTATAGGTGTTGCATTCTCACTCCCAATACGTATTTTCATTGATGTATGTAGTAGTGCCTTTGACCTATTTATGGCCACTTGTCGACATTCATCAAATTACCTTATGTATGTGGATGCGAAAATTTGGCTTATGTCAACCAACATTCTTTATTTTTAGCTAGCTATTGCTTTTGCTTTTACTTATGAAGGTTACATTTGCAACCCACCTCTTTTTGTGTTAAAGCATTCTACAAATTGTTTACATTAATAGTAGTGTTCCACAAGGATGCATCCCCCAAGGTGGGGGGGAGATCCCACATGTTTCCTACACCTCGAGGGTGGGGGGCATCTGGGGAAACATTTCCCTGCATCCCCCTTTGGGGAAAACTTAGGGAAGTGCATGTGGAAACATTTCCCCAACATGGGATACGTTCCCCTCCAACAGGGGTGACTAGGTGCCCAGACGCCTAAAAGCCCCACCCCCTTATTTGTTGTCCAACAACCCTTTAAGATAAAACAAATATTTTGGATTCTAATTCTTTGACATCAAAGGATAGATATGATTTTATAGAAGTTGCATTCTCACTCCCACTATGTATTGTTTTTGATGTACCTAGTAGTGCCTTTGACCTATTTAGGGTCACTTGTTGGACATTCACAAAATTATCTTATGTATGTGGATGTTGGAGTTTTGGCTAGCTATTGTTTATGCTTTTGCTTATGGAGGTTTTGTTTGCAACCCACCTCTTTCGTGTTGATTTCTGGTAGCATCAGATGTGCTCTAAGTCTCAAATTTTGCAGAGAGGCTTAGACACATGTATTCCAGAGAACCTAGAAAGAGTTTTGGGAAATTCCACCCAGATTGTGTTTTATTAAAATAATTAATTATTTTTAATGGGAGCCTAAGTCTAAACTTAGGGAATTAAAATAATTAAAGGGTATTAATAAAACAGGGTGTGAATCTTCTAGAAAAAGACGAAGATCGAGTCAAGTTAATCTTAGTCGTCGATTAACGATTTAATCTCGGTCATTGAAGTCTCAACGAGAAGATTATAAGGACTTGATGGGCATTTGGAAAAACACACTAAGAGAGTCTAGAGATCGAATTTCTCAAGTGAGCAGTGCTCAGCAGTGGAGAATATCGATCGATTTGATTCTTGCAGAGAGGGGCAGAGATAATTTTTCGATTGGAGATTTTCTTGATCCGGAGAGTGCAAGGCAGAGAGGGCAAAGAGTAGTCTGGAGAGGCAATGCAGTGGCAGCGCAGAGCTTCAGAGGGAGTTCGTATTTCGGAGCCACGGTGTGAGACCGGGAGACCAGAGGACTGAAGTTTCCAACTAGTAGATAGATCAGAGGAGGTGCAGCACAGTCCTAGCAGCAGTGACACAATAACAGCGTAGGAGTGACGCAGTACTACGCAGAGGCAGCGCAAAGGCTCATCTCCAGAGCAGATCAGTGTCAGATCTCCCAGTGACGGGGTGAGATCATATCACCAACTTTTTGTTTAGTTAGATCTCTGTATAGGATTGCCAGTCAAGGTATCCGAACAATTGTACTCATAAATTACTACTTAATAATATCAAACCCTCAGTTGCTGCACCGATTTTCCCGCATTAGGTTTTTTCGGGGACTTAGTCCAAAAATAACGGTGTCATGTGTGTTATTATTTTCCTGCTCAGATCTTGTTTCTTCATTTAATTTCCGCAGTTTATTTAAGTGAAGGTTGCAATGTGATGTATTCAGTGTTTTTCATAGATAACTGCAAATAAATTGTTAAGTAAAAGTTAACAATTAGGTGAATATTTTCCAGTTGCTGCAATAGGATTCTGGTGTAGGAATTTTCACATGGTATCATAGCTTGTATAGCAGTGCAGGAGAAGCAAGAGAGCTGATCGGAGGAACTCAGCGTTGAAGAAGAAGTGGGAGGTTGAATAGTTGTGTAGGTAGCAGATCGAATCCTCAAAGGATTGCGCAATCCAGGCCGGGAGAGCTAGATTCGCGAGGAAAAATCTCTCTCTGAGTGAGAAGACAGAGAGGTAAGATTTCCAGATTCGTGGTTTGTCAGTGGCAGAGGGAGCAGCACAACAGCAGCTTCAGCACAGAGCATATCTTTGTGGGACACAATTTTTCTGTAGCATTTTGTTGGACAGAAAAGCACCAAAAAGAAGAAGACACGGTTGAGGGAATTTTCTTCCTTAGTGAATTCCTAGCAAAGGGATTCTAATTCTCAGTTTCTAGCAGCAGTGTTGAGGAGCAGATCTACTAACTCCAGCAGGAAGTTCATAGGCCAGCCTAGCAGCTGTGCAGAGGAGAGAGAGCAGTTCGACATTTTTTAGTCAGCAGAGATGGCAGCAAATGGACTGAGAGATCAAGATCGGTTGGAGGGAGCGCCCAACTATGTGATCTGGCAGGCAAGGATCAGATGTCCGTTAGACGAGCATGATCTCAAAGCTTTCATCGATGGTGTAGTAGTTGTCCCCGTGGATGCAAATTCGTTGAAAGCATACAAGAAAGATATGGCAAATGTGAAGCATTTGATCCTCGATGGAGTGAGGGATCATGTCGTATGCCACATCAGATGTCCGTTAGATGAGCATGATCTCAAAGCTTTCATCGATGGTGTGGTAGTTGTCCCCGTGGATGCAAATTCGTTGAAAGCACACAAGAAAGATATGGCAAATGCGAAGCGTTTGATCCTCGATGGAGTGAGGGATCATGTCGTATGCCACATCACAAGCAAAGGGACCGCAAAGGGGATGTGGGATGCCTTATCAATGCTATATTAGGGATCTTCCGAGCAGCAGAAGATGTTCTTGCAAGAGAAGATGCGATCAACACGGATGCAAAAGGGAGAGCGCATTGATCTGTTCCTGTCTAAGCTTTAGGAAGTCCGAGATCAGCTGGCAACTTTGGGAGTTGCGCCTCAAGCCGCCAAGATGGTCAGATTAGCCCTGAACACAGTTTCAGATGAATGGCAAGTCTTCGTCCAGAGCATTCTAGGCAGAGAAAAACTACCTGATTGGGAGACAATGTGGGCTTCTTTTCAGCAGGAAGAGATGAAACGAAACATGATCAAGTGTAATCTTGATGACACCAGCAACAGTGGGACGAAGCCCAAGGAGGAGGAGGAGAATGCAGTGATTGCATAAAAGGGAGAGTAGAAGCAGCGAAGACGAAAAAAGGACTTTCAAAGATCAAGTGCTTCTGTTGTGGGGAGTATGGTCATTATGCGTCACAGTGTCCTCTCAAGAAGGACAAAGATGAAAAGCATGATCCACAAGCTGCAACCGCAAGGATCGACGAGGAGGAGTTCGCCATGATTGCCCACATATCTCCAGGGGAGAATTGGGGTGATCTAGAGTTGTAGTTCAAAAGAACTGCAGATGGGCAGGATCCTTGAGGAGTCCACCTCATGGATCAATACCTTGCTACAGGAGCCCAAATCGGAAGTAGCAGGATGGACAAGTGTCATTTGGTGCAGAGGGGTTCCGGAGTGATAGCGCAGTGGCTAGTGAGCGCCAGAGTTTGAGCAGCGCAGAGCAGAGTTGGCAGCAATGCAGCAAGGCACAGCGCAAAGTCAACAGCAGCACAACAACTTCAAAGGGTCAGTGTAGAGTCTAGCAGCAATCAAATCTTCAGTATAAGATGCATCATGTTGAACACTTAGTTCAGTATTTGGATGTTTTTCTGTTGCATCAGATAGCAAAGTTGCAGTACAGTAGCAGTTGGCAGCAGTACGCAAGGTCAGCAGTAGCATAGATGCAGCAGCGCAGTTGTTGGTGGGCAACAGTGTCAGACATCAACAGAGCAGAGGGAGATGTTACAGAATCAGTGTAGTGCTTCAGCAGGATGCATTACTAGAGCACATTCCTCGCTGAGAGGGAGTGTTGATTTTTGGTAGCATCGGATGTGCTCTGAGTCTCAAATTTTGCAAGGAGGCTTAGACACATGTATTCTAGAGAACCCAGAAAGCATTTTGGGAAATTCCACCCGGATAGTGTTTTATTAAAATAATTAATTAATTTTAATGGGAGCCTAAGTCTAAACTTAGGGAATTAAAATAATTAAAGGGTATTAATAAAACAGGGTGTGAATCTTCTAGAAAAAGACAGAGATCAAGTCAAGTTAATCTTAGTCGTTGATTAACGATTTAATCTCGGTCGTTGAAGTCTCAACGAGAAGATTATAAGGACTTGATGGGAATTTATAAAAAAAAACTGAGAGAGTCTAGAGATCGAATTTCTCAAGTGAGCAGTGCTCAGCAGTGGAGAATATTGATCTAGTTGATTCTTGCAAAGAGAGGCAGAGATAATTTTCCGGTTGGAGATTTTCCGGATCCAAAGAGTGCAAGGCAGAGAGGGCAAAGATTAGTCTGGAGAGGCAACGCAGCGCCACGCAAAGGCGGCGCATAGCTTTAGAGGGAGTCTGTATTTCTGCTGGGGAACAGTCAGGATCCAGCGTCAGAGCCGGGGTGTGAGACGGGGAGGCCAGAGGACTGAAGTTTCCAACTAGCAGACAAATCAAAGGAGGTGCAACACGGTCCCAACAGCAGTGACGCAGTAACTGCGTAGGAGTGACGCAGTACTCTGCAGAGACAACACAAAGGCTCATCTCCAAAGCAAATCAGTGTTAGATCTTCCAGTGACGGGGTGAGATCATCTCACCAGCTTTTTGTTCAGTTAGATCTCTGTATAGGATTGTCAGTCAAGGCATCCGAAGAATTGTAATCGAAAAATACTGCTTAATAATATCAAACCCTCAGTTGCTGTGCTGGTTTTCCCGCATTGGGTTTTTCCGAGGACTTAGTCAAAAAATAACGATGTCGTGTGTGTTATTATTTTCTTGCTCAGATCTTGTTTCTACATTTAATTTCCGTAGTCTATTTAAGTGAAGGTTGCAGTGTGATGTATTCAGTGTTTGTTGTAGATAACTGCAAATAAATTGTTAAGTAAAAGTTAACAATTAAGTGAATATTTTCCAGTTGCTGCAATAGGATTCTGGTGTAGGAATTTTCACATTTCGGTGTTAAAGCATTATACAAATTGTTTATATTTTTCCATGGGGATGCGTCCCCCAAGGCGGGGGGTGTTGTAATATATTCTTGGTAAAATGACACTAAAATTTTTGAGCTTCATAAGTTTATTTTTGTGACTCAAGCATTCTTGCAGTCCGAAGACTATTGCATCTCCCAATGCTTTCATTGGAAACTTCCTCAGGTTTTCTGGCCCTATACTACAAAAATATGAAGATTTGGTCGGCAACATTGCAAAAGGAAAAACTTCTTTGTTTCTTTGAAGGTCATGAAGGGTTAAGAGATGATGATATGGTTTTTTTGTAGGTGAAAAGTTTATGCCCAGCAATCATGAAATTGCCATCTCCATGATAGAGCATTTCCTTGATAATGCAAAGGTTTGTTGTATGGCAGAGAAACTAGTTATCTGGTTTACAAGATCAATTTTCATCACTCACTGCTGCAAAAAGGTGAAGTTACTAGCACTAGAAAGTGGAAAACTCAAAGCCTGCTAAGAGTGATGTAATTGATATTGATTTGGGCACCACCAACTCATGTGTGGAAATCATGGAAAGGAAGAATCCAAAAGTAATCGAATATGGTCTCATCAAGTGATGGTTTTTTGACAAAGGATGACTACATCAATACTTATGGATATGACTCCACGAATTGAAGCTTATAAAAGCATTAAACATCACTTTGAAAACATAGAAGTAAGATTGATGCTTAGCATTAACCGCAAACAGATTTTGCTAGATCAGTGGCCCCATCCAAATTATCAATTCCTATTATTTCGTTGTTTTGCCGAAACAACTCTTGAATACGTGGCACGCACAGGTAAAAAGTGGAGCCCCCCCTCACTGGTTTTCAAAACTGTTAGGAACCCCTCTGCATTCCGCCAGTATGTGAATTAGGTGGTTTGGCTTGTCTTGACGCTGTCAAGTTGTAGTTATTCACAGGGTTTGGAAGGTACACCTATTTTGCTTCTCCATTATCTATAAATTACCAGTCATGCATTACGCCTCTCTCTAGACGTTGAATGTCAACATCTGGCAAAAATGACAGGATTGTCATTTTTCCAGTGATATTGATATCTTTGACGATGGGTATCGGTGGTGCAAGTGTGGGCAGAAAGTAACTATAAATGCACAAATGTAGGATGTACAGTGAGAAAGCATGTTGAAAGAGCCTCGCATGACTTCAAAGGCCTGTATCTCCTTCAACAGACATGGTCCTATAGTTTATAATGCAAAAACTAGTTTTAATAAATCCAAATGTGGCAGTGACCTAGACAATGAGTTCAGTGATCAAATTAAGGCAACTTACAGTTCTACTACAGACCCTACTGCTGCTAGTGTAAAGGAATTATCAGGTTAAATTGTCCAAAGGCTGCATTGCGTAGTTTGTGATTGGCATGCAAGCATGCTAGCAATGAGCATAAAAGACTAGTATATAAAGGGTGGATTTGTATGACACTGGTCATCGTGAAGAGGCATTAAAGAAGGCAGAAAAAACTATCGCTATTCAAAGATCTTTGAGGCACTTTTTCTAGAAGCTTATGCTCTGCCGGACACAAGCTTAGACCCTACATCCTCTGCTAATGTTATAGTGCTTCTTGAAGAGCCTTTGAAATGCCCCTCTGATGGGCTTCATAAAGAACAAGCCCTGAACAACCTAGGCAGTGTTTATGTGGATTGTGGTAAATTGGATCCGCTTAATGCTTGATGCTGAATTTGCAGCCATTACTCAAAATGATGAGGCAGTTAAACACAAACACATGCAATCTCATTTGTTATTCTCAAAAGAGCTTGGACAATATATGATGGTGAAACAGATCCAGAGCTGAAGATATCATGCCGACAAATCTCATCTTTCAAACCACCACAATCAGATTTTATGCATCAATTGATACTATATTTATTGAAATTGCCTTGAGATGTTAGCATTGCAAAGGTTTAATGATGGAAGGTGGTTGTCCATTTAAATATGATACGATTACATATTTGTGCACTGCAAAATTGGGAGAAAAATGTCTGAAATGGAAGATCATTTCCCATTTGACTGTTGACTGTAATACAAGCATATATGCGTTCCATCATCAGAATGGATGTTGCAGATGAATCATGGAGCTGTTGAATTATCAGATCAAATAAAAATAAAGATGCCAGTGATGAGGATAATAAAATGACACTGAGGAGCAAGAAGGAAGTGTATTCATTTCCAGAATTATTAACTTCAGAGATGGTCAACACCTGAACAAATTTCGCAGTAATGTACAGGCAGAGCAATTCGGGTGCTATTCCCAGGCAACTGGAAAGGAATTTAAGAATCTGCAACATGGGTTTTTTGCAGAATGACCTAAATTAGATGACACGTGAGAATTTTCATAAAATTGTGAATAGAAGGAATTTTAAGAATCTGCAACATGGGTTTTTTGCAGAATGGCCTAAATTAGATGACACGTGAGAATTTTCATAAAATTGTGAATAGCTTGAGAAATTTCGTTTCTTTACTGAAGGGTATATGCTCAGTTTTTGACATGGCCGACTTTTGCAAAATGACTAATCCTTTATTTGCAGGCTGGCTGTTGGGTGGATATGTCCTTGGTGGTTTTGAACTAGATGATTTGAGATCATGAAAATAGCGTTTTAGATATGGGTGCATTCAATAAAGCCTTCAAGGCACGGAGAAACCTGGAAGCAATCTCAGAAATTATATGTAAATCAGCTCATCAAAGATGTCAAAAAGGCTCAGAACATATTTCAAATTTTTCTTATTCTATCATAGCAAAAAACTTTGATCCAGAGCAGTTTCTATGGACATATGATTCAGCTCTGGCACCCTTTCAGAAAACTGCTTTAATTGTTTTTCAAAGTGTGCCAGAGTACTTTCAAAATCTGAGAATGGAGGATCACTACAAAGACACAGGTTTCTAACTTTTGGACTCTATGAATAAACAGACCATCAATTTGCAGCTAGAGCAGAGAGAACTTAGATCATATAGTGTGAATTTCAAAGGCATTCCTATTTTTGATAAGCGTGATCATTTTACCACAATATATGTTTCACTAGTTCTGATAGCCAACGAATGGTGTATCAGTGGTTTTGGGTTGCTTGTGGCAATTTGGATACGTCTTGTGACCATATCTAATCAAAATGAAAGGCTAGAAAATTGTCTTTCCAGCAATGGTGGCAGTAATAATTCTGCAACCCCAGGTGACCTTCATAGAGCATGCGATGGAGTGGAGTTTGAAAAGACTTCAAATGTTCTGGACTTGTGTTTCATCCTAGAAAGGAAGTGATTTCCAAAACTGCAATTGGGCAATAAGATCACCGGAGTGGTAAAGGCATATTGTTGGGTATTATAGTAGAATTCCTGAGAAATTGAGGAAGATCATGTGGGACTGTGTTAATTGTTTGATCCATTAATTATCTTGGAATACACAGTTAGTTCACAGGTTTATTACTATTGAGTTTTACTTTAGAATTCTGGTAACTATGCTTGCAGTGTATGTGTTCCTATATGGTCATTCATATCTGGTTCTCAGCAAAACTTGTAAATGGTTGTGGTCGAGTAAATCAAGCATCTACTCAAAATTTTGTGAAGCTTCATGAAAAAGGACCACAAATGACTTTGCAACCTGCGAAAATTGAAGAAATCCCAAGTTCTGGAACTATCATCTTCAATGAATTTGTTTAAAAGGCACCTGAAGAGGCAGCAAGGTTAGCAGCAGCAGCTTCTAAAGCTGTGAAAAATGTGGCAGACCATGATCATTTGCATGGTATACAGGATGCAATGGAAATTCAGAATGCCAGTTCACTGTATGGCAAAGATAATGAACCCAATGAAAATTGGGTTTCTCATATGGATGCTGAAGTGATTCACCATCTCCAGGAGAGTGTCTTGAGACTTACATCGATTTCGCAACCCTAAAACTCTTTTTGGAAAATTAATTTTAGCGCGTGTATAGAGAAGCTGCCCCTGCAACACTTGCACTGCTTGAATAACATTGCAGTGAGCTTCAATCTGAAATAGCTCAAATTGATGTAAAAGCATTTGAAGACTCGATACTGTTTACCGTGGAGATGAAATTTGTGACTACGAAGGTACAACTGTTCCCAATGGTTCTTCTTCATGTTCTCTAGATCATCCAACAAGCCTAGTTCTCAAGAAAGAATTACATATAATAACTGTGGTAAAAGATAGAGAAGTTGGTCAACGTGTATTTCAATAGAATAATCAACGAAGATGAGGGAAATTTAATATTGCAGAGTGTTACAAGTGTCACTAAAAGATGTTTTGAGAAAACGACACTTCAACAGGTGGCAGAAGTTGCCTTGTTTAAAGGATATTTGACAGATCTGCATGGATGACTTCAACAGCTCCAGATAGGTGGCAGAGGCTCAGCAGGCAGAAGATTACTTCAGATTTAAAGGCAGATTTTGAGACAATATTCGAGCAACCAGTCCTAGGAATGAAGGCAGTCATTCAGCAATCAAGGAAATATTTTCTGGATTTCCTATAACAAATAACAAATTGTTTTATTTTTAGTGTAATGTTAGGATTTGATCCTTGAAAGCTTGTAACAACTTTAGGATCAGCTTTAGGATCTGTTACCGTTCAAACTAGCAGGGGTCCTAGGAGGGGATCCTATAGAGCTACGACTAGGTCAAGTGGCAACAACGGAGCGATAGCCCACTGTCACCTCAGCTAAAGCTCCCTGCTCTTTACATACTTTCACCGATAAAAGGAGTCCTGGCATGACAAGAATCACGAGAATAGATGGATCAATGATAGGATATGGGGTGATTCCTAAAACCTACTGACAAGAGAGACTCAATTAAATGGCTTGTTTTCTTAAGAAGCAAGGTGATGGGCTCTCTAGGAAGGGCTAAGAGTATACTTGAGGCTATGTTTGGAGTGTATTGCTTGACAAGAAGCTTCATATACCTAAGAATCCTTGTGGGGAATGGCTTCTATGCAATCCTTGTGGAATTTTAGTTATCAAGTTGTGGGACCACAAAGAACGAAGTGGACCCAAACTAGGTCAAGGATATGGAGTTGATTAACACTAGAGGGGCTTAACCTGCTTAGGGAGGATAATAGGATCAAAGGACAATTTTTTTTTGATATACAAATGCAATGACCCAAGTGAGGACACTAACCCAATTCAATCTGGGGAAAGAGATGGTGTTGCAGCTAGGGCTTGCTATATCTCGGGATTCCTCTGTCGGATTCGCCTCAAACTTGGGACACCTCTTGTGAAAACTCCAACACAGTAGTGGACCAAAATTCAAGGGTTTTGGATGGCTACAAAAAAAAATTCTTGATGCTCTAGGTGACCTTCTAGGGTTAGGCCTAGAATTGGAAAAAATGAAGAAAAGAGAGGTAAATTTGACCGCCAAGGGGATGAGAGGATCAGTGCCTTGCTTCTTGGGATTAATGGAGTTAAGATACACCTAGATCGAGAATTCTCATGAGATAAGGAGCCCTAATTGACCTTCGCTAGCCTTTCCAAGTGCAGCAACTAGGCTATTAGGGTTTTATACTTCAAATTTGCAAAGGAGATGAAGTTTCGAGGTTTTTCAACCTATGAGGTGCCTCTAGGAACATTCACCCACTCCCTCAAAGAACAACGCCTGCATTAAATAACTTATTCAAGGTTTCAAGAATAATTTCGCATTTTTTTAACCCATACAAGAATAATGATAACCATATCATACATTAGATAAGTAAGATGACAAGAATAGCATTAAAATTCACTTACATGAGAGAGAGAGTATATCCATTCATCAACTTCGCATTAGAAAGAAGCTCCAAAGACAATAGCGAAAATCCAAACATCATAGTGCATCAAGAAACTCCAAAAATTTCGTCCCAAAAACAAGTGCGAAAATCTCTCAAGAGAAACTAATCCAATCCAAGTGATGATGAGAGGAATAAATGAGCCTCTCATCTATTTATACAATCCATAAGGGGGTTCAAACAGCCTAATTAGCCTAATAATGCCCCAAATAATAAAATAATGTACAATAATGATATGATTTGGCAACAAGCGCACCAGGATAGCTCCAAAATAGAAAGAGAAGCCTCTCAAGAGGGTAAAATTATAAACATAATGAGTCATTGGGCCATTGAGAAGGCCTAGTGGAGTCCAAAGTGTGCCAAGGTGAGAGAATAGACTCCAAACATAGTGAATAAGGGGTTGGCCCCTTGATATCCAAGCAAGTCACGTGTGGTGTCCCCAATTGGTTGTGGGGGAACAATCACATCCTCATGGGTCTCCAAGTGGATCGATAATACATGTAAACCATCTGTAAGGGCTAAGATGATGACATAGGCCCTCCCTTTGTCTCCCACACTGAGACACATCCTCATATGGACCCTGGAACCTCTGCCAAGTGTGTGGTACAAGTGTGAAGTCGACTGGGCATGGTGATCCAGGTGCATCATCCTCATCCAAAAAGGTAGAACACAAGTAATCATTGAATGGTGTTGGAGATACATGAAGTGTTTTCTGGTATGGTGGAGGCCCATGGCTCTCTATGCTCACCCTACAAGTGTCGTTGTGTTCCTCTGGAGTGGTTGGACTCCGTATAGGGAGACTAAACCCCAAATGGAGACCCATTTGCAATCCTGCATAAGATCCAATGTGTCCCCTCGCCTTCCAATAAAACAAATCATTAGAGTAATCAAGTAAAAGAGCTTACAAATCATGAAACACAAGTGGACACTTCATAACAGCATGCCCTTCCATAATGGATTTTGGCATGTACAGAGGTCTCCAAGCTCAAAAGGGGGTTAACCAAGGACCCTATTAGGTGGTTTCATTCTCTAAAGGGGGTGACATGCAAATGGTACACCCATCAAATGGTATGTGGACTATGATATAGTGATGGAATGGAGTGGGGGTGAAGGGGAAGCTTCAGGCCACATGTCATGGTATAAGGGTAGCTAATATAGGGAAGCCCACACTTGAGTATATGAGTGTAGGAAGGAGAAATCGTGGTACATGAGTTACCCTGACCTTTGTTTTTCCACCCGTCTTCATATGCCTTTTGCCTTTAATTGATTTCTCTTCATGACTGCTCGAAGCTACAGGGGATGAGAGCATGATGTGTTGGGTATAGCAGTGGATACCCCTTAAGGTGGCGCAATTCATCACCCACCAAGGGTTGGGACAATCATAGGTTCCTTAATGTTGGAGGGAGCTCATATAGGACCCATAGGAACCAGGGTGATGGCCATATATAAAGGGTAGAGCTCACGTTTAGCTTTTTCCCACATCCTAAATTTGTATGTACCGACCATCTTTTGCATTCTATGGTACAATTTCTGTTGAGAGTGGCCAAATATGCTTTTTCTTTTCAAATGCATCAACCTCCAGGGACCCAGTGGACCCAGTGGACAAATGTGGACCTGGATGGGAAACATGATGAATGGGGTTGTAAATTTGTAATGAGCGGAAGGGGAGTGATGTATATGGTTTTGGGAAGCAAGACCACGCAATCGAAATCAGGGTTTCCCATGTAGTGCCATCCCTAAGGCCTAGTGGCTAATAAAGGAGATTCTGCGAGACTAGAATACAAGGTTAACCACCAAAAGGGCAAATGAGACAAGAGTACAGACCTAGTCCACTCTTTTCGTCGAATCCCCCAATTAATCCATGCCCGAAAGTGTCCATGATAAGTAAACAAAAATACTCAATCATACAATGATAAGCCATACCTTCAGGTTTGGAAGGCCCACCTTCAAACATACGATCATAATAGATTGGCAAGGAACCACATGGTTGGCTCAAGTGGCGGAGAAAATGGCACATCGAGCTATCTGGTGGTTGCAAGTGGTTGTTGGATGCTGGCTAAGGACCATCTAGGAGAAAAAATTTCTCCTATGGATGTCACCCACAAAGTGGTGGGTAACAGGATCATCTTAAGATTTATTATATATATTATTTTATTTCAATGTAATGTGGGTTGGCTTTTGAAGCCAATATTTGTAACTTGAATTATGAAAGCATTTTTCTTTCAGGAGTTTTAATCAGAAGATTCTTGCCTCAACATTTCCCAGATTTGTTTCATATGTCAGTACTTTCTAGTGTTTTTCTGTTGGAAATACTGAGAGGGGGGTGAATCAATATTTCTTTCAAATTGTTAATTAATGCCAGTTAGATTCTTCACAATTAAAGACAGAGAGGTGTATAATGATAATATTAAGGATTAATAAGAATTTCAATTCCCTTTCTAATAATAGTATAATATAGATGAGTGAGGGCACTGATAAATTGGTAGGGCATGAGCTCAACTTGTTTGCCTGGCCTCTGGACACGATGAGGCTCCGACCTCAGCTATTATCTATAGGCACACACTCGACGTGTTTAGGAGCTCCTACTCCAAGGACACCAATCCTTCTTTGCTTGGTTTAATAGAGAATGTGAACAGTGCTTACTTGAATGTTCTTGACATATTCATCACTATATTATTTCTTCCAAAATTCTTCACTGACTTCACTGTCCACTTGTCTTCATCACTGGCCTTCAATTAATCCATCAGTACTGTTGGCTTCACTGTCCAAGACTTTTCCACTTCACTGTTCAAAATCATAGATTATTTAATATTTCATGTCTCCAACTCATCACTGTTCAAGCCTTCAATTCTTCATAAGTTCTTTACTGTCCAGAGGTTATAAGTCACCACAGGTCTGAGCTTTATAAACACTGTCACAGGTTCAAGCCAAGTCACAGATCTGAATCATAATAGGTGACAGTTTTTCTAAAGTCTTCAATGATCCAAGCTTCAAAGAGACAGGTGAAAGGTAAAACAATTCTGAGGCAATACTCCACAGGCACGAGACAATATACCAAAGGTCCAAGGCAATACACCACAGGTCCAAGCTCCAACCTAGGCTGCAACCGAGCTCCAACCTTGGCCCCAATCCAAGGCACTGTTGTATGACTGCAGGTGTAGAAGGTCCAAACTATTGATACCACAGGTCCAAGACAAGTGATCCGAGCTGACTGTCCTAACTGTCCTCCAATCCGAGCTAACTGACCTCCAATCCGAGCTGAGCCTTAACTTCAGCAAGTCCGATTTCTGTGGTAGGTTATACCTTTGTCCTCAAATGATCCGAGCATACTTCATATCACAGGTCTAAGACAGCTACAAGTCCGAGTTGTATAGATGATCAATTCAGATTTTAACCCAGGAAAATATTTCTTGAAAAATCCTCCTCGGTGCTTCTAAGTTCACGAGTTGTGAACTTTTTTATATCTTTGCAATCTCTTCCTGTATTAACTTTGAATTGCTTGACCGAAAATAATGTCTAGAAATGAAGGTTTGACATTGTATTTATACGATTTTGACTTTAAAATGAAGGGTCACGTCTTTTTGGAGGTAGGCCGACATGAAGGACAAGGATAGGTCGGCTCACTGCTAAGGTTAATTTTTCTTGATTTAAAAACTTCCATATCTCATCAACCGCTGGGAGTTTCGGTGCAAGTAAAGGCTCATTGGAAAGAGGAAAAAGTCCTCTTTCAGATGGTCTAGGACTCATTGTGATAGGCTGCCTCCAAGATGCCAAAATTTATTTTGCTTTATAACTGTCCTTGAATTTTTATGTGCAAAAAGTGATTGGGACAGCAAGAGGTTATTAGGGCTTCTTCATTGTTATGAATGCCATGTAGCATCATGTATCAACAATGTCATCATATACTAATGCAATGATATGTCATAGTGCAGCCTTCGTCTTAGTCAAATCCATATTGACATCAATGACAATCTGAATTAACAATCTCCCCCTTTGTCATTGATGGCAATATTCTTGCCCTTCCAACATTCTCTCCCCCTTTGTCATCAATGGCAAACGGGGTGCCCAAGTACTCCCCCTATCAAGCTGCTCCCCCTAACATATTGTACTCCTAACATGCTGCGTGATTTAATGTGATGCAAGAGCAACGACTCCCATCTTTTGGCAAAGATACTCAAATGCTTCTCGTGGAAGGGGTTTTGTAAAGATATCAACAATTTGCTCTTTTGTATTGATGTATTCCAACCTGATATTGTGTTCAGCAACTTGTTCACGGAGAAAGTGGTATTTGATTGGAATATGTTTGGTCCTTGAGTACATCACCGGATTCTTTGAAAGACTGATGGCGCTAGTATTGTCACAAAAAATAGTAACTGGTTGCTTAGTTTCTATGTTGACATCCTTCAAGGCTTCCTTCATCCATAGAATTTGTGTACAACAATCAGCAGCAGCTATATATTCGACTTCAGCTGTAGAAAGGGATATAGATGATTGTTTTTTGCTGAGCCAAGATACAAGATAATCTCCCATAAATAATGCATTTCCACTGGTACTTTTTCTATCATCCACGCTTTCGGCCCAATCAGCATCAGAGTAAGTTTTCACAATAAGAGTTGAACTCTAGGATACCAAAGACCGAAATCAATCGTTCCTTTCAAATATCTGAGAATTCTCTTCACAGCTGCTAGATGGGATTGTTTAGGACGTGACTGAAATCTTGCTACCATTCCTACTGCTTGCATAATATCTGGTCTTGTAGCAGTTAAGTATAGGAGAGCTCTAATAATTGATCTGTAAAGAGTTGCATCTACGAGAAGGGTATCATCATCTTTGCTTAATTTACAATCTGTGGTCATCGGTGTGCTCATAGGTGCACAATCTTCCATCCCATATCTTTTGAGCATGTCTTTAAGATATTTTGCTTGAGATACAAACATGCCTGTAGAGGTTTGAGATATTTGTAGCCCAAGAAAGTAAGACAACTCACCAATCATTGACATCTCGAATTTTTTGGACATATTTAGAGCAAATTCATGGCTCATTTCTTCGTTATTGCTAGCAAAGATTAGATCATCAATGTAAACAAGAGTGATCAGAAGTTTTTCCTTGTCCATCTTCATGTAGAGATTGCTACCTGCCACTCTCTTTTTGAAACCCTCTTGTTGCAAATAGTGATCCAACTTTACATACCATGCTCTAGGGGCTTGTTTTAATCCATACAAGGACTTTTTTAGTTTGCATACAAAGTCTTTTCCTTCAGCAAGATCAAATCCTTCTGGTTGCTCCATGTAAACTTCTTCCTTGAGATCTCCATTCAGGAATGCTGATTTTACATCCATTTGATAAACCTTGAATCATTTTAAGCAAGTAAATGCTAAAAACATTCTTATGGCTTCCATTCGAGCTACTGGTGCAAAGGTTTCTTCAAAGTCAATTCCTTCGATTTGCAAGTATCCTTTGCAGAAAATTCTGGCTTTATTTCTGATGATTTGTCCATCTTCATTCATCTTGTTTTTGAATACCCATTTTGTTCCAATTATATTTTTATCTTTTGGGCGAGGTACCAGTTCCCAAGTCTCATTTTTTTTCGATTTGAGACATTGCTTCTTCCATGGCCTTTATCCAATAAGGATCTTTGCTTGCTTGAGAAAAAATTTTAGGTTCTATTAAAGATAATAGAACCACATCATCTTTTCTTGGGGTGCTTATCAACCTTCTTCGAGTTTGGATTCCTTCATCTATATTTCCGATGACCTGTTCTTCCGGATGATATCTCTGAACAAACTTGATCACTTTGAGGTTCACTTTGAGGTTCTTCATTCTCCTCTTCTTTTTCAGGTTCTTCTTCTTCACTTTGTTCAAGGAAAGACTCAACTTCATGATCTTCAATCTTTTTTCTGGAAGGCCTTCATCAATCTTCACATCAATGCTTTCCACTATTCTTTGTAGACAATTGTTGTAATATTTGTAGGCTTTGCTCCTAGTGGAGTATCCAAGAAATATTCCTTCATCAACTCTAGAATCAAATTTACCTGGTGATTAAACATTTATTTTTATGAAACATTTGCTTCCAAAAACCCTGAAATATTTTACTGAAGCAGGTCTTCCTTTCCATAATTCATAAGGAGTCTTTTCATTATTAGGTCTTAGTTGAGTTCGATTTAAGGTATAAACTGCGGTGCCAACTGCTTCTCTCCCAAATTTTGGTTGCAAATCAGCTGCTAGTAGCATTGTCCTTGCCATTTCTTGAATGGTTAGGTTCCTTCTTTCAACTACTCCAGTTTGCTGGGGTGTCCTAGCAGTAGAGAGTTCTCTTTCGATTCCATGCTCTTTACAGAATTCATCAAATTCTTTTGAGGTGAATTCTCCTCCTCTATCCGTTCTAAGACATTTAATCTTAGAATCTTTCTCATTCTCAATGAGAGCCTTAAGATTCTTAAAACATTCAAATGCTTCGGATTTATATTTTATGAAATATATCCACATCATTCTAGTATAGTCATCAACAAATAGAGCAAAGTACCTTTCACCTTGAAGAGCTGGAGTTCTAGTTGGCCCACACAAGTCTGCATGAATGATTTCCAAAGGTTTTGTTGTTGAGAACTCCTTAGTTTTGTGGCTAGTTCTGGTTTGCTTTACATGTTGGCATGGGCCACATACAACTTGATTTGGTTTGCACATTTTTGGAATATCCCTTACTGCATTAATTTTGCTGATGTTGACTAGGTTATCAAAACTTGTATGCCCCAATCGCTTGTGCCATAACCCACTTTCATCTGTTTGACTTAAGTAACATTTATCTTCTTGGATTCCACTGAGAATATAAACATTATCTGGTGTTCTTACTCCTTTCGCCACAAGTTCTCCCGAGGATGAGTCTCTTATTTCACAATTTTTTGTACTAAAGACAACATTATGTCCTTGGTCACAAATATGGCTAACACTTCAGAGATTGTGTTTGAGCCCTTCTACCAGCAAGGTATTTTGAGCCTTTCCTAGTCCATTGACAAGGGTCGCAGTTCCTTTTCCAGTGATTTTAGCGGATCCACTTCCAAAGGATACATTTCCATTTTTCTTGTTTAATGAGATGAACTTCTTTTGGTCACCTGTCATATGTCTTGAGCATCCACTATCCACGAACCAATGATTTTCTTCACTATGAGCACATAGAGCTAGGCCACATTTATCAGTTTTGAGATTTACGGTTTTAGCTTTCTCCCTTTTGAGAGGGCAATTTTGTTCATTATGATCATAATTATCACATAATGAGCAAGACGGATCAAACTTAGTCAAAGGATCAAAGGAATTGTAAGTTTTGATTTGTCCTTGCTCTTTAGGACCACGTAGTTGGTTTGTTTGATCATTCAATCTTGGTGCTTCATTCTTATGAGCCTTGCAATGCTTAGCTTGATGCCCAAAGTTTTTACAATTGTAACAATGCCCAAGAAAAATAGTTTGATACATGTTGTAGTATCCATAGCTTGAACCAACATTCTTCCTTGGAGTTGCTCTTTCTTCAATTCTTGGTTTTGAGATGGGACTTTGTTCCTGACGAGATGACTTTTCTTCTTTTGAATGGCAAGAGAGTACATCAGCATAACTTCTGGCATTATTCTTTGTACTTGATGATTCTCCTTTGAAACCAATTCCAGACTTGTCATGTTGAGGTTTTTGAGTATTAAGAATGTTGTCAAGAGCTAGAGAGCTTTTCCAACTCCTTTTAACTTGCTCTAATTCCTTTCTTAGAGATATTATTTCAGCTTCACGTTTTTCACAGATATCATCCTTCTCTTTTAGCTTAATGTTCAAGAATTCTTCCCTTCTTTTTGCTTTCTCTCTTTCTATTTTGAGAGAAATTATCTTCTTTTGTAGATTCTCATTTTCTTCAATGGCACTCATTAGCAAACTATACATGTTTCTTTCATCTTCTAATTCTGAGTCATCATCATTTGTAAATGCCATAAACAACGTTTCTTTGCTTCCAACATAATCACTTTCCTCATCTGATTCATCATCACTTTCTTTGTAATGATGCACATTTCTAGTTGATTTATTTTTTATGACTACAAATTCATCTTCACCAAACTCATCTTGTTTGGAGAAGAAGTTCTTATTATTAAACCCTTTCTTTTTGTACATCATTCTTTTAGAGTCCTTTTCATCATCACTATCATGTTTATGAGGGCATTTTGCACCATAATGACCTATTCTTCCACAATTGAAACAAATAAGAGGGTACTTACCTTTTAGTTTAGATCCCCTTTTTAGTCTTCGTACAAATTGAGCTAACTCGTTTTCAGTGTCAAATTCATCGTTGTTACAATTCCATCCTTTTCCTTCTTTTGTAGATCTTGAGGCTTTGAAAGTTTCTTCTTTGAAATTTGGGCTCCGTTTCCTCATCTCATAGGCAATAAGAATTCCATGAAGTTCATCCATCTTGAGAGTATCTAGGTCCTTCATTTCTTCTATGGCACTTACTTTGGAGTCAAATCTGTCAGGAAGCGATCTCAGGATTTTTTGAACAATGGTGCTTTCTTCAATATTTTCTCCTAGTCCTTTAAGAGAGTTAACTACTTCAGCTACTCAGAGGAAGTGTGATGCAATATCTTCTTCATCATCCATTTTCAGACTCTCGAATTGTCTTCTATAGGTTTGAAGCTTTGCCTTCTTAACTTTGGAGTGCCCATCATATAGAGAAACCAACTTATCCCATACTTCTTTGGCTGAGTCACAATCCATGACTTTCGTAAATTCGGAATCGGTAATTCCACTAGTGATGGAATTTAAAGCTTTGGCATTAGCAATGTAGGCTCTTCTTTCATCTTGATCAGTTGGAAGACTAGCGGGAGCTTTGTACCCATCCAAAACAGAGTGCCATACTTCAGGACCAAGAGACATTAGATAGTAGGACATCCTCTTTTTCCAAAAACTAAAGTTTGTTCCATCAAAGATAGGCAGTTTCCCTGTTGCTTCCATGTTCTTCATTGTGCCTAAGAATCCTTCTTCCAACTGTTAGGTTGATAATGAAGAAGCTGGCTCTGATACCAATTGTTGGAAATACTGAGAGGGGGGTGAATCAGTATTTCTTTCCAATTGTTAATTAATGCCAGTTAGATTCTTCACAATTAAAGACAGAGAGGTATATAATGATAATATTAAGGATTAATAAGAATTTCAATTCCCTTTCTAATAATAGTATACAATAGATGAGTGAGGGCACCAACCCTTTTAATGAAACAGACACCAACCTGTTGCCAAGCACCAACTTGGACTTTGATGAGGCTCCGACCTCTAGGGCTTTGACCCTATCTACTCAAGGCACCAACCTTGTGTTTAGGAGCTCCTACTCCAAGGACACCAATCCTTCTTTGCTTGGTTTAATAGAGAATGTGAATAGTGCTTACTTGAATGTTCTTGACATATTCATCACTATATTATTTCTTCTAAAATTCTTCACTGACTTCACTGTCCACTTGTCTTCATCACTGGCCTTCAATTAATCCATCAATACTGTTGTCGTCACTGTCCAAGACTTTTCCACTTCGTTGTTCAAAATCATATAGATTATTTAATATTTCATGTCTCCAACTCATCACTGTTCAAGCCTTCAATTCTTCATAAGTTCTTTACTGTCCAGAGGTTATAAGTCACCACAGGTCTTAGCTTTATAAACACTGTCACAGGTTCAAGCCAAGTCACAGATCCGAATCATAATAGGTGACAGTTCTTCTAAAGTCTTCACTGATCCGAACTTCAAAGAGACAGGTGAAAGGTAATACAATTCTGAGGCAATACTCCACAGGCACGAGACAATATACCACAGGTCCGAGGCAATACACCACAGGTCCGAGCTCCAACCTTGGCCCCAATCCAAGGCACTGTTGTATGACCGCAGGTGTAGAAGGTCCGAACTGTTGATACCACAGGTCCGAGACAAGTGATCCGAGCTGACTGTCCTAACTGTCCTCCAATCCGAGCTGAGCCTTAACTTCAGCAAGTCCGATTTCTGTGGTAGGTTATACCTTTGTCCTCAAATGATCCGAGCATACTTCTTATCACAGGTCTGAGACAGCTACAAGTCCGAGCTGTATAGATGATCAATTCAGATTTTAACCCAGGCAAATATTTCTTGAAAAATCCTCCTCGGTGCTTCTAAGTTCACAAGTTATGAACTTTTTTATATCTCTGCAATCTCTTCCTGTATTAACTCTGAATTGCTTGACCGAAAATAATGTCTAGAAATGAAGGTTTGACGTTGTATTTATACGATTTTGACTTTAAAATGAAGGGATACGTCTTTTTGGAGGTAGGCCGACATGAAGGACAAGGATAGGTCGGCTCACTGCTAAGGTTAATTTTTCTTGATTTAAAAAATTCCATATCTCATCAACCGCTGGGAGTTTCGGGGCAAGTAAAGGCTCATTGGAAAGAGGAATAAGTCCTCTTTCAGATGGTCTAGCACTCATTGTGATAGGCTGCCTCCAATGTGCCAAAAGTGATTGGGACAGCAAGAGGTTATTAGGGCTTCTTCATTGTTATGAATGCCATGTAGCATCATGTATCAACAATGTCATCATATACTAATGCAGTGATATGTCATAGTGCAGCCTTCATCTTAGTCAAAGCCATATTGACATCAATGACAATCTGAATTAACATTTTCATATCTCTTTCTTTCGTGCATTTGAGGTTGTATGGATCCTAAGGAGAGGCTAGGCTAAGTATCAACCTCTCTTAGTTCCCCCGGCAGAATTATATTCTTTACTGAGCAGCTAAATAAACTATTTGTTTATGTTAGTTCCTCTGTCTCTGAAGATTGTTGCCTTCTGTGTAATTCCAATTTGTACTATTGTTGAGCCATTGAATGTCATTCTATATGCTTTCTTTCTGTAACAGACAACTAGTATACTCAGTTTGGGTAAGAAGTTAGTTTGTTATATTCTCGTAGTCTTCCTTCATCATTTATAGCCATGGTTATCTGTCAGGGTTGAGAGTAGACCTTTTGTTTGGACTTATGGGGGGAATTGTTTTTCATATCCAAAGTAGCCAGTCTAACTCATCAACAACCACCTCTCAAAACCCATATATCTGGCCACAGTGCTTAAAAGGTTGTTGTTCATTGACATGAACATTCAATTAGCCTAGTAACATTTGAGAGTCCTCTCTGGTTCAAGGGCCAGCATGAGCCTAAAGTAGGGTGAGCTTATTTCTTGGCACAGTTTCTAGCCAGTAAATTGTCTTCAAGAAATAAATACAACAAGGGGCATGCCCCCCACGTTTCCCATACTCTGTGGGTGGGAGGTGCCTATGGAAATGTTTCCCCGTGTCTCGCTTTCAAGGAAACTTAGGGAAGTGCATGGAGAAGCGTGGGGGGTACTTGGGCATGCACCCCCCTTCCCCGAAACAAACAAACAAAAAATAGGGATGCCTGGGAGCCCCACCCCCTGATATTTTGTTCAACAATTCTTTCAGATAAAACAAAGGTAAAGAAACAAGATTTGAGGAGTTTGTGACCTTGGTAATAAATCTTGCCTTTCTATCATTTTACTTAAGATTTTTAACATTACCATTAATTGTTTCAAGATGTTTGAGAGTGGTTCCAACCTTATCAAACTTCATATGGAGAAAATAGAATTTCATATCCCATTCAAAATTCAGCAAACTTAAGAGTTTTTAGGATTTTAGGATTGGCAAAGATTATAGCATTTCCTTTGGATTGCACAACAATAAATTTGAATTGGATGAATTGTTAATTGTTGGGATTTTATCATTGTTATTTTTTATTTTTATTTTTAAAGACGGGGACCCCTATGCTAGGGACCCTAACATCCCTAGCATCCCTGGGGAGGGGATTTGGGGGTGCACCCACACATCCCCCATCTGTGTCTGCTTGTTCCCAGACTCCCATATCTCTGATTTCAAAAAAAAAGGGCATTAGCATTGAAAGCTTAGATATTGTCTATCCCAAAAAAATGTGTCAGTGTCATTCTAGGGTTGGGATTAAATGAGCAAGGCCAAACCTAGGCCTTTCTTGGCAGAAAACTGGGAAATGGAACAACATAGGGTGTTGGGGCACATTGCACTTAATCACCTGTTTAGAATGAAGCATGTGAAATTTAATTACAAATAAATAGCAATGATGTTAGAAATCTAAGAGTTGAGTGCTTACTAAGAATTCTGATCAATTTTTTCAAACTCATATTTTAACCCTATTTTGGTTTTTTTGTATCCTTTTCTTAATGAACTTTCAGCCTTAGGGATAATTCTAATTTATTAATTGCAACAGCATATCAATCACTTTTCCATCAATCAATCAACTAGGCAGCTCAAGGAAACAAACATCAAATCATGTAAAAACTTATAAGATGATTCCCAGCTTCCAGGGGTGCATCCCCAATCACAAACTAGATCTGAATTCAATCTTGTTACAGCAGAATTTTACCTGCTACAAATCCACCCAGTTAGCTTCTCTTTGTTTGTCAATTCATCCAAGTAAATCTGCCTACACTTGTATCAAATCAGCATGATAAACCAGCACTACTAAGTTACTAACTATTCAAATCATCAAGAGAAATAAGCAATAAATCAAATCTGCAAGTACAGAAACTTTGGACAACGATGTACACTTCATATTAACATAAGAATGAAGTACACATACATATCAACAGCTTGTGATAAGCTTGTACATACAGTCTACTAACTTATCACAAACCAGGACTATTTCACAATGCTCTCCAAACCTAGCTAACGTAACTACAACAAGCTAGCATCACACCAACTGTCAAACCCTAACCTCCAACTCCTCCGAGTTAGGAATCCTTCCTAACATAAATTGGCTGCTCGATCACTTGCATAACACAAGTGTACCTCCAAGAACATCTTCACAGCACATGGCATCACCAAGCTCAAGAGAAGGCAAGGCATGTCACCAAGCACCATCAAGCATGGCATCACATTAAGCTCCCAGTCCTCCAAGCAAAGCATTGCACCATGCTCTAGATATTCACACTAGTGCTTTTGACTTCCTTTGATTTTACAAACCCTAGCTAATTTGCATCACACAAGTTCAAGGCTTACAAGACAACACTAACACTAACTAGCTAGTCTTCATGATCATCCTAAAATTTGAGTCCTCAAACCCTAGAACTTCAGCTCCTGCGTCAACACAAGCACCATGACCTCCATGGAACATCAAGAGTACAATATGCAAGTGTTCTTCCAAGCAAGGTATCACACCAAGCTCAAGACTTCTCCACTCATCAAACAAGGTTACTCATCTAGGACTCAATGAACTTACCCTGGCCTTCATGCATCACATAAGAACAAGGCCGCAATATCACCCAAAGCACTAGCTCTCTTCTTCTTGTCTTCTTTGTGGTTGGAACCCTAGCACTACCTTCTCTTGCTTCACAACAAAAGCCACATTCTTTACAAGATAATACAATATGTGAGCAACTCAAGCCAACAAGCAAAGCTTTTATCACAGTCTTCAAGTCCTCTAACATTGATGTTCTTCTCTATGATAAGCACGGGCCTTAATGCCCCCTTGCATCATACAAGCAAGGAATCCAAGAACATCTTCAAGCACTAGCATCCATCTTCACATCTCCTATAAAGTTTACATCACAAACCCTGGGTCTTTGTCACTACAAGACTTCGCCAAGGCAATTACAAAGATAGAATAATGAATAAATTAGCAATGAACAATAATTGGCTCTCTCCTCCCTCAATATAAATGGTTGAGACTGTGCAACATCAAACATGAACTAAGTCCACACAAGTAACATTATACCTAAATCATTAAGGCAACCCCACATGGAGCACTCTACAATGCAATGATGACAAGTGTCACATTAGGGTTTTACCCAACCTTAAAGTGGTGTGCCCTCAAAGCATGATGCCCCTCAAGCCCGACACCATTCGCCCAAGATGGTGCATTATCCAACAAGTTGTTAGCCCAATGCTCCCTCTTATATGGCGGCTTGTTCTCCAAGTTTCCTTATGCAAGGAATTGCTCCTCTAGTTGTGTACTACATATGCTCTCATGCACGTCACTCCCCAACTAATGGGCCAAGGTAGTCACTCGTTCCAATGCTTCTCCTCTCGACATATGTGTCTAGGTCCACAACCAACCTCTATGAAGCATGCTCCTCAACCCAAGGATCCTCAAGTCAAGTATCCAACTGCCAAGGTGTATGTCACATTGTCCTATGCTCTTGGGGCTAAGGGCCCTCCTCTAAGTGCCTAGAGCTTATCTTCCTAGGGAGGTACCCCGAATAATTAAGTAACCAACCCCCATATTATGTACACCTTGTTACCCATCTACATACATGGGCAACCATGTGAGGAAAAATTTCTCCTATGATGCATATTTCCAACTAGCAACCTCACATGCTCCTCAGACAGCAACCCCTCAAATACCTCCTATATATCATGCTCAATTGTCTCACCTAATCAGCATACTCATATAATGATAGTGGTTTGACACACGTAAGGTACAATCATATTATTCAAAATCGATCGGTTCAAACCGTAAACCGGTCAGTTCATAAGCCAAGGCCACCGGATTGGTAAAAAAATAGGGTTGACCTACCCTCCCCGCCAGTTTTTTGGTCAAACCAGACATAAATCGATTGGTATATCACAGAACCGGTCAATTTTCCCATAAACCGATCGATTATGTTATAAATCGGTCGATTTATTGCCAGGTTGGTTGCGACCCCACAGAGGGTTGTTTCACAGTTTTTTAAGTGGTTTTGAGGGAAACTATGGGTTGTTTTCCTCCAAAAACAGCCCCTCCAATCCTTTAAAAGGATGTCTCCCCTCTCATTTGCCTCACACATCTCATTTGGAGTTTTTGTGGGCTTCATTGTGAACTTGGAGAGTGTTGAGTTTTCACTGGAGTAATGGAACATCAGAGAGTTTGGGCTGAGTAGCAGCCACCATGCCTCTAAAAGCCAAGAATACTGCATGGGCTCATTGTGATATGATTGATGGCAAAATGATCTGCAAATATTGTCAAAAATCTATTGAAGGAGGGGGTATTAACAGGTTCAAGCAACACTCGACATGGATAGGAGGCCATGTAAAGCCATGTAGAGCACCAAATGAAGTAATAGGGCATATTAGGGCAAAATACCTTCAAAAGTTTGAGGCTCAAGTCACTCAACCAGCTAAGAAGTTTTTTGCCCAAGCAATTGAAAATTTTGAGAGTAGAGAGTCAACTAATTGAGTTTGATCATGATGAGAAGTGATAATGTTGATCACTAATATGTAGACTTGTAGTAGGCCAGTGGCCCCAAAGAGTGTAGCATTATTTTTGGATTCTAGAGACCATTTAGTGCCTCATTGATTATGTATTTTGTTGTTGATATGTATTTCACTCGATGCCGTTTTGATATATTCACCTTTACATGGTATATAGATTAGCAAACTTTGCATATTTTGTCTCTATTGGTTTGGAATCATGGTTTTAAATCTTAAATATATTTTTTTTCCTTAAAAAATAATTATTTCATGTATTTTTTTTTAAATTGGGCCATTGAGATCTAACCAGTCTCGGTTTGACCAGTTCCAGTTTGGAACCCGACTTATTAGGTGAACGGGTCCGATCACGGTTCTGGTTTTGAATACTGTGGGTACAATACCCATTGTTTCATGCAAAGTGTTTACAATAATCTATTGGGTATTTAAGTAAGGATCATGGGTGGAAGTCAAATAATGGATCATGATGCTTGGAAGTTATGCTTATTGTCTTATTTCACCTTAGTGATCATCAATTCCTTCTACTGCAGTGTGACCCCTAGAGTTTATCTTTCATTATTTAGGAGAGCCATGAATAGGAGGCCTTGATAGAGATAGTGTGTCCATGTCCTTCCATATTTGACACTTTCCACTCACTTCTTCTCCCTTGTCACTAATTTTGGGTTGGTTGTTGTCAATCGCTTGTGTTGGTTCCTTGTTTGTGTTAATTTTGGGCAACTAGGTCCAAACTCCATGTTGCATTGCTCATATAATGATGATTATATTTTTGTTGGATTCCTCTTTCGAAGAGGTGCAAGATTGATCTAAAGATCATCTTGTTTGGATGAGCAAAACCTATATTTTGATTTTATTTTTCCACACATGTGCAAATTGTCAAGGTCGGCCAGTTTTGTAATGTAGGCTCACAAGCCCCAACAGATGTGTCACACACCCTCGCTGATGGATATAAATAGGAGAGAGACGATGCTCATTTCATCATCATCTCATCACACATTCTTCTTGTGATCTGACTGGTTCATACAGCCTAGGAGAGGCTTCCATCCCTTACACGTGTGAATCTGAACCTAAAGAAGTTGCGGACTGTTTTAGGGCTTTTTGGTCGGCGTTGACCAGTGTTGACTTTGGGTCAACACTTGTGCTTTGACTTCAATTTCAGCACAGAAATTTCGATTTCTTGAGGCCGCATATGAGGGCACAAAAATCAAGGAGAAGCGTTGACTTTGACTAAATCTCTGTTGATTGCAGCTTTGACTGCAACATTGACTTCTGCATTGACCATCTGATGTTGACTTGCGTTGACTTTTTGGAGTTGTCTTTGAGGGGTGTGTGTGACACTTGGAGAAACGTTGAATTGGTTGTTGGAGAAGTTGGTTTGGCCAACTCAAGTCTTTGCTGGCTAGGGCATCCTGTTGACTGTTGTAACAAACATTTATCTCTATATTTGCTGGAAAAGAAGAATTACAAATTTTGATATATTATTTGGCTTGTCTTCTGTTGATCTATTATTATGTTCTATCAACATTTTACTTTCATGTTTTTGTGATTGCTAAATTGAATTGGGCCTATAAGAAAGATTGAAGTAAAACTGCATTAAGCATAGAACATACCATGGTTATCTAAATTTAACAGTTTGCCTCAACCTATGAGAAGAAGGAGCTTAGAAACGTCCAAAGGTTTATGCTACTACAAGAAAGCATAAAAGAGCAAATGCAAAGATAAAGGCAAGGGATGAATATAAAGTCAAAAGCCAAGATAGTTTGAGCTCTACCCCCTTATATGAAGCCATCACCCATAGTCCCATGCATATCATGCCTATCAAAGTGAAAAGAACTTAAAAAACATCCCACACTCCATGAACAATGAATTGCCCATACTAAAAAGTGGATTTAAATGAAATCAATGAAGCATGTTAAACAAGCTAATCAAAGCAAAGTTAAAGGGTAAGGGGTAGAAAAACAAAAGCTGAAAAAAAGGTAACTCAAGCACAAGTACTCCATCTACAAAGGCGCTCGTGAATGATGGTCTTACATAACCCATGCATAAGACTACGACACCTCTCATGAAGTCCACCCCTAATCATTTCACTAACCACATATGCCTACCACTTAGAATGGTCAACCTAGGAATTGTTCCTCCTTAGGCCATTTTTTTTTCACTGTCATTTGGGAGCACCTAATAGCGATAGTTGATGGCTCTCCCATACCTAAATTTGGAAACTTACATAAGGTCATAAGCTAGTGTGAAGTTTGTAGAAGATACCTAATGTGATTCACTTATTTTCTTTTTACATTAGATATGACCCACATTTTATGTTACAATGACTCTTGTATGCATGTTAGTTGCTCTCAGTTGATTCCTTGAGCCCATGCTTGATGATTATATATTGTTAAAATTGGACCTTAGGTCCAAACTCCATGTTGTGATGCTCAGATGAAGATTCCAATATTTGTATTGGATTCCTCTTTCAGAGAGGTGTAAAATCGATATAAAATTGATTTTAATCTGATGAGCAGAACATTTATTTTGAATTTATTATTTATAATAAATTTAAGTGCAGGTCGGCCTTAAGGTTTTACACCCCCAACAGATGTGTCACACACCTCAATGATGGATATAAATACGGTCAACGTTGGAGAGCTTTTCACTCATCTCATCACACATCTGCTCTCTCTCGATCTAGGTACGAGCTCCTTGGAGGACGAGCCAGCTTCCGATAGAGAAGAGCGGTTGTGGCAGAAGAAGGACGCGGTGCTGCAGCTAGGGTTTCCTAGGAAGTTTGACCAGCGTTGACTTTGGTCAACGCATGGTCCAAAGAGGCTGAAATTTATTGGAGACTTCGATTTTGGGAGGTCGTGCACACTGGCACAAGAACCGAGGTCAAAAGGTTGACCGAAGTTGGAGCTGCGTTGACTTTTATGTTGCTGCCCTGCGTTGACTTTTCTGGACAGCGTTGACTTTTCTAGAGTTGACTGTGTTGACTTGGTAACTGAGTTGAGGATTGTTGTGACACATTCTGGGTTGGTTGATCAAGGGACTTTGTTGGTTGAAGCATCTTGTTGACCGCCGTAACGCACCATCACATTTTTCCTGGTTTCTGGTTTGTTTTCCATAGATCCACTGGTATGTTCTATCAATATTTTACTTAACTGTTTGGGTGATTGTTGTAATAAAAGTAAAGTTGCTCAACCATAGAACATCTACAAAAATTTACATGGTATCGGAGCTGAGGTGAAGACAAGCCCTAACTTTAGCAATCACCATCTAAGAAAATGGGTTCCACAAGTTATGAATTCAAGGAGAATGACAAGCTGACTGGAAGGGATGACTTCCATGCTTGGAAGTTGATATTAGATCTCAAATTGGAAGACCATGATCTCATGGACCATGTACTGGATAAGATACAAGAACCTCCATCCACTGCTTCTGCTGCTGCTAAAACCAAGTATAAGAAAGGGGAGATCAAAGCAAAGCTGATGATCAGGGAATCCATTCATAAAAGTCTGGTAGCCTACATCTCTGAGTTGGGCACATCCAAAGAGATGTATGACAAATTGATCCTAATGTTCCAAGTTAACAATGTGAACCAAGTGCTATTCTTCAAGAATCAATTGAAGAATCTGAAGAAAGGCAGGGATGAGTCTGTTCAAACATTCTTTCTGAAATTGACCGAGATTAGGAACAATCTGCTGGCTATTGGGGAGACAATAGCCGATCGTGAGATGGTACTCACCACACTTGGAGGACTCCCATATGAATGGCAAGTATTCACCACTACCATTCTCAATAATAGTACTATTCCTAACTTTGACGAGCTACTGTCCAGATGCATGCAAGAAGAGACAAGAATGAAGGAATATGAAAATGACAGAAATGCTACCTATGCTGCTCATTCTAGGAAGAAGAACTCTGGTGGTCCTAAGAACAAAGGAAGAACAAGGGCCCAAGGAAAGAAGGGTAAGTGTTTCACTTGTCATAGGCCTGGTCACTATGCTAGAGAATGTCCCTTCAAGAAGGATTCTCCCGATAGTGATGACAACAACAACAAACGGAGGAATGGAAATCTAAGAAACGACAAATCCAGAGGAAAGAGGAAGGCTCCCTCTGGCGGAAATAATCAACCTTCTAAAAGGTCTAGAAACTCCAGGTATGAGGAGTCAAATGTTGTTGATAAAAGAAATGAATATATTATTGTATTTGCTCTCTCTGCTGCATCCCCGCCCGACACTATGGATGTCTGGCTGATAGATAGTGGTGCCTCAAGACACATCACTGGGTTCAAGGAAGCACTCTCTGACATGGTTGAGAAGGATACCAATCTGGAAATTATCCTTGGAGAAAATGCCACATATCCTGTGAAAGGGACAGGGACTGTGACCCTCCACTTGTCTCAAGGACAAGTCCTACATTTGCAGGATGTACTCTATGTACCAAAATTGAAGAAGAACCTTGTGTCTATATCAGCGATTGAAGACAAAGGCTTCAATGTGGCATTTATTGATTGGAAAGGTGCGCATGTGGAAGAAGAACCTCAAGGAAGCTATCGTGATTGGTTTTAGAGTTGGAACACTCTACCAGGTTGAAGGAAGTCCACTAGGAGCTATGACATGTGATACTATGCGACAAACTGAACTATGGCACCGGAGGTTTGGTCACCTTCATTACAAGGCCCTTCCCGAAGCAAGGAAGGTGGTGACTGGGATGCCTGATTTTGGAAATAATCATGAAGGTGTATGTAAGGGTTGTGCCGAAGGAAAGCATACAAGGGGACCTTTCCCCTCAAGTGTCACGAGAACTCGATATTTTTGTTAAGGCCATACGGTCTGCCTTACGGTATCTTTTCCATGAAAGAGCGCTCCTACCCGGGAGGATGTTCTTACTATATGATCGCAGTGACTTCTCCCCGCAAAACACAGATTTGCTTCTTGAAGAAGGATAGAGGGGCTTTCCGCGCTTTGGTTGGTACCTTCAAAGCCTTGGTGGAAAATATGGCAAGGAAGAGTCCCAAGATTTTGAGGACCGACAATGGCACTGAATATGAGTCAAATGAGTTCAAGGACTTTTGCAGAGAAGCTGGCATTAAGAGGGAGACTACCACTGCCTATACTCCTGAGCAGAATGGCGTTGCTAAACGAAAGAACAGAACCATTGTGGAAGCTGCTCGTGCCATGCTATGTGACCAGGGTCTACCGAAGTTTCTATGGGGAGAAGCTGCAAATACTGCTGTATATATTCAAAACCGATGCCCTCATTCCGCTCTGGACTCCAAAACTCCCGAAGAGGTTTTCACTGGTAAGAAACCTGATGTCTCACATTTTAAAATTTTTGGATGTCCTGTTTATTTTCATGTGCCAAAAGAAAAGAGAAGTAAGCTGGATGCTTCTGGGAAGAAAGGAATGTTTGTGGGCTACAGCGAAACCTCTAAGGCCTATAAGGTCTATGTACCTGGTCAAAGGAAAGTAGAGATATGCCATGATGTCACTTTTGACGAAGATGCTTCCCTGAAGAAAGTAGTAGATCTTCCAAGATCTGAGGAAAATCATGAAGCAAGGCTTGGAAATCAAGAAGAGCCGCGGGATGAGACAATGCCTGATGTTGAAGGACCAATGGACCCTATCGATCCATCTCCTTCACTGGGAAAGAGACCATCATGGCTCAAGGACACCCTCGAAGATGCTGAGGGACATGCTGCCCCAAGGGGGACATTCGTGGACGAGCGAGTACGGATACCAAGGTGTCCGTTTGTACATTCATTGTACAATACGAACTGGATCTTTGAAGAAAGCATCAAGTCTGGAAGGATGTTATGCACGAAAAATATGAGTCCATAATGAAGAATGATGTCTGGGATGTGGTTCCAAGACCGAAGGACAAATCAGTTGTCACCGCAAAATGGCTCTACAAGATCAAGCATGGATCTGATGGAAGCGCTGAAAAGTTCAAGGGAAGGAATAGACTATGATGACATATTTGCACCTGTGGCACGATATACCACCATTCGATCAATCATAGCCCTTGCTGCTACGCAAGGATGGAGTCTTCATCGGATGGATGTCAAGACCGCTTTTCTGCATGGTGCAATAAAGGAAGAGGTGTATGTGGAACAACCTCTGGGATTTGAAGTTCAGGATCGAGACACTCATGTCTACAGGTTGAAGAAAGCCCTCTATGGGTTAAAGCAAGCACCCAGAGCTTGGTACGAGAGGATGGATAGTTACTTGATGAAGTTGGGCTTCACTCGAAGTAATGCTGATCCGAACCTTTACTTCAAGGTTGTACAGGGGAAGCCTCTCATTCTAGTGCTATATGTGGATGACCTCTTCCTGACAGGTGTTGACCCTCTCATTCATCAATGTAAGAGGGAGCTCGCTGCTGAGTTCGAGATGAAGGACCTAGGGCTGATGCACTACTTCCTAGGCCTGGAGGTCTGGCAGAGACCTGGAGAGATTTTCCTTTCTCAAGGAAAATACATTGTGAAACTTCTAGAGAGATTTGGTATGGTGGACTGCAAGTCCGTGTCAACACCGATGGAACTCAACTTCAAGAAGTTGAGTGGCAGCGCTGCTGGGCCTATCTTGGCCAATCCTAGTGAGTACCGTCAACTCATAGGAGCTTTGATGTTCTTAGTGAACACCCGACCAGATATATGTTTTGCAGTGAACACTTTGAGTCAACAGATGGTTGAGCCTCATCATTTTCACTGGGTTGGTGCCAAGAATTCTCTGAGATATCTTCGGGGCACGATAAACCATGGGCTGAGATACACTGCCGGGAGTGTGACACTCCGTGGATATACTGATGCCGATTGGGCTGGCAGTGTGGTGGATCGTAAGAGCACATCGGGATGCTACTTCAATCTTGGTTCTGCTTCGATCTCATGGATGAGCAGGAAGCAGAAGTCGGTGGCTTTGAGCACCGCGGAGGCCGAATACATTGCTGCTAGTATGGCCTGCTGTGAAGCAGTTTGGTTGCGAAAGCTCTTTAGTGAGTTGTTTGGACATGTGCTAGATACCATTGTGATACTCTGTGATAATCAGAGTGGGATTCGTATGACTGAGAATCCTGTGTTCCACGACCGATCCAAGCATATTGATATCAGGTACCACTTTATCCGGGATATGGTACAGCGAGGCATCGTAAGGCTCGATCATATAGGAACTGATGAGCAGGTCGCGGATATTCTCACTAAGCCCCTGGGGAAGGTCAAGTTCCTAACCTTCCGTGAGAATCTTGGTATCGTGGAACGACCCTATGATGTGGGTCTCGTTGGACAATGAGCTCTGGGAGCTCTGGGGGGCTTTGGGGATAGCTTCTCGGAGCTATAAGCACTCACGGGGCTAGGCTTGCCGAACCTTGTGGTGCTTCTGCCCCACCGTTGTGATTATTGAGTTGGTTCACCTCTCATTATATGTGCCCCGTATGCATCCTACCCATTGAGTTCAGGGCTCATGGGAAGTACCTCTCATTTGGCCAATGAGGTGGGAAAAGCTAGAGACTAGTAGCAAATACTGATGGACGCATCAGAGATTGCCGTACTCTCTACCTAGGATGGCACGGTCCAACCACTTGATCTGGGATCAAGTTTAGTGAGGTCTGGGACCTTTGCCTGACTTCGGGTCAAATGAACCAACTTCGGGTTGGTTGGAGACTCTTTGTGAGTCTGATAGAGGTTTCGAACCTCTGGGCTGAATATGTCAGCCGAGGGATGATGTCTTTGTGACTGACCCACTTCTGTTCTGAAATAAAGAGGCCAGCAAAGCAAGTTACGGCGGGATGACGCACGATGTTTGATTGCACTGATGGATGGAGTTCTCCCATGTTGTGATGCTCAGATGAAGATACCGATATTTTTATTGGATTCCTCTTTCGGAGAAGTGTAAGATTCATATAAAATTTATCTTAATCCGATGAGCAGAACATTTATTTTGAATTTATTATTTATAATAAATTATATGTGCAGGTCGGCCTTAAGGTTTTACACCCCCAGCAGATGTGTCACACACCTCAATGATGTATATAAATACAGTCAAAGTTGGAGAGCATTTCACACTCACTCATCACACATATTCTTCTCTTCTCTGATTTAGTACGAGCTCCTTGGAGGACGAATTCAGCTCACACGTGGGAAAAAGGATGAGTTTGTACAGCCAAGAAGAAGGACGCAGATTGCTGCAGCTAGGGTTTCCTAGGAAGTTTGACCAGCGTTGACTTTGGTCAATGCATGGTCCAAAGAGGCTGAAATTTATTGGAGACTTCGATTTTGGGAGGCCGTACACATTGGCACAAGAACCGAGGTCAAAAGGTTGACCGAAGTTGGAGCTGCGTTGACTTTTATGGACAGCATTGACTTTTCTGGAGTTGACTTGTGTTGACTTGGTAACTGAGTTGAGGATTGTTGTGACACATTCTGGGTTGGCTGATCAAGGGACTTTGCTGGTTGAAGCATCCTGTTGACCGCCGTAACGCACCATCACATTTTTCCTGTTTCTGGTTTGTCTTCCATAGATCCACTGGTATGTTCTATCAGCATTTTACTTAACTGTTTGGTGATTGCTGTAATAAAAGTAAAGTTGCTCAAGCATAGAACATCTACAAAAATTTACATATATGGTCCTTTGGAGGACATTCATGATGCTTCCCATACTTCATGGATGATGACACATACCCTTTTGGGGGGGCGTTGGAGACTTGCTATTGGACATTAGAGACTTGTTAATGAGTGTTGAATCATGAGATGACTTGGTATGCTTCTTGACACACTCCATCATCCATTGGACCATGGGTGTCACCCCTTGAAGCGAAGACATTACATGCATGAACTTGATGTGTAACTTGAAGAAAGCATAGAGCCCCCCTGATGACGTTGCACCCCTTGTGATGATGAGATGGCACCTTATGATGATGTGACATGCTTTTGATGAGGAGGTATGACTTTTGACGATGCATTGTACCTTTTGGGGGAGAGACATGACCTTTGGAGCATTTACACCCCTTACTGGAGATGATCGCGCCTTCTACACTCACATGTGTGACCTTTTGAAGGGAAATTTTCATGTTTTGGCATTGTATATTCATTTTGGAGGCACTTTTGGGATTGGCTTGAGACCTATCGACCTTATATCATGGATATTACGTATTTTTAGGGCTTTTGGTGGATATTAGCCTAATTAGACCAAGCACTTGGTTTCCCTTGTATAAATATGGAAGTTTTGTCCTTCATTTGGATCATTGCACATTGTGAAGAGATCACTTCTATTGGATTAGTATCTTTTTTTCTAGTTCACTATAGAGAGCAAGCTGAGTGACTTTCTTTGGGAGACTTGTGATATGGATGGATTCTCTTTTCATGGATGATTATTGTGAACTTTGATGGATAAATGCTAATTAATGTAAGCTTATCTTGTTTACATCGGTGGATAATGGTTATTAAGTATTCACCAAAGTGTCGTCGATATTTTTATCTCATCATTCTCCTTAGACAAGGTTTTTCATGAAGTTCTTTGAGGTGACCTAAATGGAGCTTTCTCCTTTATTTATATTTGAAATTTGTAGGACACCTTAGGATTCTAAGGGGCATAAGTGGGCCTCCCTTAGTCTTTGAACCTGCATCCATGACTTTTCTCCCAAGTTTGTTGATCCTTGACTCCATTAGCCATAGATTGAGAAAGGCACTAGTCCTCTCTCTTGTGACAATTACCTATACTTTAAAAATCATTATTTTTATTGCTTTCGGGTAAATTGAGGTTTAATTGTAGCAAATCATTTGTTTTCAGCAATGTTTAGCTTGGATGTTATTGTCCTAGGGTAATAAATTATTTTAAACATATGGAATAACCAAAAGTGTCATTTGAGGAGTATTTTTCAGCTATAATTTAGGGCAGAAGTTTAGGGTTTTAACTTTTAATGTTGTTACATGCTCTTTTACCACATAAAATTGTTGAAATCTGATCTCTTCTTTACTCTCGTCATAGCCCTTAATTTTTCAGTTTATTATCATAGGTTTTGGGGCTAGTTTTGCTGTTGTTATAAACTAGGGTATTACTGCAATTTATGATTTTTCGTGCTAATTTACTTCAGAAAGGTGTAATTTCTTGATTGTGTGTGTTTTGGGACCTTTCTTAAGTCTATATTGATTGACCTAAGTCTCTCAAATAACCATGGGATCCTTTGAACTCAAATCTAGAAATTACTTTTAAATCCACCATAAACTCTAATTGTTTGATCTCCTAGATTAGTGGAAATAAAAGTAGAAGCCTTAGAGGGCTCTTGACTTGGTTTGACTAGGCAATTTGATCCCTAAGATCAACTAGGGAAGCCTCCCTTGTGTTGGATTGCATCCATCACTGGAACAATAAGAGCAATTGTTGAGGTGATAGTGGTAACTCTGCCATGTTACTCACTGCCTTAGTCATCTAGTGTAGTTTTGCACTAAGGTTCAAGATTTTGTTGCAACACACCCAATGGGTTATCATCATGTCACATCAAATGACAACCTCCTAGGTAACTGCACAATGCTAGCACTCTATCAAAGATCAAGCATCCACTCAAATTGAGCCATCTATATGTCCATCAAGTATCACCAAGGGACTAGGAGAGCTTGCACTTTCCTAGCTAAGTGAAAACACTTTTGGAGTGACCCCAAAAGCTAACAAAAGACATAAGCACCGAAATCTTAGAAACCATCTACCCTAGGAAAATGTGTCAGTGTAAATCTGGTGTTCAGATTATATAAGCAAGAAATGCAATGCTCTAAAATGGAATCCATGCCACAGTAAAAAGGAAATAAAACCTAGGGGACACATTGTACTAATTGATTGTTTTGAATGAAGTATATTAAATTTAACCTCAAATAAATAGCAAAAGATGTGAGCACTGCAATCTTAGAAACTGTGTATGCTAGAAAAATGTCAGTGTGAATCCAATACCCCTATGGTGTCCTAGTATGCTGAATACGTTTTCAAGGATTTGAAAGAAAAATGCAAAAAATATAAGGATTTATCATTTTTGTTACATTTCTATAAATCAAAAATAATGCAAAACAGAAATTATGTCTTTGGAATTGCTAACGTTACATTTATCTCGTTAATCCACCCTTCAAGATACAGTCTACGGTCTCATACACCACTGCATTGTTCTTCAGGTGGGGCAGATTTTAATCTATAATCATTCATATAAAGTGCACAGTCAACCAATACCCATCGATACGATCTTGTCCTAGAAGCCAGAACATCGTCTGCTTGAGTTTTGGACAGAAAAAGTCATGATTATAAGCTACGCCTTTACAGGCATCTATTTATAATCTACAAAACCATAAACTCACTGTAGGTGTTAATCCATCAGATTCATGACATAACACACTCATCATTCATGACTTAATGCTCAATTTACATATATAATATAACGGTTCATTCTTCACCCAATCAAAACTTAATTCTATAACCTTTCTTAGCAATATGTTCAATCAGCATTCACCTGAAAAAAGCTCAACCAATAAAAAGAATATTTGCTCTATCGTGTAATATTTCGACTGTAGTATAAAAGCATTTTTATTCTTCGAACCAAAAAAAAAGAGCGGCCCGTTAGTCCATAGCTGTGTACCCTGCAGAGAGGGCATGTCCTACTCACATGTAATAGTGCGCATTTTAACTTGGCATTGGGACAGATTACTATCCCACACACGCATTCACAGTACCATATTCAGTTATATACTTCAATACACAGCTCCATTTAGAGAGAGAATCCCACTTACATTATTGAATCATTTCCCACAGTAGCCAAAGACAGAAAACCCAATAGTTTATTGTTGCAAACTATCATGTCATACTATATTATACTATATTTTTTTCACTGAGACCAACACAGGTACAATTCTTAGATGATCAAAGCCCCAATACATATATCATAATTGCACCAGTCAAAAATGCCTTTATAACATTGGGATAATTCAAATTGTTCAGCCAACTAAATAAGATAAATATTCAGTCCAACTAACACTATCGTATGGGTTGTCCAATTTGACAGAAAACAGTGAAACAGATACAGTATTGAGATGAATAATAACTCATAATTTAATCGTTTATGCTTAACATAACTTAGCTGGCATATCCCACACAAATACAATTACCCAACGAGCGAGAGACCAAAGGACTCTGTATCAGAAAACTACTCGAAACTGGGGAGCCTCGGGATCCCCTGTTGGGAGGATTTCCCATCGACAGGGCTCAATATCATTGGAAACTGGACAATAACCAGCTAATGTGGTTCCATCTTCTGACTTGGCAGCTAACCCGAATTCAAAGACAGATGTTTCTGTGGGCCTTGGGACCTCCATGGCAGCGCCATTGTACGAATCCGTGGCCTGTTTGGCAGATGGTGTGGTTGAAGCAGTTGACAGCGAAGGAGGCTTTTTGGGTTTTTCTTCGGCTGCCTTCTTGCTGCTCCTCCAGAATAGCAAACCCATATTGTTCTTCTAAGCTCAGGAATCTGTGGATGCAGGGCCCAAATGAGACGGTGGTTTAACTTCAGGACAAATAAGTTTAGATAGCGTAATATCTAGTATTTTTTAGCAAAACCAAATAGCAGTATTCTCGAAATTACCGTGGATTAGGTGGGTGTCTGGGTGGAATCTCCTTCACATCTGTATTAAAGGATCAAAATTGGATCGAGTGGGTAATTCTTTGGTGGAGGTCAAAAGTGGACCGATTGGGTGTGTGTAGAGGTTGCTGCGGTTATGAAAATATATTTACAATGTAATTATTAGTGTGGAGACAATTCGAATAGGAAAAGTATATTATATAGAAATTGGATGGTTATTTGGTTTTAAAGTTTTATGGATAAAATAAAATAATTTATCAAATATAAATAAATCAATAATAATACAAAATAAAAAAATTGTGAAATATTTGAAATTAAAGTTGAAATAATATAGGTTATAGGGTATAGAATAGATGATGATAGGGATGATAGCAGTGTTTTGTTAAGATGTTTCGTGATGAAAAGTTCATTGGTTTGAAACTTTGTAGGCAAAAATCTAGTCATGTTAAGGGTCGGTGTGGCTAGGTTGAGTGCATCTTCAAGTGATGGCTTTGATGGCTTAGATGCCTTGTGTCGTTGTTACTCAAGCCACAAGTTAGGTGTATCAGTCATCTCACGACTCACATTACCTAACTAACAAACAAACAAAAGTCGAGATAATATAATATTATAATTTAATTTATGATAACATTATTAGAAATATATAAATGATTAGATCACAAATTAGTGTGTCAACTGAGTTTATCTTAGGTGGTTGGGTGGAATTCTTGTTATCCTTCCCACCTCATGAGAGAGGTCAATTTATTTCCTTGAGTAGTCCCCACTTCCCAAAAATGTTTGTCAATTGAGTTTAGTTAGCGCTATTAAGCGAGTAAATATTATGGGCTACCCCCAATGCCCAAAATTTAGATCGGAAATCCATGCTAGAGTTATTTAGTTGTTCAATTATATTGTTGTTTATTTGTTATTATTATATTTGTTAAAGATGACATCAATGCATTTAGGTTACATGACTAAACCTTTTGAATGTATGGTGACATCACAATGTAGGACCGCACAACAAAGGATTTCAATGTGTTTATAATGCAATTTTATTCGTCAATTTGATATGCACTAAAGATTGATCAATGGAATGTGTGTTCCACGTTGGTGTTTTTTTCATTCTACACTTCTAATACAATAATTAAATCTATGCACCTATACTTGAGAAATTCAAGGTTGAATCTATGTTCAACATGGCTTTAACAACATCTTACTCTTGTCAGTTGTTGATGCCCACCAATACTCCTATGAGTTGAAAATACTTCCTCATTTTCTCTTGGATATACCACTTTACAACTTAGATATATTGTCCTGTTAAACTATTTGATAAAGTTTCAAGATGTTGTGTTACCCAAAAATTAAAAATAGAAGACAGGGATAGTGTAAGACCTCGACTATAGATGGAAAAAAGGCAAGCTTCCATGTCAAGCACGAGTCTTACTACAAATAAATGGAACACTCAATCACACTTAGAAGGACGAAAGGGATGGATTAGTGACCATTTAAGTTTCCTTCCACTGAATGAGTAGGAGCACCTTAGTACACAATCCAGCCATGCAAAATTATTGATCACTTTTTCTATAAAAGGAAAATTAACAACGTTAAGAGAAAAATATTGTGGAGGACAAGAAAGACTCTCCTCAATAGGTGGTGTTAATTTGGCAGCTCAAAGACAAATTCCAACCATGGAACAAGATTCCTCTTTTCGAGAGGACCAATTTTGACTATTGAAGTGCTCAATTTGGACAAAGGAAATGTTTTTTGAATTAAAAGCCCACATGTGCATATTTGATCAGGTGCACCCTAAAGCAAAATGGACACCCTTGGAAGGATATAAATATAAGTGACCTTAATCTCATTTGAACATCTTAGATCATTCTTCTATTCTCTTTCATGTTTTTGGCTCACACGTGTCTGAGGCAGTTCGTGGAGATTGGCTTGGACACGTCTGAAATTACAGGGTTTGAAGCTCGCACACGTGTCTAGGGTTTTTAGTCATAGTTGCATCCTTGTAATATGCAATTTTTGGCTATATTTGTAAGCATGCAAGCCTATGTCTGCAGCTGGAGGATTTTAGTTGCATGCATGACACATCTTCCCTCTAGCTGGAACTTAAACGTTGAATTTTTCAGTTGACCAAAGTTTTAGCTCGTTGACCGCAGTGTTCAACACTTAACCGCAAGCAATCACAGTTGATCGCGGGCTTTTGAATCAAGGTTTTGAGTATTAACATTGTTGGGTTCTTCTCATGGATATTGTTTAGTTGATTTTATTGGATAAATTTATGGTTGTTGATATGGATCACTATACTCTCTTCTTGTTGAATCATTCAATGACAATCTAATAAAAAGAAGAATTTGAAAGGGTTTTCCCATAGTGGGTTTTGCTCTCGTCTCCGACCAATCCTAGTATCTCTATGTGTGAATGTTTTTCTTCTATTGTTCCTTTATGTTTGTTGCATTGATGATGATGTTGTTCTTTCTACATAATTGCATATGTTGTTGAATAATGGTATAAATCTAAATAACGTTATGATGTTATGGGGTGGATTTAATATGGAAATAATGAAAAGCAATTATCAAAGCAAAGAACAATGTAGCCCTAAGAAAAATCAACATGGTATGAGAGTTGGGTTGAAGAAAAATCATTGAAGATCATCTCTATTAAGACACATTTTATGGATACAAGAGAGGATGGAGGAGACCTAAAAAAATTCTAGGGTTTGAAGGAAACCCTAAGCAATTACGTTATTAGGGTTTGATGGACATTGTGAGTTAGGGTTTGGGAGAAACCCTGGCTTATGGCAAAGATTTGAGATATGCAATCTAGAAACCCTAGCATGATTAATGTAGATATGTTCAAGCACTTGTGACAGATTTGATGAAGCCCTAGATGGGATAGTCTCTATTAGGCTTTGAAATTGGTTGAAATATTAAATGAAACATTATCATATAGATAATGGATGGTAATGACTCTTGAAGGTTGGCTCAAGAGGGAGGTGATCACCTCTCGTTAAAGATAAGTATTTTCCAATTTATATCTTTACTTTTGTTTTGTTTAGACCATTGATTATACTTCTTGCATGTATATGTGGATATTTTGATACGTCTAATGTCTTGATGAGATGTGATAAGTGGATCCTTCTTGAGGATCATATGAGATTGAGGAAAAGATGGCTAGTGCAGGAAGAGAAGAGCTACATCTACCCATGACAAGGAAGTTGACAAAGTTCTCCCACTACCAATGTCAAATAAGAAAGTGCACACACATGTGAATATTACAAGGTATATGTGATGTATTGTTTCAATGTTATGTTTCAGGTGCAATAGTGGATGGCAAGAAAAGCACCTAAGGTATGATGAGAATTCCTCCTTCACAAATGGTGCATGTATGCATATGATAGTGACTTTGATTCATGATACTTTTGATGAGATGGTGCACCTGGTAATGGACAAGTATCTTACTAGACATGTTGAATTTCTTGATTCTATAAAGCTACTTAGAAACATAGATTTTTGATATGTTGATATACTCGATATTTGACAAAGCATCTCACATCTTAGACATGATGGATTTCATAAGAAAGCTAACTCATTATTTTGACATATTGTAGCTTGATACTATTGATATTATTAGATCTGAGACTTTTGTGATCCATAATGTAGATAAATGTCTTTCGGATTAATCATTAGATGGTTCAAAACATTCTTTATCATAGACCAAATCCTAATGATGTGATTAATCCGAAAGACATTTATCTACTATTGATATTGTTTGTGATAAGCATGATAATCATGAGGATGGAAGTGTAATGATGAGATTATTGATCAAGATCTCCTTGTTGACCTTGGCTTAGTAATTATGACACATGGTAAAATTGGATGTCGCGATTTGATGATTGAATAAATTTAAAAGAAGTGATGAAGTGATTATGATCCGTAAATTATGATGAAGCACTTAACAACTGCCCTGATTATATGACTCTAACCCTTGATAAATTTTATGTCATGTTCATATGAGATAATGAAGTAGCTGATATTGACATGTTATGACCTTGATGAATATATGTGTTAGAACCTGATAGGGCCTTTTTATGATCTGACAGTTTTGTTGATGCATGACAAGATTATAGACAGGTTGATGACTTGAATGATGATGACTGAAGTGGCTTTCCATTCAAAGGGAGAATCTCTCCATAAGATCCTACTATTATCTCTCCATAAGATCCTACTATTATTTTCATTAAATGTATAAAAGAATTTTTATTGTTGAAGTTTTCTCACATAAATTGACAAATATATGATATTGTTGGTTTGCAACAAGTTCTGGTTAGAGAAGAGAGAGTTTCCCTTAGTATAATCCTCAACCACACGGAAGCAGGCTTAATAGTGTGGTTGGAGCCTATGGGTGCGGTTGTGCCTATAGGTCACAAAACTAGAGCCTTATGCAGTGCACCTGGAACATGATAGTCCTACAGATATGGAGCAATCAACAGAAAGTTCTTTGAGCAAGGAAATTTGAATATTTGACTTACTATAGATAATATGAATGTGTTGACTATACTTGTGTTTGCAGGTGACCGAAATATGCATATCAATATGTCATTTTGATTTAACCATTGAAGCTAGTCTATGACATTATTTGATAAGAGTTGCAAAAGTTTGAAAACTTTTAGTTGATTGATATAGATAAGCAATGGTTGGAGTTTTGACATGATGCTTGATGATTCATATATATGTTTTGGGCTATGGATTGATTGAACACGTTGTGATAACAAATTAGGGTTTTAAGTCAATGACTAATGATTTGACTTGATAACTGATGGTTTCCATTGATGACAATGCTATGTGGGCACTGTGACTTTCAATGATTGATGTTAGCATTGACTCTCTATATTAACTTCATTGGATTGAGCACATTGGTTGTAGTACAAATTGTTGAAGTGTGCAATAATCTCATAATGTATGGATGGAACTTATTTGACTAATTCTTGGTATATGCATGAAACTTATATGACTTGTCCCTGATGTATCCATTCATATTTAATGGCAGAAATGATTCATGTTATGATCATTAGGATGGCTTGATAAAGTTTGATTGGATAATGCTTGGTAAATAAAAGGTTGTTGTAACTAGGTATTTGCAAGAGAGCTCCAACTCACACTTGATCCAAAAGAGTTTGTTACAGTGATATTGGCATAAATTTTTATGACTTCGATAATAGTTTTGATTCGGCATCTAATGTTTGATAAGCTGACTTAGTTGATTTGATTGCACAGTAATGATTTGTGTGAGGCTGAGCATATTTGTTTGGTCAAGTGTTATGTTTTCAAAAAGCATTGTATAGAGCAATCTCACCGAGCCTAATATGTCTGCATTGACATTTATCTAATGAAGCCAGGAAGATGTGAAAATCCAAACCTTTACCTCAAAAGAAGTCCAAGGTATGACTTGGATTTTTGTTTTATATGTTAATAGTCTATTCTTGACAAGTAATGAGACCATGATGATCAAAGTAAGAGGAAGATGGCCTTTAAAGGAATCATGACATGATGAATTACATTATAAAGTTGGGAAAATAAAATATGTATTATGAAGCTATTAAATAAGGTGGAAATGTGAATCCTTGGACACTTCGATTGAATTTCAAGAGATACTATTAAACCTGACTTGGCAACCGACTGTTGATTGAAGCATTGATGTTTTGTATGATCACTTGTCTATGTATGTGTGTGTGTGTGTGTGTGTGTGTGTGTGTTTTGCATAAAACTTGATTGAGTAGCTTCATACACATTGAGTTGTCGTCAAGCACCCTTCGAGATATTTGGATGGGATGATCAATTTTTTATCTAAGATATTCTTCTTATGATATGTGATTGCATGGATGTACTGATACTATTTGGGTTTGTTATAGATGAGATGAGAACATGTGGGTGTTGCTTTTGTATGAGATATTCCATGATATTGTGGATGAGAATTTTGTAGCTTTAAGCACGACTGAGGTTGAGTATGATGTTGCTAGCATTGCTAGTTGTAAGGCAGGGTGAAGAAACTTTTTTTTTAAATTATTTTGAACAAGTTTTGGATGTGACAGTGATACATTGCGATGATAAAGAGAGGGACCCGATTGGCAGAGATTCCCATATATAGATAGGACTAAGATATCTTCAGTCAATGTTGGTGTATGAGACAAGCTTAGGCTTGTGGTCACTGCCTCCATGAGATGGAGGATGAATAATGTATCATTTTTGTGATATCTAATTTTGTTCTAATATAATGTTTGATTTGATGTCTTGTATGAAAATGATACTATTTTTATTGTGACATAATGATTAATTCGATAATAGATATGAGCATGATGATATATTTATGATCTGCAAGTGCGGGAATGATCAAGAACACTGAGCCAACGCTTCCCCTTTGTTTGAGCTTTGAGGGTGAGGAATTGAGATGCAGGGCTCTTGGGGTTGAGGGATATCTGGAAAATAAGGTCGTAGATGTTGCTTCCTATCTGTCACCCATAGGGTGTGTGTGTTCCTTATCTACTTTTACAAGTCAGGTATCTCCCCCTATCTTGGTATAACAGAGTATACCCCAGTTGACATCATACCCACAAGTTAGGGTTTGTAATAGCCTTGGTGAAAATTCCATGTAATAAATTAAAATAATAACCACGGTTGATGGGACATGTATTCCAAGTTGAACGTTGGGAAAAACATCCTAGCGGGTGTTCACTTTGGTTAATATGGCTAAGGAAATTGGCAAAGGCAATGGAAAATGCTTTGGAAATGAAACAAGTATTTTTGGCACATTTATTTAGGAAAATAATGAAAATTAGGAGAAAGGGGAGGTGAAAGGTCATAGGTTGCATGTGAGGAGGAAAATGAAGGAAAATAATGGAAAATGAAGAAAATAGAGGCCTTATTAATAAAAAGACTTTTGAGGAACGGTTGGTAAGCTTTGATTAGTTCAGTTTTGGAGCTCGCTCATTATTCTCTCTCTCTAACTCACTCTTGGACACTTAGAGTTTCTTGGACAATTTTGGTATGGACCAAGAAAGGAAAGAAAGCAAGAAGAAGGAGGAAGCAAGCAAGGAGAAGCAGTAATCAAGCAGCTATAATAGGATTCTTGGAAGGTATTGATTTGCATGTATGATTTCCTTGCTAGATTTTGCATGCATGGTATTGCATGTGGTTCTTTGTTGTATTCGCATGGGTTTTCGTTGGGTGTGACAATGTATTCAGCCTATCCTTTCCATTTATGGATAGCCATGGTGTTGTGGAGTTCTCATGTTTGGTTTAGCTGGATTTTCGGATGGATTTGAAGCTGAGTGAGGTGGATCTCCCAATTGATATAACACATGGCCTAGTAACCCCTTAACCAGACTATGGCTTGTGGTAAAGCCGGATAGTGTGTTGCCTCGGTGAGCCTAGGAATCCTCGACCGTTGAGTGGCGAGATATACGGTAAATCCTATAGGTGGTTTCCTCGGTTTAGAGCCTAGTGATCCAAGTTTGGATTGTGGTAAATCTTGAGAGGTGGGTGCTCTTCGTTTGGGCCTAGTAGTAGCCGGATGGGATGTATGGAAAAACCTGGAGAGTATGTCTCGGTTTAGGTCACAGTGATCCCTGATTCATAATATGGATTGCGATAAAGCCTGAGAGACTGGGTCAATTTCTTTCCTTAAGTAGTCCCAACTTCCCAAAAAATGTTTGTCAATTGATTTTAGTTAGTGCTATTAAGTGAGTAAATATTGTGGGCTACCCCCAATGCACAAGATTTAGATCGGAAATCAGTGCTAGAATTATTTAGTTGTTCAATTGTATTATTGTTTATTTTTTATTTTTATATTTGTTTAAGATGACATCAAGGCATTTAGGTTACATTACTAAACCTTTTGCATGTATGGTGACATCAAAATGTAGGACCACACAACAAAGGATTTCAATGTGTTTATAATGAAATTTTATTCATCAATTTGATATGCACTAAAGACCGGTCAATGGAATGTGTACTCCACGTTGTTGTTTTTTTCATTCTACACTTCTAATACAATAATTAAATCTATGCAGCTATAATTGAGAAATTCAAGGTTGAATCTATGTTCAGCGTGGCTTTAACAACATCTCACTCTTGTGAGTTGTTGAAGCCCACCAATACTCCTATGAGTTCAAAATACTTCCTAGTTTTTTCTTCGATGTACCACTTTAGAACTTAGATATCTTGTCCTTTTAAACTATTTGATAATGTCTCAAGATCCTGTGTGACCCAAAAATAAAAAATAGAAGAGAGGCATAGTGTAAGACCTCTGCTCTAGATGGGAAAAAGGAAAGCTTCCATGCCAAGCGCGAGTCTTACTGCAAATAAATGGAGCACTCAAACACACTTGAAAAGACAAAAGGGATGGATTAGTGACCATTTAAGTTGCCTTCCACCGAATGAGTAGGATCACCTTAGTACACAATCGAGACATGCAAAATTATTGATCACTTTTTCTATAAATGAAAATTACCAACGTTAAGAGAAAAATATTGTGGAGAACAAGAAAGACTCTCCTCAATAGGTGGTGTTAATTTGGCAGCCCAGAGACAAATTCCAACCATGGGACAAGATTCCTCTTTTCGAGAGGACCAATTTTGACTATTCAAGTGCTCAATTTGGACAAGGGAAACTGTTTTTGAATTAAAAGCCACATATGCATATTTGATGAGGTCCACCCCAAAGCAAATTGGACACCCTTGGAAGGATATAAATATAAGTGACCTCAACCTCATTTGGATAGCATCTTGGATCATTCTTCTATTCTCTTTCATGTTTTTGGTTCGCACATGTCTGAGTCAGTTCGCGAAGATTGGCTTGCAGACATCCGAAATTATAGGGTTTGAAGATTGCACACGTGTCTAGGGTTTTTAGTCAAAGTTGCATCTTTGTGATATGCAATTTTCAGTTATATTTGTAGGCATGCAGGCCTATGTCTGCAAATAAAGGGTTTTAGTTGCATGCATGACATATCTTCCATGTGACTGTGACCTGAACGTTGAATTTTTCAGTTGACCAAAGTTTTAGCTCGTTGAACGCAGTGTTCGACAGTTAACTGCAAGCAGTGACAATTGATCACGGGCTTTTGAATCAAGGTTTTGAGTATTAACATTGTTGGGTTCATCTCATGGATATTGTTTAGTTGATTTTGTTGTATAGGTTTATGGTTGTTGATATGGATCATTGTACTCTCCTCTTGTTGAAACAGTGAATGAAAATATAATAAGAAGAATAATTTGAAAGGGATTTCCGCATAGTGGGTTTTCCCCTGGTCTCCAACCAATCCTAGTGTCTCAATGTGTGAATGTTTGTCTTCTATTATTCCTTTATGTTTGTTTAATTGATGACAATTTTCCTTTATGTTTGTTTAATTGATGACAATGTGTGAATGTTTGTCTTCTATTATTCCTTTATGTTTGTTTAATTTCATATGTTGTTGAATAATTTTATAAATCTAAATATTGTTATGATGTTATGGGGTGGATTTAATATGGAAATAATGAAATACAAATATTAAATCAAAGAACAACGTAGCCCTAAGAAAAATTAACATGGTATGAGAGTTGGGTTGAATAAAAGTCATTGAAGATCGACTCTATTAAGACACCTTTGATGGATCCAAGAGAGGATGGAGGAGACCTGAAAGAATTATAAGGTTTGAAGGAAACCCTAAGCAATTTTGTTATTAGGGTTTGATGGACATTGTGAGGTTGAGGTTAGGGTTTGGGAGAAACCCTTGTTTATAGCAAAGATTTGAGACATGCAATCTAGAAACCCTAGCATGATCAATGTAGAAATGTTCAAGCAATTGCGGCAGATTTGATGAAGCCCTAGATGGGATAGTCCTATTAGTATTTGAAGTTGGTTGAATATTAAAGGCAACATTATCATATAGATAATGGATGGTAATGACTCTTGAAGGCTGGTTCAAGAGGGAGATGATCACGTCTCATTAAAGATAAGTATTTTACAATTTACGACTTTACTTTTGTTTAGACCATTGATTATAATTATTGCATGTATATGTGGATATTTGGATATATCTAATGTCTTTATGAGATGTGATAAGTGGATCCTTCTTGAGGATCATATGAGATGCAGGAAAAGATGGCTAATGCGGGAAGAGAAGAGCTACATCTATCCATGACAAGGAAGTCGACAAAGTTCTCCCACTGCCATTGTCAAATAAGAAAGTGCACGGGTATGTGAATACTACAAGGTATATATGATGTATTGTTTCAATGTTATCTTTCCACTGCAATAATGGATGGCAAGGCAAACCCCTAAGGTATGATGAGAATGTCTACTACACAAATGGCTCATGCATGCATATGATAGTGATTTTGATTCGTGATGCTTTTGATGAGATGGTGCACCTGGTATTGGACAAGTATCTTACTAGACATGATGAATTTATTGATTCTATAAAGCTACTTAGAGACATTGATTTTTGATATGTTGATATACTCGATATTTGATAAAGCAACTCACATCTTAGACATGATGGATTTCATAACAATGCTAGCTCATTATTTTGATATATGGTAGCTTCATACTATTGATATTGTTTGTGATAAGCATGATAACCATGAGGATGGAAGTGTAACGATGAGATTATTGATCAAGATCTCCTTGTTGACCTTGGCTTAGTAATTATGACAAATGGTAAAATCAGCTGCCATGATTTGATGATTGAATGAATTTAAAAGAAGTGATGAAGTGATTATGATTCGTAAAGTATGATGAGGCACTTAACAACTACCCTAATTATATGACTCTAACCCTTGATGAAAAAATTATGTCATGTTTATATGATATACTGAAGTAGCTGATATTGACATGTTATAACCTTGATGAATATATGTGTTAGAACCCGATATAGCTTGATTTTATGATCTGACAGTTTTGTTGATGCATGATAGTATTATACACTAGTTGATGACTTGAATGATGATGATTGAAGTGGCTTTCCATTTAGAGGGAGAATCTCTCCATAAGGTCCTACTGTCATTTGCATTAAATGTATAGAATATTATTTATTGTTGAATTTTTCTGACATAAATAGAAAAATATCATATATTGTTGGTATGCAACAAGTTCTGGTTAGAGAAGAGAGAGTTTCCCTTAGTGTAATCCTCAACCACACAGAAGCAAGCTTAAGAGTCTGGTTGTAGCCTATGGGTGTGTTTCGCTTGTAGGTCACAAAACTGGAGCCTTATGTAGTGCACCTTGATTATGACAGTCCTACATATATGAAGCAGTTAACAGAAAGTTCTTGTAGCAAGGAAGTTTGAATATTTGACTTTCTATAGATTATATGAATGCGTTGACTATAATTGTGTTTGCAAGTAACCGAAATATACATATCAATATGTCATTTTGATTTAACCATTGAAGCTAGTGCATGACATTATTTGATAAGAGTTGCAACGGTTTAACAACTTTTAGTTGGTTGATATAGATGAGCACTGGTTGGAGTTTCGGCATGATGCTTGATGATTCATAGATATGTTTTGTATTATGGACTAATTCAACTCATTGTGATAACAAATTAGGGTTTTAAGTCGATGACTAATGATTGACTTGATAACTGATGGTTTTCATTTATGACAATGCTATGTGGGCATAACGACTTTCAATGATTAATGTTAGCATTGATTATCTATATTAACTTCATTGGATTGAGCACATTGGTTGTAGTACAAATTGTTGAAGTATGCAATAATCTTACAATGAATGGATGGAACTTATATGACTCATTCTTGGTATATGCATGAAACTTATATGACTTGTCCCTGATGTATCCTTTCATATTTAGCAGCATAAATGATTCATGTTGTGATCATTAGGATGGCTTGATAAATTTTGATTGGATAATACTTTGTAAATAAAGGGTTGTTGTAACTAGGTATTTGGAAGAGAGCTCCAACTCACACCTAATCCAAAAGAGTTTGTTATAGTGATATTGGCATAAAATTTTATGGCTTTGATAATAGTTTTGATTTGGCATCTAAAGTTTGATAAGCTAACTTAGTTGATTTGATTGCACAATAATGATTTGTGTGAGGATGAGAAAATTTGTTTGGTCGATTGTTATGTTTGCAAAAATAATTATATGGAGCAAGATCCCCGAGCGTGATATGTTTGCATTGACCTTTATTTGGTGAAGGCAGGATGATGTGCAAATCCAAAACTCTACCTCGAAATAAGTCCAAGGTATGACTTTGATTTTGGTTTTATATGTCAATAGTCCATTCTTGACAAGTAATGAACCTATGATGATCAAAGTGAGAGGAAGATGGCCTCCGAAGGAATCATGACATGATGAATTACATTCTAAAGTTGGGAAAAGAAAATCTATATTGTGAAGCTATTAAAGAAGGTGGAAATGTGAATCCTTGGGCACTTCAATTGAATTTAAAGAGATATTATTGAACCTGACTTGGCAACCAACAGTTGATTGAAGCATTGATGTTTTGTACGATCACTTGTTTGTGTATGTGTGTGTGTGTGTGTGTGTGTCTGCATAAAACTTGATTTAGTCGCTTCATACACATTGAGTTGTCGTCGAGCACCATGCGAGATATTTGCATGGGATGATCAATTTTTGGTCTAAGATATTCTTCTTATGTTATGTGACTGCATGGATGTACTGATACTATTTGGGTTCGTTATTGATGAGATGAGAACACGTGGGTGTTGCTTTTGTATGAGATATTCCATGATATTGTGGATGAGAAGTTTTTAGCTTTAAGTGCAACCGAGGTTGAGTACGATGTTTCTAGCATGGCTAGTTGTGAGGCAGGGTGAAGAAACTTTTTTGAAAGTTATTTTGAACAGGTTCTGGATGTGACAGTGATACATTGCGATGATAAAGAGAGGGACCCAATTGGAAAAGATTCCCATATATAGACATGACTGAGATATCTTCAGTCAATGTTGGTGTATGAGACAAGCTTAGGCTTGTGGTCACTGCCTCCATAAGGCGGAGGATGAATAAGGTATCATTTTTGTGATATCTAATTTTGTTCTAATATAATGTTTGATTCTATGTCTTGTATGAAAAGGATACTATTGTTATTGAGACATAATGATTAATTTGATACCAGATATGAGAATGATGATATATTTATGATCTACAGAGTGCAGGAATGATCAATAACATTGAGCCAACTCTTCCCACTTGTTTGAGCTCCTAAGGTGAGGAATTGAGATGGATGGCTCTTGGGGTTGAGGGATATCTAGAAAATAGGGTCGTAGATGTTGCTCCCCTATCTGTCACCCATAGGGTGTGTGTGATCCTTATCTATTTTGACAAGTCAGGTATCTCCCCCTATCTTGATCTAATAGAGTATACCCCAGTTGGAATCATACCCACAAGTTAGGGTTTGTAATAGCCCTGGTGAAAATTCAATATAATAAGTTAAAATAATAACCTCGGTTGATGGGACATGTATTCCAAGTTGAATGTTGGGCAAAACATCCACGTGGGTGTTCTTTTCGGTTAATATGGCTAAGAAAATTGGCAAAGGCAATAGAAAAGGATTTGGAAAGGAAAAAAGTATTTTTGGCTCATTTATTTAGGAAAATAATGAAAATTAGGAGAAAGGGGAGGTGAAGGGTCACAGGTTTCACGTGAGGAGGAAAATGAAGGAAAATAATGGAAAATGAAGAAAATAGAGGCCTTATTAATAAAAAGTATTTTGAGGATCTGTTGGTAAGATTTGGTCACTCCAGTTTTTGGAGCTCTCTCATTATTCTCTCTCTCTCTCTCACTCACTCTTGGAAACTTAGAGTTTCTTAGAGAATTTTGGTATTGGACCAAGAAAGGCTAGAAAGCAAGAAGAAGGAGGAAGAAAGAAAGGAGAAGTAGGAATCAAGCAGCTACAACAAGATTCTTGGTAGGTATTGATTTCCATGTATGATTTCCTTGCTAGATTTGGCATGCATGGTATTGCATGTGTTTCTTTGTTGTATTCACATGGGTTTTTGCAGGGTGTGACAATGTATTCCACCTATCGTTGCCATTTCAAAATAGCCATGGTGTTGTGGATTTCTCATGTTTGGTTTAGTTGGATTGTCGGATGGATTCGAAGCTGAGTGAGGTGGATCTCCAAATTGATATAACACATGGCCTAGTAACCCCTTAAGAAAACTATGGGTTGCGGTAAAGCCGGATAGTGTGTTGCCTCAGTGGGCCTAGGGATCCTTGACCGGTGAATGGTGAGATATACGGTAAAGCCTAGAGGTGGTTGCCTCGGTTTAGGGCCTAGTGATATGGGTTTGGATTGCAAGAAAGCCAGAGAGGTGGGTACTCCCCGTTTAGGCCTAGTAGTAGCTGGATGGGATGTATGGAAAAGCCTTGAGAGTATGTCTCGGTTTAGGGCATAGTGATCCATGATTCCGACTATGGATTGCGGTAAAGACCAAGAGACTGGGTCAATTTCTTTCCTTGAGTAGTCCCCACTTCCCAAAATGTCTTTCAATTGAGTTTAGTTAGCGCTATTAAGTGAGTAAATATTGTGGGCTACCCCCAATGCCCAAAATTTAGAGTGGAAATCAGTGCTAGAGTTATTTAGTTGTTCAATTGTATTGTTGTTTATTTGTTTAAGATTACATCAATGAATTTAGGTTACATGAATAAACCTTTTGCATGTATGGTGACATCAAAATGTAGGACCACACAACAAAGGGTTTCAATGTGTTAATAATGCAATTTTATTCGTTAGTTTGATATGCACTAAAGATTGATCAATGGAATGTGTACTCCACGTTGGTGTTTTTTTCATTCTACACATATAATACAATAATTAAATCTATGTAGCCATGCTTGAGAAATTCAAGGTTGAATCCATGTTCATCGTGGCTTTAACAACATCTTACTCTTGTGAGTTGTTGATGCCCACCAATACTCCTATGATTTGAAAAAAGTTCCTCATTTTCTCTTGGATATACCACTTTACAAATTAGACGTATTTTAAACTATTTGATAAAGTTTTAAGATCCTGTGTGACCCAAAAATTGAAAATAGAAGAGAGGGATAGTGTAAAACCTCGACTATAGATGGAAAAAAGGCAAGCTTCCATGCCAAGCGCGAGTCTTACTGCAAATAAATGGAACACTCAATCACACTTAGAAGGATGAAAGGATGGATTAGTGACCATTTAAGTTGCCTTCCATTGAATGAGTAGGAGCACCTTAGCACACAATCCAGACATGCAAAATTATTGATCACTTTTTCTATAAAAGTAAAATTACCAACATTAAGAGAAAAATATTGTGGAGAACAAGAAATAATCTCCTCAATAGGTGGTGTTAATTTGGCATCTCAGAGACAAATTCCAACCATGGGACAAGATTTTTGTTTTCTAGAGGACCAATTTTGACTATTGAAGTGCTCAATTTGGACAAGGGAAAGTGTTTTTTGAATTAAAAGCCCACATATGCATATTTGATCAGGTCCGCCCTAAAGCAAATTGGACACCCTTGGAAGGATATAAATATAAGTGACCTCAACCTCATTTGGACATCATCTTGGATCATTCTTCTATTCTCTTTCATGTTTTTGGCTCGCACATGTCTGAGGCTGTTCGTGGAGATTGGCTTGCACACGTCCAAAATTATAGGGTTTGAAGCTTGCACACATGTCTAGGGTTTTTAGTCACAATTGCATACTATTAATACACAATTTTCAGCTATATTTTTAGGCATGCAGGCCTATGTCTACAGATGAAGGGTTTAAGTTGCATGCATGACACATCTTCCCTGTGGTTGGTACCTAAACGTTGAATTTTTCAGTTGACCAAAGTTTTACCTCGTTGACCGCAATGTTCGAAAGTTAAACGCAAGCAATGATAGTTGAGCACGGGCTTTTGAATCAAGGTTTTGAGTATTAACATTTTTGGGCTCATCTCATGGATATTGTTTAGTTGATTTTGTTGGATATGTTTATGGTTGTTGATATGGATAATTGTACTCCCTTTTTGTTGAATCATTCAATGACAATCTAATAAGAAGAAGAATTTGAAAGGGTTTTCCCCTTAGTGGGTTTTGCCCTGGTCTACGACCAATCCTGGTGTCTCTATGTGTGAATGTTTTTCTTCTATTGTTCCTTTATGTTTGTTGCATTGAATACGATGTTGTTCTTTCTACATAATTGCATATGTTGTTGAATAATGTTAAAAATCTAAATAACGTTATGATGTTATGGGGTGAATTTAATATGGAAATAATGAAAAGCTGTTATCAAAGCAGAGAACAATGTAGCCCTAAGAAAAATTAACATGGTATGAGAGTTGGGTTGAAGAAAAGTCATTGAAGATCAACTCTATTAAGACACCTTCGATGGATCCAAGAGTGGATGGAGGATACCTAAAAAAATTACAGGGTTTGAAGGAAACCCTAAGCAATTCTGTTATTAGTGTTTGATGGACATTGTGAGGTTAGGATTTGGGAGAAACCCTTTTTATGGCAAATATTTGAGACATGCAATCTAGAAACCCCAGCATGATCAATGTAGAGATGTTCAAGCAATTGTGACAGATTTGATGAAGCCCTATATGGGATAGTCTCTATTAGGCTTTGAAGTTGGTTGAAATATTAAAGGCAACAGTATCATATATATGATGGATGGTAATGACTCTTGAAGGCTGGTTCAAGAGGGAGATGATCACCTCTCATTAAAGACAATTATTTTCCAATTTATGTCTTTACTTTTGTTTAGACCATTGATTATAATTCTTGCATGTATATGTGTATATTTGGATACATCTAATGTCTTGATGAGATGTGATAAGTGGATCCTTCTCGAGGATCATATGAGATGCAGGAAAAGATGGCTAGTGCAGGAAGAGAAGAGTTACATCTACCCATGACAAGGAAGTTGACAAAGTTCTCCCACTGCCATTGTCAAATAAGAAAGTGCACGGGTATGTGAATAATACAAGGTATATATGATTTATTGTTTCAATGTTATGTTTCAACTACAATAATGGATGGCAAGGTAAGCCCCTAAGGTATGATGAGAATGTCTAATACGCAAATGGCTCATGCATGCATATGATAGTGATTTTGATTCATGATACTTTTGATGAGATGGTTCACCTGGTATTAGACAAGTATCTTACTATACATGATGAATTTCTTGATTCTATAAAGCTACTTAGAGACATTGATTATTGATATGTTGATATACTCAATATTTGGCAAATTTAAACTCACATCTTAGACATGATGGATTTCATAACAAGGCTAGCTCATTATTTTGATATAAGGTAGCTTGGTACTATTGATATTTTTTGTGATAAGCATGATAACCATGAGGATGGAAGTGTAACGATGAGATTATTGATCAAGATCTTCTTGTTGACCTTGGCTTAGTAATTATTACATATGGTAAATTGGATGCCACGATTTGATGATTGAATGAATTTAAAAGATGTGATGAAGTGATTATGATCCATAAAGTATGATGAAGCACTTAACAATTGCCCTAATTATATGACTCTGACCCTTGATGAAATTTTTATGTCATGTTCATATGAGACGATGAAGTAGCTGATGTTGAAATGTTATGACCTTGATGAATATATGTGTTAGAACCTGATATAGCTTGATTTCACGATCTGTCATTTTTGTTGATGCATGACAGTATTATACACAGGTTGATTACTTTAATGATGATGACGTAATTGGCTTTCCATTTAGAGGGAGAATATGTCCATAAGATCCTACTATCATTTGCATTAAAGGTATAGAAGATTATTTATTGTTGAATTTTTCTGACATAAATAGACAAATATCTGATATTGTTGGTTTGCATCAAGTTCTGGTTAAAGAAGAGAGAGTTTCCCTTAGTCTAATCCCCAACCACAGGGAAGTAGGCTTAAGGGTGTGGTTGTAGCCTATGGGTGTGGTTGTGCCTGTAGGTCACAAAACTGGAGCCTTATGTAGTGCATCTTGATTATGACAGTCCTATAGATATGGAGCAGTCAACAGAAAGTTCTTTGAGCAAAGAAGTTTGAATATTTCACTGACTATATACAATATGAATGTGTTGACTATACTTGTGTTTGGAGGTGACCAAAATATGCATATCAATATGTCATTTTGATTTAACCATTGAAGCTAGTGTATGACATTATTTTATAAGAGTTGAAAGGGTTTGACAAATTTTAGCTGATTGATATAGATGAAGACTGGTTGGAGTTTTGGCACGATGCTTGAAGATTCATAGATATGTTTTGGGCTATGGACTGATTGAACTCATTGTGATAACAAATTAGGTTTTTGAGTCGATGACTAATGATTTGACTTGATAACTAATGGTTTGCATCAATGACAATGCTATTTGGGCATAGTCACTTTCAATGGTTAATGTTAGCATTGATTATCTATATTAACTTCATTGGATTGAGCACATTGGTTGTAGTACAAATTGTTGAAGTATGCAATACTCTTACAATGAATGGATGGAACTTATATGACTCATTCTTGGTATATGCATGAAACTTATATGACTTGTCCCTGATGTATCCATTCATATTTAGTGGAAGAAATGCTTCATGTTATGATCATTAGGATGGCTTAATAGAGTTTGATTGGATAATGCTTGATATATAAAGGGTTGTTGTAACTAGGTATTTGGAAGAGAGCTCCAACTCACACCTAGTCCAAAAGAGTTTGTTACAGTGATATTGGAATAAATTTTTTGGCTTTGATAATAGTTTTGGTTTGGCATCTAAAGTTTGATAAGCTAATTTAGTTGATTTGATTGCACAGTAATGATTTGTGTGAGGATGAGAATATGCGTTTGGTCAAGTGTTATGTTTGTAGAAATAATTGCATGGAGCAAGCTCCCCGAGCTTGATATGTTTGCATTGACATTTATCTGGTAAAGCCGGGATGATGTGCAAATCCAAAACTCTACCTCAAAAGAAGTCCAAGGTGTGACTTTGATATTGGTTTTATATGTTGATAGTCTATTCTTGACAAGTAATGAGCCTATGATGATCAAAGTAAGAGGAAGATGGCCTATAAAGGAATCATGACATGATGAATTACATTCTAAAGTTGGTAAAAGAAAATCTATATTGTGAAGCTATTAAAGAAGGTGGAAATGTGAATCTTTGGACACTTCAATTGAATTTCAAGAGATACTATTGAACCTGACTTGGCAATCGACATTTTATTGAAGCACTGATATTTTGTATGATCACTTGTTTGTTTATATGTGTCTTTGTGTGTGTGCATAAAACTGTATTGAGTCGCTTCATACACATTGAGTTGCCATCGAGCATCCTTAGAGATATTTGCATGGGATGATCAACTTTTGGTCTAAGATATTCTTCTTATGATGTGTGACTGCATGGATGTACTGATACTATTTAGGTCCGTTATTGAGCTGATGAGAACATGTGGGTGATGCTTTTGTATAAGATATTCCATGATATTGTGGATGAGCCTTTTTTAGATTTAAGCACGACCGAGGTTGAGTACGATGTTGCTAGCATGTCTAGTTGTAAGGTAGGGTGAAGAAACTTTTTTTAAAGTTATTTTGAACAGGTTATGTATGTGACAGTGATACATTGGCATGATAAAGAGAGGGACCCAATTGGCAAAGATTCCCATATATAGATAGGACTGAGATATCTTCAGTCAATGTTGGTGTATGAGAAAATCTTAGGCTTGTTGTCACTACCTCCATGAGATGGAGGATGAATAAGGTATCCTTTTTGTGATATCTAATTTTGTTCTAATATAATGTTTGATTTGATGTCTTGTATGAAAAGGATACTACTGTTATTGCGACATAATGATTAATTTGATACCATATATGAGACTGATGATATATATATGATCTGTAGAGTGCAGGAATCATTAAGAACACTGAGCCAACTCTTCCCCCTTATTTGAGCTCCAAGGGTGAGGAATTGAGATGAAGGGCTCTCAGGGTTGAGGGATATCTATAAAATAGGGTCGTAGATGTTGCTCCCCTATCTTTCACCCATAGGGTGTGTGTGATCCTTATCTATTTTGACAATTCGGGTATCTCTCCCTATCTTTGTCTAATAGAGTATACCCCAATTGGAATCATACCCACAAGTCAGGGCTTGTAATAGCCCTGGTGAAAATTCAATGTAATAAGTTAAAATAATAACCACGGTTGATGGGACATGTATTCCAAGCTGAATGTTGGGCAAAACATCTTAGCGGGTGTTCATTTCGGTTAATATGTCTGATCCAGGTGGATATCAGTGGCCACCCACCTATTCCACTTGGGGCCCCACCATTGTCTCTTTTAGTATTTTAGTTTCGGCACAACTTACTATTTTTGATAGTTTTTTGGGTCTCGAACTTCTGGAGCCGTTTTGAGGCCCTAAACGACGTTTTTTAGGAAAACCGATAGCGGCCGAGCCTTTCAACTCTTGCACCAAAAGTTGTACTACTCGAATAGATATTTCTAACGAGCTATTGAGCGCGTCAAACGAAGATCATATTCCAAAGTTACGTCCCCAGGAAGTTGAAACACCAATTTACCCAAACGGGGCCCATAGTTTTGGCGTTTCATCTCCTAGGGTTAGGGTTTTGTATGTTTAGGGTTTTCCATTATTTCTAAATAATAAATAGGCCCTCGAGCCTCATTGTAACTCAATTCAGAGGCCTGTAGCCACCACATCTCTTCTCAGAGATAAGCTACCAGCGCCCTAGCTAGTTTATTTCTATTATGTATGTAACCAAATTTTAGTTCTTTGATATTAATGAAATGAAGTGTTATTTCTGCTGCATATTTGTATTTATGGTTACATGTGTATTCTTTTGCATTCCTGCATAATTTTGTATCAATGTCTAAGGAAATTGGCAAAGGAAATGGAAAGGCTTTGGAAAGGCAACAAGTATTTTTGGCACATTTATTTAGGAAAATAATGAAAATTAGGAGAAAGGGGAGGTGAAGGGTCACAGGTTTCACGTGAGGAGGAAAATGAAGGAAAATAATGGAAAATGAAGAAAATAGAGGCCTTATTAATAAAAAGGCTTTTGAGGATCTATTGGTAAGCTTTGGTCAGTCTAGTTTTGGAGCTCTCTCATTATTCTCTCCCTCTCTCACTCACTCTTTGACACTTAGAGTTTCATGGAGCATTTTGGTATTGGACTATGAAAGGAAAGTGTTAACCAGATAAATCAATATTGCGAACAAGATCGATCTCCCTAGTACCAAAAGGTAATCTAGCAACAAACAACCAAATAAACCTATCTTTCTCTAGACATATGCGATTTACAAAAGAATACTATAAAGGTGTTATGGTATTACCGTAGATCCAATGCTTGTTCGAAGTATTTTTCCCTCAATCACTTGAAGGAGTTATCCTTATAGACCTGCAGTCACAAACAAGCAAACATTAAATAACACCTATATAGTAAATATTATAAATCATGCCTATCATGGTAATCAAGGAATCCATGAAATAAACATTTAATTAACAGCTTATTGAGAAAAATGAATTCATTTGTATTAACTTTGAATAAAGAAAACCTTACAACCTTAGCCTTGATGTTGAACAGGCCTTCTCGGGGTCTGAAGCAGGAATCTCCTCTACTCTGACAAGCCTTGCACTCTTCCAACCGAGACAGATAGAGGTATGTGATCTATCCTCACAAAACCTCAGTTAAATGAGTCTGAATCCCAATAGCACTTAACCTCAAATAATTCTAAAGCTTTTTACTCCCCTTGAGGCTACCCAATGCCTCTTTTTATAGTGCAAAAGAGGAGGTTTCAGTTCCAACTATGAAGGGATAGAATCCTCCTTCAAAGGGATAAGCTCCTCACATCAAGGGGTTAGCTCCTTAAGGTAAGGGATACATGAACCTCAAAAGAGCGGTTCTACCACCGCAAGATTCCTTCCAGAGGCTTCTATAATTTACTGAAAGTAAGTTTTTTGAGTTTACTTGTGCCTTTTTAATCTTTTACAGGGGTCTGCACCCATAACACAGAAAAGTGCGTTCAGGTACGTAGGAGTAATGAACATTAGGTGCGAGATCGCAGGCAAGACAAAGAGAAAGTGCGATACCAGAGTTAAAGAGATTTTTAAGAACTTTTCTCTTATTTTTAAGGCTTGACATGAGAAACTGATGTGTTAGACTTGCAAATGAGGAAGTATGAATGATAATGAGCTCATACAAATAGCAGAATGTCAAGATGACAATTTTTAGTGCAACAAATTGCCCCCTAAAGTGCAAAGTCTGGAATAGATGAAGCTGAAGTCTGTCATATATGAAGAGTGAAGTACTTTATCATTTCAAGGATCATCCTGTGGACACCCCAGTCGGAACCTGTAAAAACATTCAATGTAAAATATATATATGTAAACATATCATTGCTGAGGTAAGCATTCCCATACTCAGATCAAAACTAACTAGAAACATGATTTAAACTGTTTTGATACAGGAATGATTTTCAATACATCAACAGTATAGACATGTGTAGACACAGTATGGACGCAGCCATCTGTTTATGAATAGTCTACTGTATAAATGAATAACAAAATTCCTCGCAGCCTGGATGGTAGAAACTAGATCCAGGGTCTTGATTTCCGTTTCTCGAACCAGCACGATTCTATCCATGTGAATAACTGTGTCGAAGTTAAACATGGTAGAAACCACTTGATTACCAGTCAATAATGTAAACTGTTAACAAGTGTGAGAGTAACCACCAGTAATGTCAATGGCCCTCAAAGTACTCAGTACAATCCATGGAATGTGAATGAATGAGCTTAAGTTGAACATGTCACAAAATCTTTTGATCGAAAGTCAATGATGCAACCTGTCGTCGAAGGCGAGAAACCTGCCATTGAGGCATGTAGATTTCAAGGTACTGAGATTTTTGGATCAACTTCCTAGATAATGAGTTGTCGTCGATAGGAAGTGATCCGTCATAGGCAAGCCCACAACACGAAATCATAGATCAAGTTTTGAAGAAATATATTGGCAAGGACTGACTCAGGGATGGTCAAAATGGATGACAGACATTTTACAGATGAATGGTTTGTTTGAACTGTCCTATTGAACACATAACTACACTGCAAATGGTTTGGTGACAATTGACACAAAGCTAATACTTAGAAACTGGCTGAAGACTTTCAAAATGGTTTGATTAAGTGTTAGGCAAAGGATTTCCCAACCCAGGTGAACAAATGTGTCGTGTTCAAGAGTGGTTAACGGCTTTTCAAATAATCAAAATACAACAAACAGGTTCATTTTTCTCTCTTTTCCCCCACCATTTCTGACAAGTACCTCTTTATTTTTGACAAGCTTGAGGAGGATAACATTTGCTTGTTTATAAGCTCATCCTTCGGATGAGTCCAACTTAGTTTAATATTCGAACCCTAAGAAGGAGTGGTTCGTTCCTGCTTTGAAATTGAACAGGTCCTTTATTGTTAAATTTTAATGAGTCCAATATAGGAGAAACTCGGTGTTTTTTCAATTTTTGGGAGTCAGAAGAAAAAACTTAAGAAGACTCCATGAGGGTACTTTTTTGTAAATTTAGTCTCTCGAGCCCGAAAAAGGATAAAATAATGCAGGAGAGAACTCTATTGACCGTAATTAGTCAACATATACCTTTTTTCGTAAATAGTCCATTTCAGTCCGTAAAAGGGGTAAACTTATACTGAAAGGACGATCATTCATTTATTTTAACAAGTTCTAATAATCAAGTGCTCGGCAATCTTTTCAATTTTTGAGAGTCTGAAAAGAGCTTAAAAAAGGACTCCAAGTTTTCACTTTTTCGTAAATTTTTGAAAGAGTTCGAAAAAGTGATAAAAGTATGCTCTTTGTTGAAAAAGGATCAATTTTCTCGAAAAATCTAATTTCTGCACAAAAAATCGTAACATTACACATACCTGTTTAAGATAAATAAAAATGTCTTCAAAAATAACCTTTTTTAAAGTGAAAAATAAACAAATTAAAAATTCATTTATTCGAAAAAACTTATAAAAAGGGCTTTTCTAACTTCATTTTTACCATTTGAGTTCAGAGTGAAAAGTAAGAACTTTTGGTTAAAAAAGTTCTTGCGAAGATTCTGGAAAATCCGTCCAGTGAAATCGAGAACTGTTAGCTCTAGGTAATCCACGACCTCCTTATCTTGCATTTCATATGTTTACATTTCGTTTTTAGGCTTTAAATTTCGTTTTTTGAGAAAAAATAGGTTCAAAAAATCGCCTGTGGGGGTCCGCAGGTGCAACACGCGAGCCCTGCGGACCCCGACTTTTTTCTACATAGAAAAAAGTCTTGGGTCCGCACCTGTTCCACAGCACCCTTGCGTACCGACGCACTGTGTATGAAAACAGAGTGTGGACCCCACGCAATTAAATTTCAAACTTAAATTTCTTCAATTCCGCCTGTTACACAGCAATTTGTCACTGTCCCTGCCATTCCCCATCCCTCACATTGGAGGGCTCATTCCGTGACCTGTGAGCAGAGACAAGACTTGAAAATACTTTCATTGCATCCTTCTGAAGATGAGCTTTCATTGCCATGAAGACATCTCTTTGCAAAAAACCCTAAAAACACCTCTTTTTGCATTGGCGCGGGCAGCCAGTTCAGTACCCGCGCCAATGGGGGAAATCCTTCAAAGAGGGCGCGCCAATTGGCGCTCTGTCCCAGAGTCGCACTCGTGCCAGCCAATTTAAGCAGTGTTTTTTAAAAATAAATGACGGAAGTTTCATCCTAACAAATTCCTGGACTGATATCTATCTTGAGTTGGGAGGTTTGGCTACGGATTTCCATAGAGAGGAAGTGGTTTGCCACCTCTCATGGAAGCTTCCTTGATGATAAGGCCAATCCCATAATTATAGGGATCCCAACTCCCCTTCCTCCATCTATAAAAGCTTGCACATCTCATTTGCAAGCTAGTTCCCAAGAGCTTTCACATCCTTATGCTGCAAGAGCCTTCTTGATTCCCTTAAGGCCAAATCCAAGCAAGGAGACTATTGTCGAGTATCCGGAGAGAGAGGCTTGCCCCATCCTTGACAGGCTTTATCGAGACATGTTTTGTTGATGACCCGCCAAAGGAGAGTGCTGCGTCGAAGCTATGGTTGTATTCTTCTTTTGACTCATTAATGATAAGCGACTATTGGTTATGGTTCCACTCTTGTTCTTGATTATGTTCATGAGTTATGTCCTCTTCGACTGACATATAGTTGTATATATTGAATTTTATGCTTGCGTTTGTGTTGTTTCTTGCATGTGCAGGTGTCCGATCACAGAGATCGTGAGGATTGTGATCTGCCAGGGTGAAGGAACGGGGGCACTACCTCTTCTACAGACGACAACGTTGGATTCCAGGTAAGCCTTCATCGCAAGTCAGTTTATTTGCAATTAGGAACCTGCACTGTAGCGTGTTTGATTGTTGCTAGACTCGATCTGGGCTAGTAGGGATCGCCTCTGTCCGCAGAGGGGATTTACCTCCACAAAAATTTGGCGACTCCACTGGGGATCGTTGGCTTGTTGTCGTTCGTTTTATAAGCTATAGACGGAGCCTGAAGTTGGCCAGATAGCCTTCGAAACGCTCTTTCTCTGCAATTGCGAAGTAGATCAATGCTGCTTCATTCAATCTCCGGCTTAGTTTGTAAACTGAACCCTTTGAGAATTGTCTTGTCTTTTCGGTTGATTCTTGATTCTCCTTGCTTGATCAACTCTTTTGGCTGGCTCTTTTTGTGTTTGGCTTTTGGTTCAGCCCCAGAGGATCAGATCCGACCTCTGCTTTTCCAATTTCTCACCTTTTCATAGTTGGCTTGATTGGCGCGAGTTTAGCCCTGACAGTCGCGCCAGTTGGTGCGGTTTGCCAGTTCATCACTCGCGCTATTCCCTGTCTGGCGCGGATTACAGCCAGACAGTCGCGCCATCTTCTGTAGGTGCTAGGGTTTACCCTTGTTCGAAAGCTTCTTTTGGTCAATACTTTGCTTCTGGGTTTGTTTTGGATTCTGCTTGAAGTGGTGAGTCTGGTCTTGGTTGGGAGAGATTCTTTGTTTTTTTCATTTTCAGGCGTTGGCGCTTGTTTTCAGTTAGCAACCCGCGCCAATTGGCCATTGGCGCTAGTTGTCAGTGTGCAAGTCGCACCAGTTGTCGCTAGTTGTCAATGTACAAGTTGAGCCAATTTCAGGGTGTGTGAAAATTGAGATTTTTTCCCTAAATCCTTCACCAGTGTGTCTTTCCCTTGCGGTCTTTTCGCTATATGAGCATAAATTACATTGCTCATTGTTTGAAATGTCTTCTTTACATGATTGTTTGATGTAAAAGGGATGAATGCATTGTTTTGATCTCATTCTTTGGAAGTCCTCTTTGTGTTTTGTCACCTTTTGAGGAATTTCGTTACAAAGTGTTTTGAAACAACGATTGCATTCTTAGTGTTTGTTTGCATCCCTTTTGCTTTCATCCTTTCATTAAGGAAATTTGCGTTCTTTTAGTTTTCGTCTCATAGTTTGATTTTCGTTAAAATGCATTATATCACATTGCATTGAAAAGGATTTTTAGAGATCCATCATTGAACTTAGATTACATTGTTTAGTGATTGAAAACTAGAAATCGCTTTGATTGCATTCTCTTTTATTAAAATCATGCATTAAGTAGATTCTCATTTCATCAAAAAATGCATTGAGTGCATTCTTATCATTTGAAAAGAAAAAGGAAATTGTGCATAGATTACAATTGCATAGTTTTCGGGAAAAAAGAGGATTTGCATAGATTACATTGCATTATTCACATCGTTGAATGTTTGAAATTGCTTTTGGATAGTGAAAGTCATCTAGTTTGGAAAAGTTTCGTTTTTAGTGTTGTTGTTTGTTGCATCATTGTTTGAAGCTCTTCCCTTAACTAGATAGCATTCATCGAATTGAAAAGTTTTCTTTTCTCATATAGCTGCATACAGGAGATTGTCATATGACATACGGTAGGGCCTTGAAACCGAAACATAATTGAAGATCAACCATAAAATTTACTCAATTTACACCAAGGCAGCATTGAAACATTAACGAAATATTTAGATGTCTAGGCTAGAGACGTGTTCCGGCGTCTTTAAACCTAGTAGCTGTCGTTCGCCTCTTGGCTTTAGACAGCGCTAGTAAGGACTTGTGCTCCCCGTACCGTCGCGTATATAAAGGGAGACCCCACTAGGTTTCAATCCTTTATCCATAGGAAGCCGAGTTTGCCGCCCTATACCCGTGATACACCGGAGACAGCATTCGGGGAGATTGCCTTCACGCACGTTAAGTCCTTGGTTGATTTCTCTTTCATTTTGAAACCAAGGTGTATATTGCAGTTCACGGTTATTTGGTACACCCTTTGCCTATTACTCCTGAGTAGTCATTTGATCTTTTTTGACTCTTTAAATTTGAAAGGATCACCAAGCGCTTGTCCTTTCACGCTTGCGTCAAATCTGAAAGAGATAGAGTCACCTTTCATCCGTTTCTCAACTCTTAAAACATGAAACGGTGAAGTTTCTAAAGTTTCAATGTGGTAAAATAAATCACCCGCGATCACATGCCCTTTTAGAATTTGCTTGTTGGCCGTTTGATTGTGTGCCTTGGTTTTTAGCCCTTGTACGATTTTGAGTTGTTGATGGCAACTTTTCCAGAGTTCACCAACCAAGGAATCCCCTTTGAAGGGATTCCTGGTCCTTTTCCTCCTTTTGGAAATGTTGGTGCTTTTTATATGGCAATGTTGTCCCTTCCTGGGTTAACTGTTGGGTTGCCTGTTTGGTTGTTTTCAACCTCTGTGGTCCCGAATGTCTCGACTACTGTTCAATCAGTTCCTCCACCTTAACAACATCATGTTGATTCGAAGGTGGACCTCTCCCCTTCTTTGCCTGTTTCTGCGTCCTCCTCTTCTACTTCGCCTGGTGAAAGTTTGGATTCTAGTAACCAGATGGCTAAGAAGAAGAAGAAGAAGACAAATAAGAACAAGTCTGATAAAGGAGAGGCTAGCTCTGTGGCTATTGCGCCTAAGAAGCCTTTCGTCGATAAACCTCCCAACCCTCCACGGAAATTCAAGCTCCCTTGCATGTTGTGCACGGGAGACCATCTCCTTCGAGATTGCCCTGGCATTCCCAAGGTGCTTGGAGAATGGTCCAACGGTCGTCCACCATTGCCTTTGGCTTCCGAGAGTCAAGTTGGTGGCACGTCTTCAACTGGTGCTGGTAAGGCTCCTAAGAAGCAGGGTAAGATTACCAATCCCTGTAAGTTGTGTGAAGGGCACCATGACATTCACCTTTGTCCGTATATGGATGAAGCCAAGCGAGTCTGGGACAACTCAATTGTTTCTACACCATGCCTCACGGTTGGTTACAAACAACTTTCTTTGAGTCCTCCGCTAGTTGATCCTACGATTGGTCAAGAGTCATCCTTGGTCAATCCCGCTCCCCCGGAAATTAAAATTCAGGAATCCGTTCCTGACCAACCATTGATCGTGGGATCGGTTGAACTGGCTCCATCTACGGTGCACCAGGTCTTTTCCGTGGAGAGTGGACCTCACGTCTCTCAAGTTCTTCTTGTTTCTTCAGATTCCTCGGACTTGGAGAAAAATTCTCCTATCCCCGTACTTCAAGAAGAAGCTCCTTCACCTCCCGTGATGGAGGCCCCGGAGGATACCCCTCCCACCTTCGAGATGGAGGTCATGGAGGATGCTCCTTCTTCTTCCGTAACATCAGGGGAAGACTTTCGCAGTTCGATGGTAGCCCCTCTGAGTAGTTTGGTCGCTTCCTTTGATTGGAATCGATTCGCGGGATACCGCCTTCCGTCTTATGTGCCTTTCGAGATCACAGTACAAGCTTTTGGTTTGGTCGTACCCAACACCATTATAGACGAAGGCGCGTCTGTTAGTGTTCTATCCTCTACTACTTTCCAAACTTTCGGTTCACCGCCGCTTGCGCCTGTTACGCAGAATCTGTTGGCATTTAACAGAAGAACGAGTCAACCGTTAGGGATCCTTCCAAGGTTTCCTGTTACTTTGGGAGGTAAAACAGTCCATATGGACGTGATGGTTGTTCCAGGCCCCTTGGATTTCAATCTTCTCTTGGGGCGCGATTACACCTATGCCATGGGAGCACTTGTCTCCTCCCTCTTTCGCGTGATGTGTTTTCCACACGAAGGACGGATCGTGACCATTGATCAGCTTTCGTTCTTTGGTCCTGATGTGGCAGCTGGCCCGCCATCATCCCTTCCTGTTTTTTATCCACCCGTTGTACCTACCCCACCGCAGGTCAACTATGTGGCTACCTACCCCGTGCCTGTACCCAGTGATGATGCCGTCGTGCATCAGGTGCTGGGGGCATGTCCTGACTTCCAAGACGTTTTCCTTCCATTAGACGGGCAACTCTTGGAAGCGATGACTTCTGTTCATTATGATGAGGTCGTTGGGAGCAGAGTTCGTTTTCTTGTGTCAAGCTCCTTAAAAAATGAAACAAGGTTGTCGGAGCATGGTTCTTTTCCTGTGTCAAGCTCCTTAAAAAATGAAACCGAGTCTGGTCGGAGCATAGTTCCTTGTCTTGTGTCAAGCTCAAACCATGAAACAAGGTTGTCGGAGCAGAGTTCTTTGTCTTGTGCCAAGCTCCTTAAACCATGAAACAAGGTGTCACGAGGATAGTTCTTTTAATGTGTCGACCTCATTAAAATAATGAAACACGTTCCTGTTCAATTCGAGTCTTTGATAAGTTCTCGTAAATACCAGTCAAGTCTTTCCCTTGATCTCGTAACTTGAACCTTCACTCCATCTACCTTTCATATGGATTGAAGCTTGGGGGGCATGTACCTCGAATTGAGTCACCATGCTGGGGGCATGCTTACTTTTTCAAGCATAGTTTGTTTCTATTTCAAGTTTGTGTAAAAATGAAACCGGTTTCAAGCATAGTTTATCTTTGTTTCAAGCTTGTGTAAAAATGAAACCAACTTCAAGCATAGTTTATCTTTGTTTCAAGCTTGTGTAAAAATAAAACCATTCCCATTTTACCTCTTGTGATTGCCATTTTATCAGCCTGTTTTTGCCAGATGAGCCTTGGTTTTCTGATTCCATCGTCACTATCTGCTTGGCCGATCATATGCCTTCACTTAGTTGTTTTACCCATTCCTGAGGAACCGTTGCGATGAGTGGTCTTGTTAGCCAGCTTAACCTTTACTTGTTTTGAGCAATTCCACCATTCCCGGAACCAGTTGCTACCCTTTATACCACTCATTCCTCCAGGTGGAGTCATCTTTCAGCTCTTTTCTGACTCTCTAAACATGAAAAGATTGTTGAGGCCCTTGTCGTTTCGATCTCGTTAAAGTGGCTACGAAACGACATCTACCCAGTATACGTTTACCCCTTTTTCGGGCTGGGATAGATTACTTACGAAAAAGGAATACCCTAGCCTATGGCGACTAGGAGGTTTTCTCAGACATAGTTTTCTACCTTTTCGGATCTGAGGAACTATTTACGAAAAGGGACCTTTGGAGTTTACTTTTCTGCTGTCTTTTCAAACTCTCTAAATATGAAAAAACGCCGAGTTCTTCCTTTGTCAGACTCGTTAAACCCTGATGACATTGGATTCAGTCGTGATGACGATATTCGAGTTTCTCCTTCCTAGGGCTCGTTAAATGTACTAGGATGGATTCGTCCGAAGGACGGACTTATGACAAGCATATGGTATCCTCTTCAAGCTTGTGTAAAAATAAAGAGGTACTCGCCAGGATGGTGGGGAAAATGGAACCAACATCATTGTCGTGTGGGCAGTATGTCGCTCTTGAACATGGCACTTGTCTACATTCATGTTGGGTTGGGGACATCTCATCTCGTTTTCACTTGCCTCCTTAGGTTTGGGTAATCCCTTTTGACCTCTCATCTACTCTTTGCCTCGTCTGCCTGTGTGCCCATCCACAGTGTCAAATACTGCCAAATCCACCATTGTGCCATTATATGTTCAAGAGAATTTGACCTCTGCAAAGTATCAACCTTCCTCTGATTCTCCTATGATTCTGATTCACAAAAAAATCATGTTCCTCTGTCTCGTTTCGATGATGTAGGAAACATTATGGCCCACCTTCGATCAAGGTCACTTCATGTCGACTTCAGCTCATTATCCAGGAAGCTGATCTAGAGACTCCCTTCTGGTACCTTGGAGCCTACATGCCTCAATGGCAGGTTCTTCGCATTCAACGCGAGGTTTTCATCATGGGCCTCCGATCGAATGATTCTACGGGTGTTCGACGCCAGTTCATTGATTCGCACGCCGTAGATTGTACCTATAGTACATTGAGGGCCATTGTCATTATAGGTGGTTCCTCTCGCGTACGTACTGACTTTCATCATTGGCTGGTAATCAGACGATGTTCTTGCATGTTCGACTTCAGCTGACATATTCGCATGCTTGAACTTGTACTTTGTTCGGGTCAAGATGGAGCGCAAGACCCTGGATTGTGTCTGTTGTAATCTAGGCTACGATTTTGTGGATTATTATGATTATTTACATGACTCACTGATTGGATGGCTGTGACCATACCTTAGTCTATTTATCGATCCTCTCTGGATGGCTGCGTCCATGCCTTGGATCTAGATTATTGTATACTATGTTATGGATGGCTGCGCCCATACCATGCATATATATCATGTATCTGAGACATCAGTTGTACTTCGCTCCGCAGGTTTTCCGATGGCAGTGTTTTCAGTCGACATGTTCTCGTAAAGCATTTCACCCCTCTCTCTCTCTCGGGCCTCATGCTTTATGGGGCATCTGTTACACAGCAATTTGTCACCATCCCTGCCATCCCCCATCCCGCACATTGGAGGGCTAATTCCGTGACCTGTGAGCAGAGACAAGACTTGAAAATACTTTCATTACATCCCTCTGAAGATGAGCTTTCATTGCCATGAAGACATCTCTTTTCAAAAAACCCTAAAAACACCTCTTTTTGCATTGGCGCGGGCAGCCAATTCAGTACCCGCGCCAATGGGGGAAATCCTTCAAAGAGGGCGTGCCAATTGGCGCTCTGTCCCAGAGTCGCACTCGCGCCAGCCAATTTAAGCAGTGTTTTTTAAAAATAAATGAAATTTCATCTAGCAATTCTGATGCATCTATCTTGAGTTGGGAGGTTTGGCTACGGATTTCCATAGAGAGGAAGTGGTTTGCCACCTCTCATGGAAGCTTCCTTGATGATAAGGCCAATCCCATGATTATAGGGATCCCAACTCCCCTTTCTCCATCTATAAAAGCTTGCACATCTCCTTTGCAAGCTAGTTCCCAAGAGCTTTCACATCCTTATGCTGCAAGAGCCTTCTTGATTCCCTTAAGGCCAAATCCAAGCAAGGAGACTGTTGTCGAGTATCCGGAGAGAGAGGCTTGTCCTATCCTTGACAGGCTTTATCAAGACATTTTTTGCTGACGACCCGCCAAAGGAGAGTGCTGCGTCGAAGCTATGGTTCTATTCTTATTTTGACTCATTAATGATAAGCGACTATTGGTTATGGTTCCACTCTTGTTTTTTATTATGTTCATGAGTTATGTCCTCTTCGACTGACATATAGTTGTATATACTGGATTTTATGCTTGCGTTTGTGTTGTTTCTTGCATGTGCAGGTGTCCGATCACAGAGATCGTGAGGATTGTGATCTGCCAGGGCGAAGGAACGGGAGCACTATCTCTTCTACAGACGACAGCGTTGGATTCCAGGTAAGCCTTCATCGCAAGTCAGTTGATTTGCAATTAGGAACCTGCACTGTAGCGTGTTTGATTGTTGCTAGACCCGATCTGGGCTAGTAGGGATCGCCTCTGTATTTACTTCTTTTATCGTAACATCAGGGGAAGACCTTCGCAGTTCGATGGTAGCCCCTCCGAGTAGTTTGGTCGCTTCCTTTGATTGGAATCGATTCGCGGGATACCGCATTTCGTCTTATGTGCCTTTCAAGATCACAGTACAGGGTTTTGGTTTGGTCATACCTAGCACCATTATAGATGAAGGCGCGTCTGTTAGTGTTCTATCCTCTACTACTTGGCAAGATTTCGGTTCGCCGCCGCTTGCGCCTGTTACGCAGAATCTGTTGGCATTTAACAGAAGAACGAGTCAACCGTTAGGGATCCTTCCAAGGTTTCCTGTTACTTTGGGAGGTAAAATCATCCATATGGACATGATGGTTGTTCCAGGCCCCTTGGATTTCAATCTGCTCTTGGGGCGCGATTACACCTATGCCATGGGAGCGCTTGTCTCCTCCCTCTTTCGCGTGATGTGTTTTCCACACGAAGGACGGATCGTGACCATTGATCGGCTTTCGTTCTTTGGTCCTGATCTGGAAGCTGGCCCGCCATCATCCCTTCCTGTTTTTTATCCACTCGTTGTACCTTACCCACCGCAGGTCAACTATGTGGCTACCTACCCAGTGCCTGTACCCAGTGATGATGTCGTCGTGCATCAGGTGCTGGGGGCATTGGGTCCTGACTTCCGAGACGTTTTCCTTCCATCGGACGAGCAACTCTTGGAAGCGATGACTTCTTGTTCATTATGATGAGGTCGTTGGGAGCAGAGTTCGTTTTCTTGTGTCAAGCTCCTTAAAAAATGAAACAAGGTTGTCGGAGCATGGTTCTTTTCCTGTGTCAAGCTCCTTAAAAAATGAAACCGAGTCTGGTCGGAGCATAGTTCCTTGTCTTGTGTCAAGCTCCTTAAACCATGAAACAAGGTTGTCGGAGCAGAGTTCCTTGTCTTGTGCCAAGCTCCTTAAACCATGAAACAAGGTGTCCTGAGGATAGTTCTTTTAATGTGTCAACCTTGTTAAAATAATGAAACACGTTCTCGTTCAATTCGAGTCTTTGTTAAGTTCTCGTAAAATACCAGTCGAATCTTTTCCTTACTCTCGTAATTTGAACCTTCACTCCATCTGCCTTTCATATGGATTGAATCTTGGGGGGCATGCACCTCGAATTGAGTCACCATGCTGGGGTCATGCTTACTTTTTCAAGCATAATTTGTTTCCGTTTCAAGCTTGTGTGAAAATGAAACCGGTTTCAAGAATAGTTTATCTTTGTTTCAAGCTTGTGTAAAAATGAAACCAACTTCAAGCAAAGTTTCCTGATTTCAAGCTTGTGTAAAAATGAAACCATTTCCATTTTACCTCTTGTGATTGCCATTTTATCAGCCTGTTTTTGCCAGATGAACCTTGGTTTTCTCACTTCATCGTCACTATCTGCTTGGCCGATCATATGCCTTCACTTGGTTGTTTTACCCATTCTTGAGGAACCGCTGCGATGAGTGGTCTTATTAGCCGACCTCTTGACCTTTATTTGTTTTGAGCAGTTCCACCATTACCGGAACCAGTTGCTACCCTTTATACCACTTGTTCCTCCAGGTGGAGTCATCTTTCAGCTCTTTTTTGACTCTCTAAATATGAAAATATTGCCGAGTCCCTTGTCATTTTGATCTCGTTAAAGTGGATGCGAAACGACATCTACCCAGTATACGTTTACCCCTTTTTCGGGCTGGGATAGATTATTTACGAAAAATGAATACCCTAGCCTATTGCGACTAGGAGGTTTTCTCAGACAAAGTTTTCTACCTTTTCGGATCTGAGGAACTATTTACGAAAAGGGACCTTTGGAGTTTACTTTTCTGCTATCTTTTCAAACTCTCTAAACATGAAAAGATGCCGAGTTCTTCCTTTGTCAGACTCGTTAAATCCTGATGACATCGGATTCAGTCAAAATGACGCTACTCGAGTCGCTCCTTCCTAGGGCTCGTTAAATGTACTAGGATGGATTTATACGACAAGCATATGGTATTATCTTCAAGCTTGTGTAAAAATAAAGAGGTACTCGCCAGAATGGTGGGGAAAATGGAACCAACATCATTGTCGTGTCGGCAGTATGTCGCTCTTGAACATGGCACTTGTCTGCATTCGTGTCGGGTTGGGGACATCTCATCTCGTTTTCCACTTGCCTCCATGGGTTTGGGTGATCCCTTTTGACCTCTCATCTGCTCTTTGCCTCGTCACCATGACCTTTGATCTTTTGATGTCAAATATTGCCAAATCCACTGTCGTGCCGTCAATATGTTCAAGAGAAGTTGACCTCTGAAAACTCCAACCTTCCTCTGATTCTCATATGATTCACAAACAACATCATGTTCCTCTGTCTCATGTCGATGATGTGGGAAACATTATGGCCCACTTTCGATCAAGGTCACTTCCTGTCGACTTCGGCTCATTATCCGGGAAGCTAATATAGAGACTCCCTTATGGTACCTTGGAGCCTGCATGCCTCAATGGCAGGTTCGTCGCATTCGACGTGAGGTTTTCGTCATTGGCCTCCGATCGAGTGACTCTACGGATGTTCGACGTCAGCTCATTGATTCACATGTTGTAGATTGTACCTATAGTATCTTGAGGACCATTGTCATTATTGGTGGTACCTCTCGCGTCTGTTAACAACTTTCATCATTGGCTGGTAATCAGACGATGTTCTCGCATGTTCGACTTCAGCTCACATGTTCACATGCTTGAACTTGTAATGTGTTCACGTCGAGATGGAGCGCAAGACCCTGGATTGTGTCTGTTGTAATCCAGGCTGCGAGTTTGTGGATTATTATGATTAGTTACATGACTCACTTACTGGATGGCTGCGACCATATCTGAGTCTATTTATCGATCCTCACTGGATGGTTGTGCCCATGCCTTGGATCTGGATTATTTTATACTCTGTTATGGATGGTTGCGCCCATACCACATATATATCATGTACTTGAGATATCAGTTGTATTTCTCCACGCAGGTTTTTCGACGGCAGAGTTTTCAGTTGGACACGTTCTCGTAAAGCATTTCACCCCTCTCTCTCTCTCGGGCCTCATGCTTTAGGGGGCATCTGTTACACAGTAATTTGTCACCGTCCTTGCAATCCCCGTCCCGCACATTGGAGGGCTCATTTCGTGACCTGTGAGCAGTGACATGGCTTGAAACCACTTTCATGACATCCCTTTGAACAAGAGCTTTCATTGCCCTGAAGACATCTCCTTGTGAAAAACCCTAAAAATGGCCCTTTTAGCATTGGCGCAAGCAGACAGTTCGATACCTGCACCAATGGGGAAAATACTTCAAAGAGGCCGTGCCAGTTGGCGCTCTGTCCCAGAGTCGCACTCGCACCAGCCAATTTAAGGAACTGATATCTATCTTGAGTTGGGAGGTTTGGCTACGGGTTTCCATAAAGAGGAAGTGGTTTGCCACCTCTCATGGAAGCTTCCTTGAGGATAGGGAAAATCCCACGATTATAGGGATCCCAACTCCCCTTCCTCCATCTATAAAAGCTTGCCCATCTCCATTGCAAGCTAGTCTTCAATTTCCCAAGAGCTTTCACATCCTTATGCACCAAGAGCCTTCTTGATTCCCTTAAGGCCAAATCCAAGCAAGGAGACTATTGTCGAGTATCCATAGAGAGAGGCTTGTCCCATCCTTGACAGGCTTTATCGAGACATGTTTTGCTGACGACCCGCCAAAGGAGAGTGTTGCGTCGAAGCTATGGTTGTATTCTTCTTTTGACTCATTAATGATAAGCGACTATTGGTTATGGTTCCACTCTTGTTCTTGATTATGTTCATGAGTTATGTCCTCTTCGACTGACATATAGTTGTATATACTAGATTTTATGCTTGCGTTTGTGTTGTTTCTTGCATGTGCAGGTGTCCGATCACAGAGATCGTGAGGATTGTGATCTGCCAGGGCGAAGGAACGGGAGCACTACCTCTTCTACAGACGACAGCGTTGGATTCCAGGTAAGCCTTCATCGCAAGTCGATTTATTTGCAATTAGGAACCTGCACTGTAGCGTGTTTGATTGTTGCTAGACCCGATCTGGGCTAGTAGGGATCGCCTCTGTCCGCAGAGGGGATTAACCTCTTCAACACCGCCCAACTTTTTTTAAACTAATATATCTTTTTATGCATTGTAGGATATACAAGATGCTAATTTGGAGAGAACGTGAGCATGAAGACATATATGACGCCGCAATGCTTCATTTGCCTACAATGTAGGCATTGAGAGCATGCGGTTTATATAAATTCCGAGCCATTCAAAGCATGAGGGCACAAGTAGACCTCATAACGTGGCTGGTGAACAGATGGAATGTACAGGACCAGTGTTTTATAATTGGCGGCCACTGGCTCGAAATTGAGTTGGAGGATATCTATTTTTTTACTGGTTTTTCCAAGAGGGGCGAAAAAATTTCTCTGTTTGGGACTAGGCCAGGTGGCTAGTCTGTCGCTAGTCTTTGAATAAAGTTCTGTAATGATCAGGCAGACCCCCGGGACAAACGGATTGACATAAAAACTATCATCTGTCTCGAGCTTAAAGGTATTGCATTTACTGTCACCAGAATGTGTGGAAGCGCAGCGTTGCTTGTGGCTACCGGTTCCCAGACGCGCATTGCTGTAGACTGTTTTCAAGGCACCATTTTCAACTGGTGCGAAGCTGTGTTGGCCAATGTAAAAGGCCAACTAACCAGAGCAAAGAACGGAAAGCTAAAAAACTTTGGATATGGATCCATTGTAGTCACCTTTGCTCTAAAGAGTATCCCCATGTTAGCTCCGCAGAACATTCTTGTTGATGTTGGTCGACCTCGAGAACCTAGGATGGTTCGTTGGGTTGCATTGATGGCCCGTCATGCTGCTGAGGGTGTCGAGGTTGTTCGATTTCCTTCTACATATTTTCATTGGCTAGAATGCCAACTTTTTGTCATAGAGGACTTTTCATATGCCAGGATATATTTCCACAGTGACCGAGAGATGGCTCTCCCAGCAGGAGAACAGTGGGATGAATAAGGTAAAAATAATTTTCAACCATTTCTAAGTTCTTTTTTTTTGTATTTTAATCGTCCCAAAGCTAATAATCAAAAGTTTAAATGTAGATGTGGGCCCACGGTGACCAGCCCATCTCCAGCCTTATAAGAGGAGGCATCTAGCTGCCGCAGCACCAGCCCCAGAGGGCCAATCAGCAGATATCCTGTTTGATTTAGAGCATCACCTAGAGTGCCTAACTCTAGACATTCCAGAGACCGACATAGATGATATTCCACTCAGATTACAGAGATATGTGATTGGTGTCCCAGGATCTTTTAGGAGGTTCCTATGTAGGGTGGCCCAGGAAGTGGTCTCTTATCGTGATCATCATCAGCGATAGGATGATTGTTTTGTAAACTCATATTTTTTACCTTTTGTATTATCATTTTTGCCGATCATAAGGTGTTTTCAACCTATGATCGAAGATGATGTATATTTTTGAAACAAACTTCTATGCTATGATATATCACTATTAGCGGCTATCTGTGTACATGTTATTGAATGTTGTTTAATTTACTGTTTTGATTATTGCAAATGTCGATTTATCATACTAGAAGCAACTGCATCTGCTAATGTATTTAAATGTCTTGGAATATGCTGATATTCAATGTAATCAAATTCACGTTCCAAGAGACGAACTCTTAAAAATAACCATAATAACACTGGTTTTCTAATGGCATAAACCCTGTTAAATTGTAATACAACAAGTTCAGAATCCACCTAAAAATCAAACTCCGAACTCCAAATGACATGGATTCAAACAATAACTCAATCATTGCACTATACTCTGCAATGTTATTCATTGTTTTACCAAGGCTTACCCCGTGCATGGATACTAACTCGTTAGAGGGTGAATAGATAACCCAAGCTACGAAAGAAATGTTCTGTGTACTACGACAAGCACCATCAGCAAACCAATGTAGGTTTGAAGAGACGTCGACATCTGCAATATCAAGAGTAAAACTTAGATAAGCAGGAATAGTGATAAAAACACACTCTAAACTAGGCACACTTTTCTAATCTATGACACACCAGCAGTAAAGAAATCTAATCTAATAAAAAATTTCCACACCAAATTTAAGCATAATATCTCTTCAGGTAAAGCCCATTTCTAGGTTTATCTAAAGGGACACCGTCGAAATCTATCAGCTCATAGGCTCATTTTGCCAACTTTCGCTTAACAATGAAAGGACCATGCCACATAGGCACAAATTTTCCAGCCCCTAGCTTATCGTTGGCTTGATCGTATACTAGAACTAGGTCTCCTTCTGAAAAATTATGAGGTGTAACATTTCTATCGTACTGAGCCTTTATTCGTTTGACATGAGCCTCGTTTGCTAATGCAGCATTTCATTGATTCTCATCTAGCTGAGCCAAGTACAAAAAACGTTTATCCTCTTCAGACGTAGCTGGGAGTAATTCTATGGCTAATTTCAATGACGGAATTTCACATTCAATAGGAAACACAGCTTCCAAACCATAAGCCAGTTGAAACAGAGTGAAACCAATTGATGTTTTTACTGAGGTCCGATATGCCCAAAGTGTTGAAAATAACATGGAATGCCAATTCGACTGATGAATACCAATAATTCATTTGATCATAGTGACTAAAAAATTATTGATAGCTTCAACCAGACCATTAGCCTGTGGGTAATATGGAGTAGAACTATCGTGGCGCAGGCCAAGTTGATCTTTCAATTCAGTCATCATGATATTTCAAAAATGACTTCCATGGACTGTAATTATGGCTTGAGGAACACCGAATCTAGCAATTATATGATTGAACATGAAAGTTGTAGCAGTCTTGCCGTCTGCCGAAAATGTAGGCATCGCCTCGGCCCACTTAGTAAAATAATCTACCGCTAGGATAATATATGCATGCCCCCCAGCCGAGTGAGGGTTACATGTAACAAAGTCAATACCCCACTTTGCGAAAGGACCGACAACAATTATAGGGTGAAGAGGAGCGGGTGGTGCACGCATTTTACAATCAAAGACCTGACAATTGTGGCATTTCCGTACTGCATAGATACAATCTTTGAATAACGACAGCCATAAATAACCAGCGCGCAATATCTTTTGGGCTGTGGCATACCCAAAAATATGACTGCCACATGCTCCAGAATGGTAGTCATTGAAAACCTTCTCAGCTTCTTCATGAGTAAGATAGTGTCGGAAAACAGAATCTGCTCCACGACGATAAAGTATATCACCAATAATATTGTATTGTTGGGATTGGAAACGTATTTTACGTAGCTGAGATCGTGAGATTTCAGACCGAAAATATTGGGTTTGGAGATAAACAATAATATCCCCATTCCAAGGATCGAGAGTACTAATAAGAAACAAGGATTCGTCCGCAATGGGCTGTTCCGCCACAGTTTCAGTATCAGTAGACGGGAAATAACGCATCAGTTCGGCAAAAACCAAAGATTTCTTTGCCTTGGATTTTTCAAATTCCAAGTCAAATTCCTGCAGGATAACTATCCATTTGGAATACTTGCCCCCTAGCAATTTTTTGGTCAAGATGTACATCATAGGGTTACAGTCATAAATTATTGTGGTTTTGTGTAATAAGATGTAGTGTCGAAATCTTTAGACAACTTGAACAGCTGCCAAGGCCAATTTCTCCACATGTGTGGATTTAATCTCAGTCGGATGCAAATTCCGACTAAGATAATAAATCACATGTTCATTGTTGAATTCATCTTCCTGAACTAAAACCATCCCAATGGTAGAATGAGAGGCAGCGAGGTACAAAAAATAGTCCTGGTTGTAATTGGGAGGATGCAGTAATGGTGCATGGGTCAACGCATGTTTGAGTGCATCAAAAGATCGATTAGCGATCTCATCCCAAAACAATGGAACGTTCTATTTTAACAAACTGGTAAAACCCTTTGTTAACTCGGCGTAGTTAGGAATGAACCGACGTAAAAAGTTTGCTTTCCCCTGCAAAATTTGGAGTTGGCGCAGAGTCGAAGGAGGAGGTAGATTAAAAATAGCTTCGACCTTCGACGGATCAACGCGAATGCCTTCTTTTGAAACAATAAATCCCAGTAAGTGACTCGATTCTACACAAAAAACACATTTGTGTGGATTCAACCGAATTCGATAATGCCTACATCTCATAAAGATAGCTCGTAAATGAGTGAGATAGTTGGCCCTACGTGATGAATGAGCAGGTAAATCATCAAGATAAGGTTGCACAATGTGCTTAATGTCATGAAATGCGTAAGACATAGCCCTTTGAAAAGTTTCCCCAGCGTTCTTCAATCCAAAGGGTAGTTTGCAATAAGCAAATGTTCCCCACGGACAAATGAAAGTTGTTTTAGGTTGATCAACAGGGAGTATGTTTATTTGATTGTAACCAGAAAAACCATCCATAAAGGAAAACATTTCATTGCCAGCACAATCATCAATTATTTGATCAATATAGGGGGTTGGATAATTGTCTTTAGGACAAGCTCGATTAATATCCCTATAGTCGATACATACTCGTATCGTTCCTTGTTTTTTTGTTAACAGGAACAATATTCGATACCCAATTGGTTAAAGGAATTGCATAAATGAAACCTGCACGAAGTAATTTCTCAACTTCGGCTTTGATAGTAGCAGCTTTTCGCGGATGTATCTAACGTAAACATTGACGGACAGGTTTGGCATTTGGGTAAGTCTTGATTTCATGTACAACAATTGACGGATTGATTCCTGGCATTTCTTCATATGACCAGGCAAACACGTCAGGGAATTCTTGAAATAGGGCTTTATAAGATTGGAGTTCATCGTCCGTACAGCAAGCACCTATATGAATGTTTTCAATTATTCCCGGCTTAACTGAAATGTCAATAGGAATCGTTCGAGAGATATTTTCAAAATTTAACTCAGAATCAAGATTTTGCAATGGATTCTGCGGTTCTTTGACATATTCAGCAGTAAAAATAGAATCGAAATCATTTTCATAATGATCTAGCTCAGGTAAAAATGAAGATCGGTGATGTAGATCTTCCCATGGTAAATCGTCAATAGACAAAATTTCACGAATCTGCTCATTAGTATGAACAAGATCGGGAAATGTCGTTGTGGCTGAGCTAGATATAGAAAGTGATTCCTCATAGATCCCATTCATTGGATCAGTTTCGGTTGAAGAAGGATCGGAAAGCGGCTGTATAGCTTGATATGCAATTTCAAAGGGACTCAAAGGCATCGCGCCATCAAATGAATCCAACTCGGAGTCGGAAGGTACGATCCAAGGATCATCAAATGTAATAGTATTCGATGAAATCATATGAATAGTTGCGATAGAAGGTGACACGTTAGGAGGAGGAAAGGAAAAAGTTCCTAGTAAAGCAGAATCTTTAATCAAACCTACACCAACATCCTTGTAAGGGATAGTCGTTTTACCGACGTGATGGATTGTTTCTGTAGAGGCTGGATCAGAGGAGAAATAAGTTAATTGGTCTATTGTAACGATATTTCCCTGATGTGGAAATTTGATAAGCCAAAAGATCAAAGAAACAATAGTAGTCAAAACATAAGACCAACTACAACCCAGGAGAAGGTTGTAATCTAGAGGGGCATCAACCACTTCCACATCTAGATTTACGGTTTTTCCTTCGACCCCTATAGGTAAATATTGCAAAATACCAAAAGGATGGAACCCTCGGCCATGAAAAGCCTTTAGAATTGTCGAAGACTGATTGAGTGTAGGAGAACCAAGCGATTTCCAACACTGGATAGACATAATACACGTAGAAGCCCCCTCATCAATCACAGCTCGAAAGATCGGTCTGTTTTTGACTAATACTAGAATTTGGAAAGCCATTTGATGAGGTAGGTAGGGTGTACTATTCTCTAAATCGAAGATTATTAGGTTCGAGTCCTGAATATTGACAGCTCCTATGGCAAACAAAAGTAATTTACGCTATGCTGGGCACGATTGCAGCACTTCCAAAGCTGACATTGCTGAAGGGGAAACAACTAAGTCCTCAACAATGTTGTAATTCTGAGCAGCTCTTGCATGTGGATTGAAAGATGATTTACAAAGTACACCTTTAGCAGGCGGTTTGATTACTAAGTCTGGATTGGGTTTCTCGATCTGTAGCGGATCAGAAATGGGAGGAGGTGTAGTTGATGTGTTTGAATTAGAAGATTCTGCTTCTTTACCACCAACAGGACTTTTACTACCATAATCTTGCGATTGCGTCGCAATCCTGACATGAGACATCATCATAATAGGTTCTTCTGAGGCATTCGAGGTGGAACCAATCATCTTACTATCTTGAGTAGGAAAAGGATCCTTTAAGACAATAGGTTGTTGAGAACCTTTAATGAATTTCGAAACCTTTGCGCGATGTGAGCATTCTTTAGTAAAATGATCCTCGTCGCAAATGAAACAAGGATAGCGAGGCTTGCGTTTTTCGTCATTATATTCATCTTTATTAGTTTTATCTTTTGAATTCCTTTTGTTTTTATTCTTCCCCTTATTTTTACCGCCGGATTTAGATTTGGACGTAGATGTCTCTACGACATGGATGTCGGCAAAAATTTTAGCGGAAGACTCTCCTTTCGGGGAATCAGGTAAAGTTATTATAGGAGAAGAATTCTTTGAAAATTTCTTCTTTCTTTTAGTATTAACTGTACCAATCATACCATCAGCGGCATGAGACCCTGAAGCAGCTGTAGTTATTTGACCTTGTTTTGGAAGACCGGGGATTTTTTCATGTAAAGTCCCTGACTGCGTATAGACGAGGTCAAGGTACTGAGCTTGAGCAATGACTTGCTCTTAAGTAATAACTCCGGCCTTAGCTACATCTTCAGTGATTTTGGGTAATAATGATTTAACAAACCATTCTGCCAAAATTTGATTCGGAATGTAAACTTTCACTGAACGGCTTCTACGTCGCCATTCGTGAATATGATCAGAAATATATGTGGACGTGGATTGCTTTAACGAAGTCAATAGTTCTGTGCCATTGTTGTATCTGACAGGCAATTGAAAATGAGTTAAGAAGGTAGTTTCTAACTGACTGAAATTATTAAAAGAGCCTCGTGGTAACTCAATGTACCATTTGGCGGCAAGACCAATAAGAGTTCGTTGAAAAAGACGTAAGTGAATTGAATCATCAATTATTGAATTAGATGCACACCAGAAGTGATAATTCATAACGTGATTTGACAGATCCTCTCCTGACTTACCCTCGAATTTTGGTATATCACTGGGCAACTTATGCGGCGTTGGCGGCCAATACGGATGATAGAAAATTGGATCATTCGTAAGGCGTGTCAAATCAGGTAAATCCAAAGTTGCAATAAATGATAACTGATGATTAGGGTCGCGAAAACCTTGAGCAACAAGAGCAGTTCCGGGAGGAGGATACCCAGGATAACTGGGAATCGGATTTGCATTAGGAATTATGTAACCTCCCGGGAAACTAGGATTAACCAGACCAAACTGTGGTTGTTGAGGCTGTTGATAAGTATAGCCAGGGTACGGTTGATACTGAAAAACTATGTTTTGTGAAATGGGACCGAATTGATATTGTCCCTGGTACGGTTGATACGTGAATTGCGGTTGACTTGTGACAATCGTACTTGTACCAGCTTGTCCCGCAGTTATCTGGACTGAAGTCTGAACTGTAGGTCCTGACTGGGGTACAGAGACTTGAGGGATTGGCACGGATGCAGGGATAGAAGAAACCAGAGCTACAGATACTCTAGAGACAGGTGTTATAGGTTGAACAGATGTTGCAGTAGTTGCAGCAGTTTGAGGCGGATTCTGAGGTGTACTAGGCCCAGACTGCTGAACAAAACCAAGTGTAGGGATTTGAACAGTAGGCTGGACAGGTTGCTGGGTTGGACAAGAAACCAAAGGCTGTTCAGGTTGAGTAGACAACTGCACATTAGGCTGCATAGTCTGTTGAATTTGGGACGGATCCCACACCATGTTTATTCCGGGGTATTGTCCCGTAGAAGGTTGAACGTAAGGACCATAGCTTGGTTGAACGTAGGGTTGATAATTAAGAGGTAAATTTCCAGCTCCTTGTACAAATGATTGACCAGAAGGCGGTTGGAAACCTTGATTTGGGTACTGACCTTGAGGTTCATAACCCCGAGGCACGTACTGAATCTAGGGTTGATATGGACCTTGAGGAACATACTGAGTTTGGGTTTGACCTTGGGGTATGTACTATCCTGAAGGTTGATAACCTTGAGGTATGTACTATCCTTGAGGTTGTTCTCCAAAATAATATTGTGCCACAGTTTGTCTTGGGAAAAATTTACCTTGAGGTTGCCCCCCAGGTGGTAACTGACTGCCTTGAGGTTGCCCCCCAGGCAGTAACTGACTACCTTGAGGTTGCTCCCCAGACGATAACTGATTTCCCTGAAGTTGTCCCCCAGGCGGTAACTGACTACCTTGAGGTTGAGGATTTGGAATATTACCAGACATCATAAAGATTTGCTCTGCGTTCAACGTTTCAGTTTTAATTCCATTAAGACCAGATGATAATACTTGTTCAATTGGTCGAGGAGCTGTTCCTGAGAAAGTACCAGAAAGAGCCTGATACCCCGAAGGAATAGAAGGACCACCGTGTAAAAATGCTTTGGGTGTTTGGGAAAACATAGATGACTCTCCTGCCATGATAGATGAAGGATAGTAACCTCTGGGCGTAAGATGAAATGGAATTCGAGTTGGAGAAAAAGCAAGACCCGGGTTTTCTAAAAAGTTTGTTAAAGATAGATACCAAGTGTCACTCCGAATAGGGCTGTAGAAAATGGATTTACGCTCTCTAAGATTTAAAGACTGAGGGGATTCGGGAAGATATATCTCTTCATCTAGACTAGCAAGTTCTTCAATATAAATAAGCCCATATGGAAGATCTTCGGTGACAATATTTCTTACCCTAGGTGAACCAGGATCGCTAGAAGTTGGTGTAATAAATTCTAAGGATGTTTCCAAAACAGAATGTTCAGTGTCAGGTTCAGAAATTTCAGGCTCTTCAGTTAGTTCACTAGAAGGAGAAATACTACCAATAACTTCGGAAACTGAAATTAGTTCTTGAATGTGTTCTGTCATTGGTATTTGATGATTAGGATGAGCAACTATAGATGAACTTCCAATTTCTGTTGATCTAATTCTACCGCTATTAGATGATACTAAAGCACACAGCCCTTCAAGCTGACTTGGTGTATACTCAGGGGGATTCCCCTGAAGTCTTCGAGACTGTCTCGGTAATTCTGCCACGATTAAATATTAATCAATCACATGCAAACAAAGAAAATCTCAATAAAAACACCTAAAGTCTCTAAAGAAACAAACAGTTGAATCACACACCTAAAAAAAAAATCTAAGAGTTCAAACCACACACAAACAGTAACTTCCCGTACTGAAAACACTAGTTGGTGATGAAATCCAACTTAGTAGAAATTTAATACAGAAAGGGTGGTTGGAACAGTTACCCCGACAACCTGCTTAATGAAACAGACTGGCACAAGTTTCTTCACAAACCATCTCAAGAAGAGAACCCCTGTAGTGTCCAAGTGAGTTCTGTGTCGACGTCTCTGGCCCAGGTATTAAAGGAGATCTTTCCGTCACCGTCACCTTAGGAAATAATCTTAAGCGTATGGAAACTAAGGTTACCAACAGTAACAAATACAATTGGGGAAATAGTCTACAATCCGATCCCACGCGCAAGGGCAGAGTAACAAAGCTCAATCCCCTTGAAGGCTCCTCGACCTGGTCAATCCTAGGTTTACCGACAAGTGACCCCAGGCTCCTCGACAATGGTTAATCCAAGGTTTACTATTTGTAATGCGTGCAGAATCTTCTATCTTTCCCAATGAAACATAATTGATTGTCTTAAAGGTTCGGACATGATCTCGTGATTAACTCCTTTAAGAGAAGCTTCCCAGATTGTACCAATTACAATTGGATTTATTTCCTACCGCAAGATTTATATACTCGTTTGTTTTTACAATCTTTGAGAGTTAATTACTCCCTACTCCAAGTTGCTAGCCTGAGCTATATTGGTGATAAGAGCCCTAAAAATAAAAAGATTACTAGATGAATTTGAATTAAGCGTTGTTTTTATGGGTTGTTCTTTAAGTCAATAGGTATGGAAATGAAACTTTGATGGTGTGAAAAGTCGACTTCCAAAAACACTAAAAAATGCACCTAAAAATGATAATCAATTCGTTTTTCTTTCAATGAAGTTCTAGCTAAAGAAAGAGTTCAAGAATGAAATTCTTTTTAAGAGACAATTCTTTCTTTGAACATGAGGAATAAATGGAAGAAAATATTTTTGTCTTTTCAATAAGAACTCAAAACGAGACAAATAATCAATGCTCACAATAAATCCCTTTCACTTCCAAAACTCGTAACTACAAAAAACAGCTTTCCTTCAAAAGAAATCTACAAATAGTAAAAAGCACTCAAAACTACGAAAAAACTGATTTGTGCTCGAGAGCTCTCAAGCCCCGGTGCTATTTCCTTATTTCTGAGCCGCCCTGACATCGATGCTCTCATTGCACGCACTACTGCTTTGCATTGGCCACCAATCTCTAGCTTGCATTTTGAAAAACCATGGGCAAATTTTATTTTCCAAATTTTACAGCCAAAATGTCTCCTCGACGGCGAAATGTACATGTATTTTTCTAGTTTTTCTATAATTAAGCCTTTTAATGGATTAGAAAATGAAATAAACTTAAAAATAACCATTAAAAAAGAAAAAATAAAAATAAAAAATAATTGTCGCGTGGTGTGCTCGAGCTGTTCGGCTCGCACCAGATAGTAGTGCTACCTGTAAAATTTACAGGCAGCATCGCTACCAGTGCTAACGGTAACCGCATCGTTTCCAGGGCGGTGCCGAAAGGTGCCTTGAATAATTTTAAACTAAAAATAAAAAATAAAAAAGGCGGTGCGCTCATTTATCCAGGCACACCGTTGACCCCGACAATCACAGTGCGGTGCGTTGACTTCATTTGCCGCCTCGGTTTATGTCAGCACATCGCATTTTGCCTTCCGAGAGGGTCAATGGTGCGACCGAGAAAAAGATCGCACTGTCAACTATGTCATTGTCATGAAGTTGGTGCGCTGACACAACTATACGCTCCAGGGTGTATATTTTAGTCAGCGCACCGCTATTCTGACTTATATACAGTCCACGGTGCTTGAAAAATAGACATCTGCATCGAATCCAGCGCGGTCTGTTTCATTAGGGGCCCCGAGGATAGTGCGCTAAAATATTAGGATGCACCAGAATCGGTGCGTGACTGTTTTTATGGAGCACCAACTTGTATGTTTGTTTTTTTTCCAAAAATAAATTATATATGTATATTTATAAATACATTTATGTTTAATAAATAAATAAATAAAAATAAAAATAAAAAATATTTAATATGACAATGATTCAGATAGAACATGAGCAACAACATCAACAACATGCATAACAATATGACATGATTCGCCAATGGGAGGCGAGAGAGAGGGAGAGAGATGGATGCCCTCACCCTATTACTGCAGATACCTAGAAGATCCTTATGCAGGTAGGCCTCCTCAAGTTCTATGAGGAGGCTATTTCCGGCCTAAAGGCCCATAGTGTGCTTTTCAGACATCTTATCGACAGGTGGAATGCCCACCGACAGGCTTTTCAGGTTGGTCCTGACTAGTGGTACACACCCACTGAGGAGGACATTTATTTTATTACAGGACTATCGAGGAGAGGGGTGGATTTTCCCTCATTCCAGACGAGACAGTTGGTTGTGTAACAGGGAGTCAGTTATTTTACTCTTAGAGATACATTGGAGCACATGTACTGTCTCCTTCAGAGTTGCAGGTACCTGGAGGTCAGTTATGTATAGGTGCTTTTGGTAGACAGGACGTGCAGTGCCTGTCTATTATCGCTTCGATCATTTCGCACAACACCAGTGACGGACAACGCATTAGTTGCTCGCTTTTATATTACGTTGATTCTTTAGTACAACAGGCATGACTTGTCAGGTGGTTTGCCATTTTTTTGCGACAGTTTTGTACGACCTTAGATAGATGTCTTGCTCATGCACAAGGGAGGGTCAACTTCCCTTTTGATTCATAGTTGTTTTGTTTATTTTTTGAGAGGTTTCCAGAGATGAGACCTAGTTTTGTTCGACAACCTCATAGGCCGATGTTCGAGGCTCGGATGTGCATTTGGGGGCAGATGATGCCCAAGAGGGGAGACACTATGTTTCCAGCGAGGATATCACATGATTCGTTGGACTTACTAGCCAGTGTTGGCGGGCTGCATCCCTTCATTATGGTCCCATGTCCTTATGCTGGACTAGATTGGCGAGGGTGTTCCAACATCCTCTTCACTCTTGATGAGCCGTCAGATGATAGAGGTAATATTACTGTTTTATTTATATTTATTCTAACATGTTATTTAACTTGTTTTTGTTAAATTGTGTAATGAAATTGTCTAATTATTGTTGTGTACTTGTATATATTTTGCAGACATTGGCTCTTTTGATGGCGATGAGATGTCAGATCCACCACATGATCCAGGTGTCAATCCTGATGATTACGATCAGGAGATGGCTGATGCGCCGGAGGATGAGGCTGGTGGCGCAGCAGAGAGACATGTTGATCCTGCGCCTCATGATGCACCGATACCACCTTTTGTTAGGCATGGTTGACCTGAGACCAGATATCGGATGGAGTTGGGCAGCTAACTATGTGGATTGATTTCAGATGCGGGCATCAGGCCTGCTCATTACAGAGAGATACAGGGCGATGATATACTTTTACGAATGTGGAGAGGCATGTAGCGTGACATGTACGTCCTGATGCGGCATGTCGTAGGAGCTACGACAGTTGTTACGCGATTGAGGAGGATTGTCCGTAGCTATAGGCGTAGTCGAGCTGCGGCACGTGATGGACAGTCCGCTAGCAGCGACTCAGATGCATCTCATGATCGTTCACCTCGCGGCGCGCCTAATGATCAGCATGAGGCTCCACTGGCAGCATCTAACACTAGTCATCATGGAGATGAGGCTGAACCATCGGCCACATCCAGTCAGCAGCCTACAACATCCATCAGTACTAGTCACGATCATCATGAGCAGGCTATACCATCGACCGCCGAGGCTGCAGTACTATTGACTGAGCAGGCCTCCACTACTATTGTGCCTCATATTGATCACGATGTACTACCACCAGTGGATGCATCCATCAGTACTAGTGATCATCATGATCATGAGCAGGCTAGTCGACCATTGACTGTCGAGGCTGCACCCAGCTTTACTGAGCAGGCCGCATCCACTTGTACTAGTGTTATTGATGTTGTTATACTACCACCAGCGCCTGATCCATGACATTTATATTATAGTTATATATTTTTAACATTATTCAGTGATATATATATATATAGTCCATGTATTTTATGTTCATGTTGATGATCATCATGATGTGGCGCATATTGTTAGTCATGTTAGATATGTTCATTTAATGTTTAGCTTGCAGATAGATGTATATATGTGATAGGCACATGAGTTATTTGACATTATATTGAGATGTATATTTGATGTTTGTGTTGTGATGATGTTAATATATAATGTTAATTTGATGTTAATTGAATGTGTTTATTAGTCGAATATGATGTTTGTACGATGGTTATCATGATCGTGATGATGTTTATTAGTTAATTTAATATTATTAAATGACCATGATATTTATTAAATATTATGTAGTGAATGTAATTGTAATTTAAATTTTAATTCTATGTAAAATTGTAAAATTGTATTTGTATTTGTACTAATTGTAATTTTAAGTGTAATTGTATGTAAAATATTTATTAATGTAAAATTTTAATTGTAATTGTAATATTTAATTTATTTTGAAATGATTGTAATTGTATATATGAAAAATTGTAAAATTGTAATTGTAATTCTAATTGTATGTAAATTTCACAAATTGTAATTGTAATTGTAAATGTAATTCTATGTAAAATTGTAAATGTAATTGTATTTGTAACTGTAATTTTAATTGAATTGTCTGTAAAATATTTGTAAAATTGTAATTGTAATTATAAATGTAATTATATGTAAAATTGTAAATGTAATTGTATGTAAAATTAAAATTGTAATTCTAATTCTAAACGTAATTCATGTATGTGAAATTAATGTAAAATTGTAATTGTAATTGTAATTGTAATTTTAATTAATGTAATTTTATGTCAAATATTAATTTGTAAAATTTTAATTTTATTAATGTGAAAATTTTAATTGTATTAATGTGAAATGATTTTATTAAAATATTTAAATTTATAAATTTGCAAATAATTGTAAAATAACAAATCTAAAATAATACGAATTTTTGTAACATAAAGTTTAGAAAATAATGAAAATAAATTCATGTACTTTATAATTATCATTATTTTATTATGATCTTACATACAACAACAACCAAAAAAAAAAAAACTTTAAAAAGTCCAGTGCGCTTATCATACTAATAGGCCCCGGTGCATCATATTAATACAACGCACCGAGGCGTCACATTTCCGCACACCAGAAACGAATAAACGCAAATTAAAAAAACGCAACTCTATTTTGTTTAAGTTATAAAAAAAAAAAACGACAATTTGAAAAATGGGCGGCAAAATTTTTTTGAAAATATAATTTGATAAAATAATTCTTTAAATACTAAACACTTTTCATTATTTCACTATTTTTGCTAAAAAAATTTAGTCAGATTTTTGCAGGAGACAAACCTGGAGCAAGAGAGCACGAGGGCACTGTGGATGGCGAAATACGTTCGAACAGAAGTATTCAGACAATCAGAAACCAAAAATATGGTGATTCAAGCCCTTTATCATAGAATTTCAAACCATTTCGTGATTAAATTTGATTCTTCTTTTTTTCTGCAGTTTTATCCATTTTTGCCCTGAACCCTTCATTTTTTTGTTTTTTCCCTTTCTTCTCCTTGTTTCTGTGATTTTAGAATCAGAGCTTTTTTTTTTAATTTTAGATTGATGTCCAACCCATAGGACGACTTGCATAGTCGAATTCCAATCCATTCAGCCATTGCGTGAATTTTTAAAAAAATGGATTTTTATTTATTGGTGCGCCTTGCATACGCCACCGCACTGGTGCTCTATATTATTATAGTGCACCATACAAGTTCTGTGTCGTAAAAAATTGAAAACATTTTTTAAATCCGTGCGCCAAATTTGAAATAGGGAAACGGTGCTCTCTTTAACTAGGAAAGCATTGTACGGTGTATTACATTGTTTTTGCGGTGCATTTATAATAGCCCACGCACCGTTAAGTCTATTACACTGATTTTGTGGTGCGTTTATAATACCAAATGCACCATACAGTGTATTATACTTTTTTGCGGTGTGTTGTTAATATATCCACGCACAGGCGGCAGTGCAGATTTCATGAAAGGCGCACTGGTGCCTTGAGATTTATTTTCTACCTAAAAAGTTGAGATTTATTTATAAATATATTAATGAATGATATGCTACAGGTTTCAGATTGATAAAGAAATGATTGACAAGATATCAAGTAACAAAAATACTGTTAACACATCAAGAAAAGCAAAAAAGGCAAGTTCTTTGTAAATTCTTTATAAAAAATATTATTTTTGAACTATATATAACTTTAACTAATATGTATTGTTTACTGTGTATCATGCAGAGCCACAAAATGACGAAGCTCGATATGATTATTTCTGATCTACGACCAGAAGAGCGTAAAAGTTTAATGGAAAAATTGTAAAAAGATGAATCAGGTGAATGAAACAATACTATCGATCCAATATGAGTTTCTTTTTTTAATTATCATTAATAATATACTTAAAATTATTAGATAACATGTGTCAAATAGTCTACTAATTCACATCTATTTAATGTTCTACAGGGACCAACAACTCAGAAAAGGAATGTTTTTCTAAGGAAAGAAAAAAAATAGAACATGCAAATGAAAATGAATTGCTCCTTGGCTCATCTTGAGTGGTGCTGGAAGTTGATGAAAGGGGAAAAAACTTTTACAAAAGTTTGAGGGATCTAGTGGAACGAATACAACAACGTGCTTCAAATGTAATATGTAATCATTAAATTTTTCAATCATTAGGTACAATAAATAAAAAATTTAGCATTAAATATTAATTTTCAATAATTTTCTTGCAGAAAAGAAAAGAAAATGTCTTGCAGAAAAGAAAAGAAAATGGAACCCATTCAGCACATAAAACAGGACGACAAGGAAGAAAATGGTTGATCTCTAAGTTTGTGAGTAATTGTTACTTCCTTATAACAACTTAACTAGATTTCATTTTTGTATTTTTTAAGTTGTTTTACAAAAATCATCATTGAATGTCTTCAAACGGGTGCTAACATACAAAGAAGAACCATCAAACGAATTGATTGAAATTGGGTTAAATATGGGTTGTGAGTATATGATGGCATATCACAAATTAATTGTGGAATTTGTAAGCATCTATCGATCTTGTTTTAATTAGCTACGTCTATAATTAATATAACAAAAACATCTTTTATATTAAATATATGATTTGTTATGGGGTATAAAACTTGCAGGAAACAAAGTATGGAACTGCGCCAACAGATGAAATTTTGAAAGATGGCATGGTACATGGTTTTGAAAGAATGTGTATAGTTTATGAGTCAATTGTTGTTATGGTACGTCATTTTTCTTTTCGATTTACATTGATGTATATTATTTAATATTGGAATTTTCATTATTCTCACCAATGTATATACACTCATTTCAGTTTATTTTTATGTTTGTAGATGGAAAGTGAAGAAGAAGAAAACAATCAACGCCGTGAACACAACATTCCTGAAAATAACCCAAGTCATGGAAGTAGCTCTAGCAGTGACAACAGTTCAAGCGAAGAATGATGATCACTATGTAATTTGGATATCAAAGCAAGGTGTTTTATTTTTTGAAATATGTCCGTGAAATCAGACATTTTGTTTAATGTAATGGACATAGTATCCCAATTGAAAGACAAAGGGATACGAATAATTGTCCCATTTTGTATGATATATATATATATATATGTCTTAATTTATTCTATTGCATTCTCCATTGTCGTTCTCAAATGCACTAATAAAAATTTAATTCATATGAATATTGTTATAGGATTATATATGTGTGTCGATTTTTTATGAATAATGAATTTTAAAAAACCACAATAATTCTGATATGATATAACAAATTAATCCAAACATCACATTCAAATGCATTAATAAAAATGTAATTAATATGAATATTGTTATAAGATGTGTCGAATTTTGATGAATAATGAATTTAAAACAATCACAATAATTGGACTGTCAGAGGTGGATGTTTCTAAAAAAACAAAAATGAAAACCGGTGCGTTTATGTGTCTATATGCACCGATGTGTTTATGATCCTATGGGCACCGCACTAATACTGATTCCGGTTATAAATATCGGTTTGTTTGTGTGATACTACGCACCGGGGCGTTTATGTATCTATAAGCACCGGTGCATTTGTAGATGCCATGTGCACTGCACGAATACTGATACCAATTATAAATCTCGGTTCCTTTCTGTTATACGGAGCACCAATGCCTCATAAAGATACATGCACCGGTGCGCTTATACGACCTATGGGCACCGCTCAAATCCCAAGACCAATTAGAACAGCCCCGTGCATTGTATCACCAACACCAGGTTTGGTGCTGTTGTTTTCCTTAATGGCCTGGTGCATTCTCCTTCGACTGCCCCGGTGTGCTATCTACCAATACGCACCGGTGCGTTAAAACCTGATAAGAGCACCGATGAAAAAACATCCATAATAACCTTTGGCCACCCATTTTTTTTTAGTTGTGTTGAATTTCCGTTAAAAGCTCAGCCAAAACCTCCGTTACCAGAAACGGATGTGGTAGCATATGTTTTTTTGACAATTTTGGCCAATTTTATAACACTAAAAACCTCCTTTATAACCTCCGCTAGAGGGTCTTTTCCTTATAGTGAGATTCTTTCTGTTCATGTCATCCTATACCGCTTTACAAAAGGGTGCAACTTCTAGGGGTTCTCAGTGAAGTCTGTCACACTTCAATGAAACTAAACTAAATTGCAGAAATGGAACTAATTTAATATGCAGGAAGGAAATGACCGTAAGAAACTAAATTCAATTGTTGAAAAGAAATGAGAGGAAGGAAACTAATTTAATTTGCAGAAAATAAATAGTAGAAATGAAACTAATCCTAAACCACACTTAACTTGGTCAAACGGTTAATGCACTCTACTTATCCTATGATCTATTTACCATGCTTCTATCCATGCAACTAGGCTATCCATGACTTAATTCTAATTAAAAAGAATTAATTTTCAGCTTGGAGGGAAGAAAAGGGCTAAAAGAGGCTAATGGGGGTTTAACACATGAAATGAGGTTTGGAAGCGGGAAGAGGGGGTTAAACCCTTATAAACTTTATAATAGCATGAGAAATGACTTTGGAGTGGACATAACTCAAAAATGCGATGGCGGAGTGCGATGGAGGACAAAAGTTACAATGTGCGATGTTGCAATTGTAACTTTGCAAGTTTAAAGGGATAGAGGTATGAATTAACAGGAATGAACTAAAATGTGCGAAGTGCGGTTTGCAACAAGTGACGTGGCGGAGTGCAATGGAGGAAAAAACTTGGGATATTCTATGTCTCAATCACGATATCACAAGTTTAAGGGATTAGCGGTAAGAATTAACAAGAACAAACTAGAATGTGTGAAGTGTGATTTGCGACGCGGTAAAAGTTGGGAGTTACGATCTGCGATGTGGTAAGATTTGTGAAGTACGATGTGTGATGAGTGACGTGGCAGAGTTATCGCATTGGCGAAATGAGCGGTAAGTGTTATGCAAAAATCTAAATGATGCAATTTGTGATTTCACAATATCGTAATCGCAAGAACGAGCGGCAAGTGTTTTAAAGGTTAAAGCTAAATGGTGTGAAGTGCGATTTGTGATGGGCGATGTCAAAGTGGGACTCACAGTGGGGCGTGATCACATTATCGCAATCGGTAAGAACATCGTTAAGTGTTAATGGAGAAAGGGAAAAGTTGTGGGATGCGATTTGCGATAGGATAAGAATTGCGGGATGCAATTTGCGATATGTGATGTCACAATGTCGCAATCGCAAGAACCATCGGTAAGTGTTTAAAGGTAAAAGCTAAGAGTTGCGATTTGCGAAGTACGATGTACGGTTGTGGGAGACTCGAGGAGCAAAGGCGAAGGTCACGTTCGAATGTGTTTGAATGATTTTTCATGCGTTTTGCATAAAAAGGGTAAGGCAATGAGAATAAGTGGGAAAAAGCGGAGATGGAGGGTGTAACAGCAGTGCGCAAAGCGTAACAATAGAGATGGAAGGGAGATGGAAGACGAAGTAAAAGGTGTTGGAGAACTTCCCTCTGGGCTATGCTACCCATACCTGTTATCAACCTGCCTATTTATGCAAGAAAGACAGACAATATGTTCATGAAGATGCAAGCACTAATCTAATCTATTTCCAGAAAATCATAAGCGAGAAAGCATTTTTGGTCTGTGGGAAAAGGTCTACCCTCCTCAAGCTCCATTGACAGAGTTGAGAGGGAAAGGCTGACCTCACAGCTTTATGGATTTTATCATTATTCTACCACACTATAAGTAGATTAAATCTACAACAAAAGACAACATGAAGTGGACTAAAACATCAATAAAAATACCAGCAAACTAGCTAAATGTTTAGAAGAAAAAGTAGCTAAATGACATGAAAGAAAATAATGGAAATAACAGAGAAGCTGAGGTACATGGGTTGGGCCTTAACCCACGAGCCCAGCTCACTGGACCTAGATCAATAAAATGGCATCTCTCTACTCATTTCATAAAAAGAACATTTTGTTACATCCATCAAAGTTTTAACAGAGCCTCGTGGCTTTACAGCAAGACTTTGAATCCAATGGAATGGAATGGAAGTGGAGGTGGAAGTCCCCTAATTAGATCTTGATCAGCTTTATTTATCCTAAAGGGCAGCTACCAACAGCTCCCTAAAACATAGTGATTGAGTCCACTTTGACTTCAAGTAAACCGTCAATTGAGTGCACTTCGTCTTCAGTTTGCTTGGCTGCCTTTGATAGTTAAGGAGGGTGGACAACCCCCTTGAATCTCTCCAAGATTTCTCCATAATTTCCTGACATTTTGCTCATTTATTCTCCAATCTTAATCTTCCAGTGGTAGGGAGCAAGTCCCTAAATCATCTCCTTCTCCAAATTTGCGTAATCTACCCAATATTCTCACAATATTCTACAAAATAACCAATATTAGGCACAAATATGCAATTAACTTTAAGCACTCCTAAGAAAATATTAAAGCATAAGAAAACATTATTAAGTGCAGAAGGAGAGATTTAATATATCCTTTTAAGTGCATAAGAGAGGTAGGTGGGCCTAAGAAAGGTTAGATGGGCCTTAATTTATGTCTAATTTAGAGTCCCATCAATACCACCCAAGTATGGGATGTTACTTTCAAAATCATGGGGTGCAAAGTTACAAGGTACTTTGCAAATGGATATGACCTATGCCACCGTTCTTGTCTTTGGTCACCAAAGACTGTTATACAAACAAAATTTGATGAAATACATGGTTAGTAGCCAAGATAAACCAAACAAATACCCCTTGTACTTTGTGCACTCTGACTTAGATTCCTTCATTATCTATAATGAAAAACCAATTGAAGAGGAAATGCCACAACAAGAGATTGAGCCCACAATAAAATACCATATAAATGTAACTGAAAAACAAGATGTAGAGCAAGAAGCTCTTTGGAATATGGATTTTGATGGGGTTGTATGTAAAGATGGTGCAGGAGATGGTGTTTTTTTTTTTTTTAATCTTCAACTCATCAACTAATATGTCCAAGGGACATGGCAATAAACCAAATTTCCAGTGCACCAATAACATAGCAAAGTATGAAGCTTTTATCCGAGGGCTACAAATTTTAAAGAGAGAAGGAGCAAAAAGGATTTGTGTGCATGGGGATTCTAATCTAATTATCAAACAGATCAAGGGTGAATATGTCGATAAACACCCTAGATTAAGAGCCTATAAAAATACAATTTTAGACTCTATGCAATGTTTCACTGAATATGATTTGTTTGTCATCCCTAGAGGCCAGAACATTTTATCTTATGCCTTGGTTGTTTCAGCCAGTACTTGTAAAATGCCTTTTCATCCCAATAGGAAATATGTGGTGGAAGTCAAACATATGCCAGATTTCTCTGACAATGTAAGATATTGGCAAGTTTTCAGAAATGATGAGCAACTTGAATTTTTTTACAGAAAAAAAAGATGAATTTTACTGTGTAAATATTGACATAGATAATTGTTACACAGCAATTTGTCACCGTCCCTGCAATCCCCCGTCCCGCACATTGGAGGGCTCATTCCGTGACCTGTGAGCAGTGCCATGACCTGAAAACACTTTCATGGCATTCCCCTGAGCATGGACTTTCATTCCCCTAAAGATAACTCCTTATGAAAAACCCCAAAAATAGCCCTTTTTGCATTGGCACAGGTAGACAATTCAGCCCTCGCGCCAATGGGGGAAATCCTCCAAAGAGGGCGCGCCAATTGGCGCTCTGTCTCAAAGTCGCACCTACACCAGGCTTAATAAAGAGTGTTTTTTAAAAATAAATGGCGGAAGATTCACTCCAACCAATTTCTAAATTGGTATCTAAAACGAGTTGGGAGGTTTGGCTCCGGATCTCCATATAGAGGAAGTGGTTTGCCACCTCTCATGGCCAATCCCATGATTATAGGGATCCCAACTCCCCTTCCACCATCTATATAAGCTTGCCATTTTCCTTTGCAAGCTAGTTCCCAAGAGCCTTCATAGAATGCTACAAGAGCCTTGATAGCCCTTATAGAGCCAAATCAGAAGCAAGGAGATTATTGTCGAGACATCCGAAGAGAGAGGCTTGTCCCATCCCCGACAGGATTTACCGAGACGTATTTCGCTGGCGACCCGCCGAAGGAGAATTTAGCGTCGGAGCCAGGTTGTATTTTCCTTTGATGAATTAATGATAAGCGACTATTGGTTATGGTTCCATTCGTGTTGTTGATTATGATCATGAGTTGTGTCTTCTCTGACTGAAATATAATTGCATATATTGGATTTTACGCTTATGTTTGTCGTGTTTCTTGCGTGTGCAGGTGTTCGATCACAACGAGCATGAGGATTGTGATCTGCCAGAGAAAGGGAACGGGAACGTCACCCTCTCTACAAATGACAGCGTTGGATTCCAGGTAAGCCTTATTCGCAAGTTGGTTTATTTGCAATTAGGAACCTGCACCATAGCGTGTGACGATTATTGCTAGACCCGGTCTGGGCTAGTAGGGATCGCCTCTGTCTGCAGAGGGGATTTACCTGTACAACAAATTGGCGACTCCACTGGGGACGTCTAGCTTGTTGTTGTTTGCTTTATAAACTACAAACGGAGCCTGAAGTTAGCTAGATAGACTTCGAAACGCTCTTGCTCTGCATTAGCGAAAGTAGATGAATGCTGCTTCAGTCAATCTCCAGTCTAGTTTATGAACTGAACACTTGGAGTATTGTCTTGTCTTTTCGGTCGATTCTTGATTTTGCTTGCTTGATCAGCTCTTTTGGCTGGCTCTTTTTGTGAGTTTGGCTTTTGGTCAGCTTGACCATCACTAGTCTGCTTCTTGGATTGCTCTTTTTTTATTTTTCCATATAAAACTCGACTGGCATGATTTTCAGCCTGACAGTCGCGCCAATTGGTGCATGTTGCCAGTATGTTACCCGCGCCAATCTTGTTCTGGCGCTGGTTTCCGCCTCACAGTCGCGCCAATCCTGTAAGGTGCTAGGGTTTACTTTGCTCTGAGATTTCTGAGCCTGATCTGTGTGTTTGGTCAAGTTTTTTCGACTGCTTGAGTTTTCTGGAGCCTTGTTTGACTGACCGTGACCTTCATCCTTTGGTTGTTTGCCCATTTCCATCGAGTTTACGTTCTAGCCCTAGGGCATCTAGGTGCTATTGTGTGTCGAGCCTCCCTTGGGAGTTTTTAGTTTCTATCTGTTCAGTCAACTTTGTGATTGCTTCTCTGCATTCGTTTGGTGGTTGTTTATCATTTTGTTGCATTATTTGAGTGATTGAATTCTTCTTCATTCGAATTCCTCTTTGTCTCGCTTTGAGCCTAGATTACATGGTTCATTTGAGTCTTGGAGATTCTGCTTGAAGTGGTGAGTCTGGTCTTGGTAGGGAGAAATTCTTTGTTTTTTCATTTTCAGGCGTTGGCGCTTGTTGTCAGTTAGCAACCCGCGCCAATTAGCCATTGGCACTAGTTGTCAGTGAGCAAGTCGCACCAGTTGGCGCTAGTTGTCAGTGAGCAAGTCGTGCCAATTTCGGGGTGTGTGAAAATTGAGATTTTTTCCCTAAATCCTTCACTAGTGTGTCTTTCCCTTCCTGTCTTTTCCCTGTATGAGCATAGTGTTGAAATTTGGTTACCGAAGGACAGGTGGTTCCTTAAGGCTTTGATCTTTGGCCTAGGGAAAAGTGTCCAAAAGAATTTAAATTTTCTCCTAAAGTGACTTTATAAAGGTATAAAGTCAAATCTAATTTAAAAGTGACTTTAAGCGATAAAGTTACTAAAGTCTAATTTTAAAGTGACTTTAATAAAGTCAATGTGAAATTAGAAATGAAAAGTGACTTTGGAAATAAATGACTAAGTGGGTCTTTATTAAAGTGGGGTGAATTAAAAAATAGAAAGTGAGATTTAAATGAGCATTTAATCTCAGCCTTAGATCTCAATCTATTTCAGCCATTGGATTTAGGGATTCCCCAAAAGTCACTTAGGGTTAGGTTAAAGGAGAAAAAGGAGGGAAAAGGTCATTCATTCTTTCATGAGCAGATTGGGAGAAGGAGAGAAAGAGAGCAAGGGAGATTTCTGGGCAGTGAGGAGAAGGAGGCAGCAGCTTGGCACACATTCCAAGGCAGTTTTTCAGCAAGTCCGTACAGCAAAGTTAGCACACAGTGAAAGGCAGATTTTGGGCACGATTTTCTAGAAAATCCGTATAACAGTTTTGGCTCAGTTTCCAAGAGGGTTGTACAGCAAGTTGGCACGAAAATCGAGGAGTAAAGAAGATGTTTTGCTGGCACATTTTTTGAGGGAGGCCGTACATCAAGTGGATGTACCCTTGCACAGATTTCGAGGCATAAATCCGTACAGCAGTCTTGCTGTTTTGTCTGCACGAAAATCGAGAAAAATAGTACAGCAGCATTTATGGCAGCTTGCACGCTTTTCTAGACAGTATGTACAACAGCATTTAAGGCTATAAATTTTGGCATGAAAACCAAGGAGTTCGTACAACATTTATTGATGGTCTATTTTGCTGTTTACATGTTTTTCGAGGTGGTGGTAAAGCACGAAAAACGAGATAAGTTGTAATATGTACTTGTTGATTTTTCTAAGTTTTTTTCTTACTGTAAAAAGCATTCTCCCATAAATAAGAAGGAGCTTTCGAACTAGTTTTCCCCAAGAGTTGTAGGGGGTTTTTCCAGGGTCACCTTGACCAAAAATCATTATGTTACAATGTGTTGAATGGCTGTTTGTATCTGCTGATTTTTATTTCTACATTTTCCAGCATTCTGTAAATTTTCCAGAATTTGTGTTTTCAGCGAAAAATTATTTTTCTATTGTTGAATGTAAGGATATGGGAAAGGGCATTTAACTAAAGGAGAAATAAGGTGAAACTGAAAACCGGGGTGGGAAAACAGGAAATTTCTACATGGTATCAGAGGTAGAGTGCTGAAAGTGCAATCTGGGACAGCAAGAAGAAAAATACAGTCTGTTGATTTTTCACTCAGAAAATTCCAGCAAGCTGATTTTTCACACACAGTTTTTTTATCTTTACTACAGCAGTGCTATTTTTCAGTTTTAGGACAGCATGATGTCATTGGGATTGAGGGTGGAGGACAGGCTGGATGGGCATACCAATTACAGCGTTTGGAAGGAGAGAATGCAGAGTATCTTTGAGGAGGCAAAAGTCTGGGACATCATGGTGCATACCACACAGAACCCTGTTGTTGTGCCTATTGATGCTACTCAGTTGGCTGCATATAATAAAAAGAACAACAAGGGTAAGAGACTGATTCTAGACGGAGTCAAAGACCATTGCATTCCTCATGTGAGAGGAAAGAGAAATGCTCATGAGATGTGGACAACACTGTCCAATCTCTACCAGAGTACCAATGAGAACCGGAAAATGGTCCTGAAGGAGAATCTGAAGACCATTAAGATGGGTAAGAATGATAGTGCAGTTGGATATCTCACAAAGATTACTAATGTGAGAGATGAGTTGGCAGCAGTTGGAGAGGTCATTCCACCCACTGAGTTGGTGCGGATTGTAGTGAATGGCCTCCCCAGTTCATGGATGAACTTTGCTGATGGGGTTTGTGCACGTGAGACCCTTCCCACATGGGAGAGGTTTTGGGATGATTGCATTCAGACAGAGATCAGGAAAGGTCAGCTTGGGGCAGCCAAGCCAGTTGAGCAGGATGAGGATGTAGCACTGTTGGCAGGACGCAAGAAAGGCAAAGGAAAGAAGCAGGCTTCCACAAGCAATGGTGGGGGCAAAGGCAAAGGTAAAGGTAAACAGGATAACTCACAGAAGGACTATTCCAAAGTGAAGTGTTGGAATTGTCGGAAGATGGGACACTATGCAGTTGTGTGTCCGGAGAAGAAGAAGAAGGGGAAGAACCAGAGCATGGCAGCTTCAGCAGAGGTTGAGGACTTTGCAGATCGCTTTGACCGGGAGTTTGGGTTCATTGCGTGTGAGTCTTCTAGTGCAGGATTATCTGCCATAGAGGTTCAGAGGGAGCATGCATTTCCCTCGATTAACGGAGCATCTTCGGGTATCTGGTATGTGGACAGTGGGGCTTCACGTCACATGACAGGAGTCCGTGAGTACTTCTCAGAGCTTTCAGAGAGTGGCACTGATGTAGAGGTAGTACTCGGTGATGACAGAGTTGTTAGAGCAGTCGGTGTGGGAACATTGACATTTCAGAGGGAGTCCAAACCTCCCTTGAAGGTGTCGGATGTTCTTTATGTGCCAGGGATGAGGAAGAACCTCATATCCGTCTCAGCTTTGGAGGATAGAGGATATGAGATACTGTTCAGGGGAGGACAGGTGCTGATGTATCCCAGGGGCACTCCAGCTGATTCAGCTAGAGTGATAGGTGTACGCCATGCAAAGGTGTACAAGTTTGCATTTCAACCCCTTTTGGCATTGAGCAGTAGTACCGACAGCAGAGCTAGCAGTTCTGAGCAGTGTGAGATTTGGCACCGCAGGATGGGGCACATGTATCATGGAGCCTTGAGGACTTTGCGGGAGATCACTACAGGTGTGCCAGATTTCAGTACTGATCACTTTGATACTTGCGGAGGATGTGCGATGGGCAATTTTGCCAAATCCCCTTTTCCCAGCAGTGACAGCAGAGTGACTGGGATACTTGATTTGATTCATTCCGATGTGAGCGGTCGGATGTCTCATGTTTCCTTGAGTGGATATGAGTACTATGTGTTATTCATTGATGATCACTCCAGGAGGACCTGGATTTATTTCTTAAAGACCAAGAGTGAGGTCTTCAAGCGGTTTCAGGAGTTCAGAGCTCTTGTGGAGACACAGACAGGTCGGAAGATCAAGTCCCTGAGGTCGGACAATGGAGGAGAGTACACCCTTGGAGAGTTTGTTGACTATTGTGCGGAGGCAGGCATTAGGAGGGAGTTCACTATTCCTTACAACCCCCAGCAGAACGGGGTTGCGGAGAGGAAGAATAGATCCATCGGAGGGGCTGCCAAAGCCATGTTACATGATCAGGGGTTGCCATTGTTTTTGTGGGCAGAGGCCTGCAACACAGCTGTTTATTTGCAGAACAGGAGTCTGCATCGTGCCTTGGGGCATATGACTCTGGAGGAGGATTTTTCTGGGAAGAAGCCTGATATTGGTCATCTTCGTATCTTTGGGTGTATCACATACTCCTACATACCCAAGGAGAAGAGGACCAAACTAGAGCCCACCGCAGAGAAGGGTATCTTTGTGGGCTACGGTGAGACCTCAAAACGCTGATTTATGTTCGCATAGGGAAAGTTGTTGTCGAGGGCGGGATGTGAAGTTCGGGGAGGATAGGGCCTTAGGAGGATAGGGCCTTTGGGAGGTCACGGGAGTTAGAGTATACGGATTCACCGGACCCTCGGCGGCGGTTGACGGGTCGGTCGCGAGGATCTGGTGGGCGGGGATCGGGAGAATCGGGAGGGTACATACGCGACGGTGTGCGGTCGGGTCGATGACGATGGCTCGCGGAAGTCGAGAGGAGTGGTGCCGGGGGCATGCGAAAGCGATCAACCTCGCGATTCAGCAGGAGTCAGCGATGGACGGTTCACCGTACTTCATCATCTACGAGTTCGAGTGCGAGAGCGGGAGGACGGCGGACGAGACGATCGGGGAGTTCGGATACGATGATCATGAGGAGGAGGAGTTTCATTCTCCAATGGGAGAAGTGTGCTCAGGAAAGAGGAAGCCCAAGTGGCTTCAGGACACCTTGAGAGATGCCACATCTGTTGCTGAGCCTAAGAGGCCGGTCAGAGAGAGCAGACCACCTGAGAGGTTTTGTAGCTATATGGCAATGGCTACCGGCATCCTTGACTCTGAGCCTTCTAGCTATGAGGAGGCAGCTAGCCAGCAGGTCTGGAGAGAGGCCATGCAGGAGGAGTATTCTTCTATCATGAAGAATGATGTTTGGGAGGTGGTGCCGAGGCCTGAGGGCAAATCCATGGTTACTTCCAGATGGCTTTACAAGGTAAAGCATGCTGCAGATGGCAGCATTGAAAAATTCAAAGCGAGGTTTGTGGCTAGAGGGTTCTCCCAGGTAGAGGGAGTTGATTATGAGGAGACCCTCGCTCCCGTGGCTCGATATACTTCGATCCGCTCCATTATATCGATAGCAGCAGAGATGGGTTGGAAGATCCACTAGATGGATGTGAAGACTGCATTTCTCAATGGCTTCATATAGGAGGAGGTGTACATTGAGTAGCCATAGGACTTTGAGGTGCATGGGAAGGAGTCCCATGTGTGCAGACTGAAGAAGGCCCTTTATGGCCTGAAGCAAGTTCCCAGAGCTTGGTACTCCAGGATAGATACATACTTGCAGGGGATGGGTTTCACAAAGAGTGAGGCAGATCCAAACCTTTACTATATTGTGATAGGTGAGGAGCCTCTCATTCTGGTGCTATATGTGGATGACTTGGTCATTACGGGTGCAGAGAGACTCATAGAGCACTGCAAGAGAGATCTTGCGGCGGAGTTTGAGATGAAGGACATCGGCTTGATGCATTACTTTTTGGGTTTGGAGGTGTGGCAGGAGGAGGGGCATTTCTTCCTGGGACAGGGGAAGTATATTGTGGACATCCTTGGCAGATTCCACATGGAGGATTGCAGACCCATGTCGACACCGATGATCACCAACTGGAAGAAGCTTCATGCTTCGGATTCCGAGTTGGTGGATCCCACATTGTACAGACAGCTGATTGGTTCCTTGATGTATTTGGTCAACACTAGACTAGATATTTGTTTTGCAGTCAACACGATGAGTCAGTTTATGTGTGAGCCTAGGAAGGTTCACTGGGTGGCTGCAAAACACATTTTGCGGTACTTGCAAGGGACAGTGGATTATGGTATGGACTACAGGCAGGGTGATGGAGTGAGATTGGTAGGTTACACTAATTCCGATTGGGCAGGTTGTGCTTCTGATAAGAAGAGCACTTCAGGATGTTGTTTTGGTTGGGTTCGGCAGTGGTGTCATGGTTGAGCCGAAAGCAACAGTCAGTAGCATTGAGTTCAATAGAAGCAGAGTATACGGCAGCTAGTCTAGCTAGTTGTGAGGCCATCTGGCTTCGCAAGATGTTGTTTGGCTTATTTGGTCAGCCGTTGAGACCTTCAGTGATTTACTGTGATAATCAGAGTTGCATTAAACTCACGGAGAATCCAGTATTTCATGACAGGTCAAAGCATATCGGGATCAAATATCATTTCATCGGAGACTATGTTCAGAAAGGAGCTGTGAAGCTTGAGTATATTCCCACTGATGAGCAGGTTGCAGATATTCTTACCAAAGCCTTACCACGGGGCAAGCATGTCTACTTCAGAGACAAGATGGGTGTGGTGAGGAACACCTTCCTCGGTAAGAGGGAGTGTTGAAATTTGGTACCGGAGGACCGGTGGTTCCCTAAGGCTTTGATCTTTGGCCTAGGGAAAAGTGTCCAAAAGAATTTAATTTTTCTCCTAAAGTGACTTTATAAAGTTATAAAGTCAAATCTAATTTAAAAGTGACTTTAAGTGATAAAGTTACTAAAGTCTAGTTTTAAAGTGACTTTAATAAAGTCAATGTAAAATTAGAAAGGAAAAGTGACTTTGGAAATAAATGACTAAGTGGGTCTTTATTAAAGTGGGGTGAATTAAAAAAAAGAAAGTGAGATTTAAATGAGCATTTAATCTCAGCCCTAGATCTCAATCTATTTCAGCCATTGGATTTAGGGATTCCCCAAAAGTCACTTAGGGTTAGGTTAAAGGAGGAAAATGAGGGAAAAGGTCATTCATTCTTTCATGAGCAGATTGGTAGAAGGAGAGAAAGAGAGCAAGGGAGATTTATGGGCAGTGAGGAGAAGGAGGCAGCAACTTGGCACACATTCCAAGGCAGTGTTTCAGCAAGTCCGTACAACAGAGTTAGCACACAGTGAAAGGTAGATTTTGGGCACGATTTTCTAGAAAATCCGTACAACAGTTTTGGCTCAGTTTCCAAGAGGGTCGTACAGCAAGTTGGCATGAAAATCGAGGAGCAAAGAAGATGTTTTGCTGGCACGTTTTTTGAGGGAGGCCATACAGCAAGTGGTTGTACCCATGCACAGATTTCGAGGCAGAAATCCGTACAGCAATCTTGCTGTTCTTTCTGCATGGAAATCAAGAAAAACAGTACAGCAGCATTTATGGCAGCTTGCACGCTTTTCTAGACAGTCCGTACAGCAGCATTTAAGGCTGCAAATTTTGGCACGAAAATCGAGGCCGTACAACATGTATTGCTGGTCTGTTTTGCTGTTTACACGTTTTTCGAGGTGGTGGTAAAGCACGAAAAACGAGATAAGTTGTAATCTGTACTTGTTGATTTTTCTGAGTTTTTCTCTTACTGTAAAAAGCATTTTCCCAGAAATAAGAAGGAGCTTTCGAACTGGTTTTCCCCAAGAGTTGTAGGGGGTTTTTCCAGGGTCACCTTGACCAAAAATCACTGTGTTACAATGTGTTGAATGGCTGTTTGTATCTGCTGATTTTTATTTCTACATTTTTTCGAGCATTCTGTAAATTTTCCAGAATTTGTGTTTTCAGCAAAAAAATAAATAAATTCTGTTGTTGAATGTAAGGAGATGGGAAAGGGCATTTAACTAAAGGAGAAATAAGGTGAAACTGAAAACCGGGGTGGGAAAACAGGAAATTTCTACACATAGATTACATTGCTCATTGTTTTGAATGTCTTCTTTCCATGATTGCTTGATGTAAAAGGGAATGAATGCCTTGTTTTGATCTCATGCTTCGGAAGTCCTCTTTGTGTTTGACCTCATATGTCTTGTCAACTTTTGAGGAATTTTGTTACAAAGTGTTTTGAAACAACGATTGCAATCTTAGTGTTTGATTACATCATTTTTGCATTCATCCTTCCATTAAGAAGATTTGCGTTCTTTTAGTTTTCGTCTCATAGTTTTCTTTTCGTTAAAATGCATTAGATCACATTCCATTGGAAAGTATTTTTGAGATTTATCATTGAACTTAGATCACATTGTTTAATGATTGAAAACTAAAAATCGCATCGAGTGCATTCTCTTTCATTTAAAGTATGCATTAAGTAGATTCTCATTTCATCGAAAAATGCATTGAGTGCATTCTTATCATTTGAAAAAAAAAATTGTGCATAGATTACAATTGCATAGTTTTCAAAAGACGATTTTGCATAGATTACATTGCATTATTCGCATCGTTGAATGTTTGAAATTACTTTTGGATAGTGAAAGTCATCTAGTTTTGAAAAATTTCGTTTACAGTGTTGTTGTTTGTTGTATCATTGTTTGAAAATCTTCCCTTAACTAGATAGCATTCATCGAATTGAAAGATTTATTTTCTCATATAGCTGCATATAGGAGATTGTCATATGACACTCGCTAGGGCCTGAAAATTGAAACATAATTGAAGATTAACATTAAAATCTATTCAATTTACACTAAGGCAACATTGAAACATAACGAAACGTTTAGAGGTCTAGGCTAGAGACGTGTTCCGGCATCGTTAAACCTAGTAGTTGTCGTTCACCTCTTGGGTTTAGACAACTCTAGTATGGACTTGTGCTCTCCGTACCATCGCGTATATAAAGGGAGACCCCACTAGGTTGCTATCCTTTTATCTATAGGAAGCCGAGTCTGCCACCCTATACCCGTGATACACCGGACACAACATTCGGGGAGATTGCCTGCACGTACGTTAAGTCCTTGGTTGATTTCTCTTTCATTTTGAAACCAAGGTGTATATTGCAGTTCACGATTATTTGGTACACCCTTTGCCTAAATTACCAGAGTAGTCATTTTGATATTTTTCTGACTCTTTAAATTTGAAAAGATCCTCAAGCGCTTGTCCTTTCACGCTTAGTTTCCAATCTAAAAGCGATAAAGTCACCTTTTTCCTGTTTCTCAACTCTTAAAAGTTGAAACGGTAGAGTTTTGTTTCAATGTTTTAAAATTAACTGCCCACAAAATATTCCTGGTTAAAGTTAGTTTCCTTAAGGTGTTGTTCTAAAGATCATTTCTGATGGCAACTTTTCCGGAGTTCACCAACCAAGGAATCCCCTCCGATGGGAATCCTGGTCCTTTTCCTCCTTTTGGAAATGTTGGTGCTCCTTATATGGCAACGTTGTCCCTTCCTAGGTTAACTGTTGGGTTGCCTGTTTGGCTATTTTCAACCTCTGTGGTCCCAAATATCTCGGCTACTGTTCAATCAGTTCCTCCGCCTGAACAACATCATGTTGATTCTAAGGTGGACCTCTCCCCTTCTTCGCCTGTTTCTGCGTCCTCTTCTTCTTCTTCGCCTGGTGAAAGTCTAGATTCGAGTAACCAGGTGGCTAAGAAGAAGAAGAAGAAGACAAAGAAGAAGAAGTCTGATAAGCGGGAGGCTAAGAGTGCAACTATTGCTTCTGAAACACCTCCTCTTGATAAACCTTCCAACCCTCCCCGGAAAGTCAAGTTCCCTTGCATGTTGTGCCAGGGAAACCATCTTCTTCGAGATTGCCTTGGTATTCCCAAGGTGCTCGAAGTATGATCCAACGGTCATCCGCCATTGCCTTTGGCTTCTAGGAGTCAGGTTGGGGGCACGTCTTTAGCTAGTGCTGGTAAAGCTCCTAAGAAGCAGGGTAAGATTACCAATCCCTGTAAGTTGTGTGAAGGGCACCGTGCCATTCACCTTTGTCCATATATGGATGAAGCCAAGCGAGTTTTGTACAACTCGGCTGTTTCTACGTCGTGCCTTCCGGCTGGTTACAAACAGCTTTCTTTGAGTCCTCCACCAGCTGATCCTACGATTGGTCAAGAGTCATCCTTGGTCAATCCCGCTCCCTCGGAAATTCAAATTCAGGAATCCATTACCAACCAACCATTGGTCGTGGGATCGGTTGAGCTGGCCCCTTCTATGGTGCACCAGGTCTTTTCCATCGATAGTGGATCTCATACCCCTCATGTTCTTTTTGTCTCTTCAGATTCTTTAGACTTGGAGAAATATTCTCATGTCCCTACACCTTAATAAGCGGCTCCTCTGCCTCCCGTGATGGAGGTCCCGGAGGATACTCCTCCTACCTTCGAGATGGAGGTCGTGGAGGATGCTCCTTCTTCTTCCGTAACACCAGGGGTAGACCATCTCAGTTCGATGGTAGCTCCTCCGAGTAGTTTCGTCGCTTCCTTTGACTGGAGTCGATTTGCAGGATACTGCCTTCCGTCTTATGTGCCTTTCGAGATCACAGTACAGGCTTTTGGTCTAGTCGTACCCAGCACCATTATAGACGAAGGCGCGTCTGTTAGTATTTTATCCTCAACTACTTGGAAAGCTTTCGGTTCACCGCCGCTTGCGCTTGTTACGCAGAATCTGTTGGCATTTAACATAAGAACGAGTCAACATTTAGGGATCCTTCCAAGGTTACCTGTTACTTTGGGAGGTAAAACCATCCATATGTACGTGATGGTTGTTCCAGGCCCCTTGGATTTCAATCTACTCTTGGGGCGCGATTACACCTATGCCATGGGAGAGCTTGTCTCCTCCCTTTTTCATGTGGTTTGTTTTCCACATGAAGGACAAATCGTGACCATTGATCAACTTTCATTCTTTGGTCCTGATGTGGCAGCTGGCCCGCCATCATCCCTTCCTGGTTTTTATCCACCCGTTGTATCTGCCCCACCGTAGGTCAACTATGTGGCTACCTACCCCATGCCTGTACTCAGTGACGATGTCGTCGTGCATAGTGTGTTGGGGGCATTGGGTCCAGACTTTAGAGATGTTTTCCTTCCATCGAGAGGGGAACTCTTGGAAGCGATGACTTCTTGTTCATTATGATGAGGTCTATCGGAGCATAGTTCTTTTCCTTGTGTCAAGCTCCTTAAAAAATGAAACAATCTGGTTGGATCATGGTTCCTTTCCTGTGTGAAGCTCCTTAAAACATGAAACCAGGTCTGTCGGAGCAGAGTTCCTTGTCTTGTGTCCAGCTCCTTAAAAATGAAACAAGGTTGTTGGAGCAGAGTTCCTTGTCTTGTGCCAAGCTCCTTAAACCATGAAACAAGGTGTCCCGAGGATAGTTCTTCTTCTATGACAACCTCGTTAAAAAATGAATTAGGCCTGAGGATAGTTCTTTTAATGTGTCAACCTTGTTAAAATAATGAAACACGTTCCCGTTCAAATTCGAGTCTTTGTTTAGATCTCGTAAAATCCCAATCGAGTCTTTCTCTTGATCTCGTAATTTGAACCTTCACTCCATCTGCTTTTCATATGGACTGAAGCTTGGGGGGCATGTACCTCGAATTGAGTCACCATGCTGGGGGCATGCTTAAAATTTTCAAGCATAGTTTGTTTCCGTTTCAAGCTTGTGTAAAAATGAAACCGGTTTCAAGCACAGTTTATCTTTGTTTCAAGCTTGTGTAAAAATGAAACCAACTTCAAGCAGAGTTTTCTGATTTCAAGCTTGTGTAAAAATGAAACCATTCCCATTTTACCTTTTGTGATTTCCATTTTATCAACCTGTTTTACCAAATGAGCCTTGGTTTTCTCATCCCATCGTCACTCTCTGCTTGGCCGATCATATGCCTTCACTTGGTTGTTTTACCCGTTCCTGAGGAACTGCTGCGATGAGTGGCCTTGTTAGCCAGCCTCTTGACCTTTATTTGTTCAGAGCAGTTCCACCATTACCGAAACCAGTTGTTACCCTCTATACCACTCGTTCCTCCAGGAAGAGTCAACTTTCAGCTCTTTTCTGACTCTCTAAACATGAAAAGATTGTCGAGTCGCTTGTCGTTTTGATCTCGTTAAAGTGGCTATGAAACGACATCTACCCAGTATACGTTTACCTTTTTTTCGGGCTGGGATAGATTATTTACGAAAAAGGAATACCCTAGCCTATCGTGACTAGGAGGTTTTCTCATACATAGTTTTCTACCTTTTCGGATCTGAGAAACTATTTACGAAAAGGGACTGTTGGAGTTTACTTTTCTGCTGTGTTTTCAAACTCTCTAAACATGAAAAGACGTCGAGTTCTTCCCTTGTTAGACTCGTTAAACCCTGATGACATCGGATTCAGTCGTGATGACGATATTCGAGTTCCTCCTTCTTAGGGCTCGTTAAATGTACTAGGATGGACTTATATGGCAAGCATATGGTATCCTCTTCAAGCTTGTGTAAAAATAAAGAGGTACTCGCCAGAAATGGTGGGGAAAATGGAACCAACATCATTGTCGTGTTAGCAGTATGTTGCTCTTGAACATGGCACTTGTCTGCATTCGTGTCGGGTTCGGGATATCTCTTCTTGTTTTTCACTTGCCTCCGTGGGTTTGGGTGATCCCTTTTGACCTCTCATCTTCTCTTTGCCTCGTCATCATGACCTTTGATCTATTGATGTCAAATACTTCCAAATCCACTGTCGTGCCGCCGATATGTTCAAGAGAAATTGACCTCTGCAAGTTTCAACCTTCCTTTGATTCTCATCTGATCCTGATTCACAAAGACATTATGTTCCCATGTCTTGTGTCGATGATGTGGGAAACACTATGGCCCACCTTCGATCAAGGTCACTTCATGTCGACTTTGGCTCATTATCCAGGAAGCTGATCTACAGACTCCCTTCTGGTACCTTGGAGCCTGCATGCCTCAATGGCAGGTTCTTTGCATTCGACGTGAGGTTTTCATCGTTGACCTCCGATCGAGTGATTCTACGGGTGTTCGACGCCAGCTCACTGATTCACATGTCGTAGATTGTACCTATAGTACCTTGAGGTCCATTGTCATTATTGGTGGTACCTCTCGCGTCTGTTAACAGCTTTCATCATTGGCTGGTAATCAGACAATGTTATCGCATGTTCGACTTCAGCTCACTTATTCGCATGCTTGAACTTGTACTTTGTTCAGGTCAAGATGGAGCGCAAGACCCTGGATTTTGTCTGTTGGAATCCAGGCTGCGATTTTGTGGATTATTATGATTGGTTACATGACTCACTCACTAGATGGCTGCGACCATACCTGAGTCTATTTATTGATCCTTACTGGATGGCTGCGTCCATGCCTTGGATCTGGATTATTGTATACTCTGTTATGGATCGTTGCGCCCATACCACATATATATCATGTATTTGAGATATCAGTTGTACGTCTGTACGCAGGTTTTCCGACGGCGGTGTTTTCAGTTGGACACGTTATCATAAAGCATTTCACCCCTCTCTCTCTTTCGGGCCTCATGCTTTAGGGGGCATATGTTACACAACAATTTTTCACCGTCCCTGTAATCCCCCATCCCGCACATTGGAGGGCTCATTCCGTGACCTGTGAGCAGTGACATGACCTGAAAACACTTTCACGACATTCCCCTGAGCATGGGCTTTCATTCCCCTGAAGACAACTCCTTGTGAAAAACCCAAAAAATAGCCCTTTTTGCACTGGCGCGAGTAGACAGTTTAGCCCTCGCGCCAATGGGGGAAATCGTCCAAAGAGGGTGCGCCAATTGGCGCTCTGTCTCAGAGTCGCACCTGCGCCAGGCTTAATAAAGAGTGTTTTTTAAAAATAAATGGCGGAAGATTCACTCCAACCAATTTCTAAACTGGTATCTAAAACGAGTTGGGAGGTTTGGCTCCAGATCTCCATGTAGAGGAAGTGGTTTTCCACCTCTCATGGAAGCTTCCTTGAGGATAGGGCAAATCCCATGATTATAGGGATCCCAACTCCCCTTCCACCATCTATATAAGCTTGTCGTTTTCCTTTGCAAGCTAGTTCCCAAGAGCCTTCATAGCCCTCATAGAGCCAAATCAGAAGCAAGGAGATTATTGTCGAGACATCCGAAGAGAGAAGCTTGTCCCATACCCGACAAGATTTACCGAGATGTATTCCACTGGCGACCCGCCGAAGGAGAATTCAGCATCAGAGCCAGGTTGTATTTTCCTTTGATGAATTAATGATAAGCGACTATTGGTTATGGTTGCATTCGTGTTGTTGATTATGATCATGAGTTGTGTCTTCTCTGACTGAAATATAATTGCATATATTGGATTTTACGCTTGTGTTTGTCGTGTTTCTTGCGTGTGTAGGTGTTCGATCGCAGCGAGCATGAGGATTGTGATCTGCCGGAGAAAGGGAACGGGAGCGTCACCCTCTCTACAAATGACAGCGTTGGATTCCAGGTAAGCCTTCTTCGCAAGTTGGTTTATTTGCAATTAGGAACCTGCACCATAGCGTGTGACGATTGTTGCTAGACCCAGTCTGGGCTAGTAGGGATCGCCTCTGTCCACAGAGGGGATTTACCTCTACAACAATAATGATAGTGATAATAATGTAAATATCACCAAAACATAAATGGAACTAAATGAAATTGATGATAACCAAGAAGAACTGGAAGTATTACAATTGAAAGAAAATGTGCTGCCAAGAGGATTAGTACTATTGGAAGAGCTTTTTTATTTCAATAATGTGGCCAAAAGACCAAAAATTGAACCTGTGAGTGATAATGTAGAAGACTGTAAAATTGGAACGCAAGAAAATCCCAGAATTGTAAAATTATCCAAATCCTTGCCTCCTAAAGAAAAGTTGAAATACATTGAACTTCTTAAGGAATTCTTTGATGTGTTTGTGTGGAGTTATGAGGACTTAAAATCTTATGATACTTCTATCATCAAGCACACCATCCCCATCAAAGAAGACCAAAAGCCCTTTAAGAAAAAACTGAGAAGAGAAAATCCAATATTACTACCTATGATTCAGAAAGAAGTGAAGAAACTATACCATGCAAAAATCATAGTACCAGTGAGGTTCTCAAAATGGGTTTCTAAACTAGTGCCAACCAGGAAGAAAACATGTGAAATTAGATTACGTGTAGACTTCATGAATTTGAACAAAGTCTCACTAAAAGACAACTATCCACTCCCTAAAATGGATCACATATTACAAAAGGTAGTTGGTTCTAGTAAAATCTCCTTGTTAGATGGATTTTCAGGTTACAACCAAGTTCTAGTTCATCCTAATGACCAACACAAAACAATATTTACTACACCGTGGGGCACTTTTATGTATGTAAAATTGCCTTTTAGACTTATGAATGTTGGGCCACTTTCCAAAGGGTAATGGACATCGCATTTTCTGATGAAATTGACAGGTTCATTGTAATATACGTAGATGATATCCCTGTATTTTCAAAAACAGATGAAGAACACTTATTACATTTGAGAAAAGTTTTTGAAAAGTGCAGGAAATTTGGCATCTCTCTAAACCCTAAGAAAATCATTTTTGGTTTAGAGGAGGGAAAACATCTAGGTCACATCATTTCCAAAGAAGGCATTAGAATTGATCCCAGCAAAGTTTAGGCCATACTTAAAGTTGATCCTCCCATAAACAAGAAATAAGTTCATTCCTTCATAGGCAGAATAAATTTTCTTAGGATATTTATTCCTAATTTGGATAAAATATTGGGATCAATTACAAACATGTTGAAAAGAGATATTGAAATAAGAGGGAGTACTGAAGCCAAGAAAACCTTTAGTGAAGTAAAATCAACTTTAACTACTGCCCCTGTTTTGATAAGCCCTAACTTTACTAAGGATTTTATGATTTTTTCTTTTACTTTTGAGCATACTATTGCAGATGTCTTATTACAGAAAAACAGTGAGGGACATGAACAACCCATAGACTTTTTCAGGAGATCTTTGAGAGATGCATCACTAAGGTACGACATCATGGAGAAACAAGCATTTTATTTGGTGAAATCATTAAATGAATTTATAGTTTACATCTTACATTCTCATATCATTGCACTTGTCCCAAATGCTTTGGTGAAGGATATTCTCACACATACAGGCCCAAATGGGAGGAGAGGGAAATGGATTGTTGTCATCCTAGAATATGACATAGAGATAAGATCAACTAATCTCATCAAGGGTCAAGGGTTGACCAAACTTGATGAACAAGAAGAGTTGGCGACTCCACAAGTATCATAAGCCTTTTCTAGCTCACCCTGGTATGTACATTTTTGTACTACAAAATTTACAAGCTCCTCCTAGTTTAACAAAGACTAAAGCTATATTTCTAAAATTGAAAGCCAATAAATTATGTATTCTAGATCAGAGTTTATATTGGAAAGTTGCTGGAGGGATCTTACTAAATTCTTTATTGAAATATGAAGCATATAAATTTGTACATGAATTCCATGAAGGAGACTGCGGCGGACATTTATATTGGAAATCCACAACCAATAAAATTTTAAGAGTTGGTTTTTATTCGCTCACTTTGTTTACAGATGTGCATAAGAGAGTCACCTCTTGCCATCAATGTCAAATATTTGAAGGTAAGAAAAATCTTTTCCCCTTACCACTGAAACCTATTTCAATTGAAGTCTCTTTCCAACAATGGGGTCTAGATTTCATAGGTGAAATTCATCCCACCTCCTCAGGCCAACATAAATGGATCTTGACAACAACTGATTACTTTGCAAAATGGATTGAAGCTATCCCAACTAGACAAGCCACAGATACCGTCATTATCCAATTTCTAGTGGCTAACATTTTGTCTAGGTTTGGGTTTCCCTTTAAAATCATCACTAACAATGTTGCAGCCTTTAAATCCAAGAAAATGGTGGACTTCTGTGATAAAAACCATATCAAACTAGGACACTCCATTACCTACTACCCACAAGGAAATGGATTAGCCAGGTTTTCAAATGAAAGTTTAGACAACATTATCAAAAAGTTGTTGCAGGAAAATAAAAAGTTCTGGCATAAAATGTTGATGAATGCCCTTTGGGCTGGCTGAATTACTACCAAAAGATCTATTGGAATGTCTCCATTTAAAATAGTATATGAGGTTGATGCAATTTTTCTTACATCATTAGGAATCCCTGTACTAAAATTACTGCAGGAAACACAAGTGGAAAGAAATGATTTACAGAGAAGAATGAACCAGACCATTCAATTGCAACAATCCAGAGAAGAGGCCTCAATAAGACTTTACTAATTTAGGAAAATGTCAAGAAGATTTATGACAGAAGGACAAAATCTGATGATTTACATATGGAATATTTGGTGCTGAAATGGGATTCAAGGAATGAAGATAAAGGAAAACATGGCAAATTTGATAGTTTGTGGAAATGGCCATACAAAATTGAAGTTATTAGAGGCAAAAATGCATTTTTCTTGAAGGACTTAAATGAGAAAGCACTGTTTGGTGGATCTATTAATGGTAGACTGCTTAAACATTGCTTTCTTCCATGATAAATCAGTTTCACTTTAAAATCATTATATATATGTCACTTTACCTTATTACTGCAAGAGTGAGGGTAGTTTACATCACAAGTTGAAGCCTGCAGAGAAGGCCCTAATCACATGATGATGGATTGCCTACATTTATAAATAACAACAGGTGGATCAGATTCAGTTGCAGGATAAAGATATCATGCCCAATAGATTAAGGCTATTGATCTACAATGTTCTTGGCACCTCATAAGGAGAGTGCCATCCCCATTGGAGCCACTATTAGAGTCTTATATTTTATAGGATGACTTGATTGTAGCTGTAATTTTGTACATGATATGTTGTATACAATTTTACATTTTGCAAATTTATTTCCAAAAAGAAAAAAAAAAGAGAAAAAAAAAAATAAACAAAAGGGGATAAAAAATAGATATGTGAAAAGAAAAGAAAAATTAAAAATATGACAAAAAGAAAAAGAATAAAATACCCCATAAAAAACTAGGTTTATAGGGGTGAGCAAGCTTAAATGCCACTGAAAATGAAAAAATGCATCAATCAATACTTAGAAATTTTCGAATAAAGTGTGATGCTAGTTAAAATTCCACACTGTAATAAGAGAAGTAGAATGGTTAGTTTAATCACATTGTTTGAACGTGATTAGGCTGAAATAAATAAAGTTAGTTTAGGATTAGTGAATAATCAATCACACAGCTTAATCGTGATAGAATTAGGTAGTTAAAATAAAGATGAATTTAACCACACAATTTAATCCTGTTTAATTAGCAATTATAAAGAAAAATGAAAAAAACCTTAGAAAAAATCAACAAAAATATAGGTCTGCATGTGAAAATGCACCTTAGAAAATTAATTTAGCATTAGCATAGTTAATCGCGATTATCGCAAAATTGTATTAAGGTTGATTTTATAATATTTAATAACATTGGAAATGTTTTAACGACCGAGATTCACCCCGCTGGATCAACAACGAGGTATCATTTTTGCCAGGGGAGTCGAAAATGGCAGGGACTACCAATCCAACGTCCACGACACCATATGATTCCCCCCCCCCTCCTTTACTCTCATCTCACCCCTCACCTTCCAAAAAGCTTCAACTCATTGACCATGAACTTCATTACTCCTGCGCCAATAAGCGACTGCCACGAGGACTCCCTGACCCCACCATCATCTCCCACCACAGTCCTTCCTCCTCCACTCACCATCCACCACCTCGCCTCTATTGACTCTGTTGGGGTTCCCGTGTTTTGGCCAGATTGGCAAGACCAAAAGACGAGACAACATCAAAACCACTTTCAGACCTTAGGATCTAGCCCTCCTAGGTCCAGAGAGGGATCTCTCTATATAAGTCAAAGTATATGTCTTTGAGGCTCGAATGTAAGATGTTGGGCTAGTTATAGGCGCAGGGTTTGTTTGTTTGATTGTAAGTTTTGATTGTTGGGAATCAGGAAGGAAGGGTTCAGCATGAGACAAGGTTGGGCAACACAGAATATAGGCAAAGGAGAAATAGTCCAGATAATACCAATTCCATTGGGCAATGGAGTCAAGAAAGGATTTACTTGCTACTCAACATGCAAGCTTTCAATTGGGCTAGTCATCTAAAGCCTTGGATCCTAAAGTGATTGGGTGGTATGGGACATTAAGGACTGAAAATGAAAGAAGGAGAACCATCTAATTATGTCTATAGATTAGGTCAGAGGTCATTTAACTCCAGACCTACTTGGACACAATCAGAGGCAGCACAAGGGAACTTAGAAAGGCTTAATTGGAATGGAAAGATCCTAGTGAGGCAGAGGCAAAGTTCTAAACCTCCCAGTGTTCTCAACGCATTCAACTAAATCCTAACAAGCACATCTAAGAACAGATTCCATTAATTCATACATCAGCTAGCAGGCAATATCATCCACTACACTGGTTAAATCAATTGAAATCAATCTTTAGATAACACATTAGCAGAAAAAGATTAAAGGCAAGGAGAGAAGAAGTATAGGGTACCTATCAAGGGTAAATCCTATACCGGATTTCTGATGCAAGCCAGAAGAAATGGAATGAAATGAATTAAACACAAAGATAGAAAAAACATCACCGCAGCTTTAGATCAGGATCCAATGAAATGTGCTTGTCATATTAAATATCAACACCAATCAGGTACAACATAGCCAATAGCTTAGTCATTCGATCTGAATACATCTTCCTCAGCCTATCTCACAATTATACACATAGAACTTGTCCCAAGAGAAGCTGCTTGCTATTCTCTGATATCTCATCAACAACCATTACAATATTTTCTCCTGAGTTTTATAGCCGAAGAGAAGCAGGGGAGGTAGGTGAAAAACTAAATGCTGTATCAAACTCCTGAAAAGAAAGAGGGCCGAAGCCCATCCTGTTTTAAATCCTAAGCATTCAATTCCTGTCATTTTTAGATGAAATAGTAGTCTTCTTCAAGCCTCTGCTTCTTCTGGATATGATTTTGATGTATTTAGGCTGTAGTACTTCGTGGTACTCATGGTGTTTTGAACAAAAATAAAATCAACTGCTAGGAAGTCTGCCATATAAATGCTCTGGTAGTTTCGATCTATTGTCTGGTGGGAATTTCTTCAGGGACACGGTGTGAAATAAAAATGGTATGGGCACCCTGTACTTAACGAGGAAAAACATCCTGCTGTAGTGAAAACCCTGATGTTACCTTTCACTTGTGCTCAGGACCTTTGGATCGATCCTCGGGGTCTTCAAACTGGTGCTTCGCCTCTTAAACCACTGATTTAAGGCTTAAGATTTTCATTGGCGTGCCCTAATCTATTTGCCTTGCACTGAAACACCTTGATGTTCCGTCTCTGCCTCTATCCGTGCAGTTCGGGCTTTAATGGCACCGGAAGGTTTTCACAGAGTTTAAACCCTGCTTTTTTAAATAGGAGTCATGTCCTTACCTTCCCGGGTCATTGTTCATAAATTCAGCCACTGCAAATGATCTTCTTCGATTTCTTTGTCCCTGTAACAGAGATTGCGCATCATGGCAGTCATTTACCATTGACAACCCTGCAAAAACAAAAACTGGTCACGAAAACATATATGGGGGTGGCATATGTGGTGGAGACAACGAATGTGATTGTGCAGAAAGGTGCCATGATGGAACAATGGTGGGTTTCGGTGGAAAATGCAGCGCGTAGTGGAAGACGGGAAAAGATGGTAGACTGCAGCAGAAGACGTTTTTAAATGGAAAACCTTAAGGAACACGACCTTGTAACAAATATATGCAACGGGATGGAAGACGTACGACTGACACACGTGGAGAGGGTGATGCGGCAACCCGGACCCGGGGAAAGGCGAAAAAGTTAATCAGCGGGGAGAGTAAATCTGGACCGTCGATCTCAAAGGAGATCAACGGTTAACAATGCAGTGGAGGGCGAAAACGGTGGGCCAGGGGGAATGGCAATCAGGCGTTAAAAAATGTGCAGCTTCGAGGAGCGATAGCCGTCGGATGGGCGATCACAGATCGGACGGCTGACGGCAATATCGATGGGCTCCCGTGGACGAACATTAACGCGCGATGGGATGGCAGTTTTGAAATCGTATAGAAGCCACGCGTCAATTGATGTATGTAATCACTGGCCTATCGGGGAAAACCGCCCTCCGCCCAAAGGCGGTGCGATAGAAACCGCCGGGTTGGTGAATAGTGCGTGGCGGGGACCATAGGGAAAGGCAGGCTCCGCACCGTTGATTTGTCAGGAAATGAATGGTTCAGATGAGATTGTCGGCAATGAATGGGTTCAATGGTATTTGCTGCGGGGGCGACGATCGCCGTTCGTTTTGTTTAGATCAACGGCCGAGACTGCGCCCGATGAAACTTTGTGATAGGCACTTTTGGGGTTGTCGGGTGGTTCCGGCGTGGGGTTACATGGAGGAACAGGGTGCGGGGCCAGCAGAAAGGAGCTTAGGCCTAAAATAATGTTAAAAGTGGGTTTTTCAACCATTTTCAATGCAATTTGAGGCCAAATAATGGTAACGATAGAAGAAAAGAGGGGAAATTAAGCCGAGTGAAGGATGAGGGTAGGGTTTGAAGGGGATTTTGGGAGGTTTTAGAGGGTTAATGGGGAAATAGAGGGGATCAAGGGGAACTCTGACAAAGGGGACAAGGGGTTAAAATGTGGGTATTTGCAGGGGTACAAGGGGTAACAGTAGGCCTTTTGAGAAACGAATCAGCAGAGGGAATTTATGTTAGGCATAGCACAAAGAGACTTCAAGGATGATGGGTTTTCAGGGGAAAAGGCATTCCTTGAAGGCTCCAAAACAATCTAGCCCCCAGCTTGCTTGTCAAGAATTTCATAGGGGGGCTAACAGACTCCACTCCCCCACTTCCCTTCCATCAAGTGATTCCCCACTATCATTTCCTCGCCCAATAAAATATGGCTACCTGGCACTCTCTCGTCGACGTCAGCCAACCTTTATAACGAATTAAATGCCTCCCACTCCCGTGATAATGGATCCGCTCCGTTTAAACGGTAATCACGCAAAGGTAAACATGTTGTTTTCATATAAACCACTAGAAATCCATTTTTCCCATCTGTTTACTATTACAAGATCATCAAAAAGTCCTAGCGCACAGTTAGATGAGTAGAGCATCCCCAGCACACAACCAATGGTCCTTGCCCTCACGATGACCTGTCAACATAGCTATCCTTTGTAACAAAGTGTCTACACATCACAGCTACATCCAAATTACCAGCCTTCACCTATAGTCCAGATAATCCTAGTTTCCTCAGTTCTTTTATTTTTGACAATGGCACCTAAAGGAAATACACCCAAGAACAAAGCTAAAACTCCTGAAGAAAATCTGATGTTGCCCCCCACAATCAACCTTGACCACCTTCCACTAGTCGACCTGCAATACAAAGTGTTAAACTAGAGAGAAAAAGTTGTTAGTTCGACACCAGAGGCCCGTATTTTGCATCTTCAATTTATGTCAAACCTCCATGAATATAACCCTGGAACAAGAGGACACACATGCTACAAAGATCGAATCACCCATTTGATACATTAAATCCCACAGTCTTGTGGCAATGAATGAACCAAGTACGATGCTATGCAAATAAATGGCAGAGTGATTGCCTACATGACCGCATATTTCCACCTCAAACTTGTTAACAATCTTGTACCTCGATCTTAAGAGACTCATATTCCACTTACATACGGGGTTATATAACATATGAGAAAGGGTCGTATAGCCTCCCCCAAACTATATTATAATGACCCAAATCTAAGGAGAAGCAAAATATACTATAATGACCCTAATCTAAGGAGAAGTCATGGATATGGGAGAATTAAGGACCTTCATTGAGTTATTCAAGGGATAAGTTTCCACACAAGTTTGCCATTGACTCCACTTTGACTTGCCTCTATTTTTCAAGCTTGGTTTACCTGTTCGTCCGCCTCCCTGTATTGATTCCATGAGATGTGGAAGAAATCTTTGCTAGAGAAGGTGTCTAAGATGTTCAAGATTCTTTTAATATTAAGACTCATATGGCTATTCTTTGGAAGAGTACCCTTGTGCAAATGTCAGATGGTGATAAGGGAATCTCCGAGAATAGTGATCTTGGAGAATTCCCTATCATTGGCTAACTAGAGATCAAACAGATTCCCATACATTTCTACCACGTTATTTATTCCTCTCACAAGACCCCAAACATACTTTATTTCTTGGTGCTCCTCGGGATTCAAGAGAATCCCTGCTATATATATATATATATATATATATATAGAAATTGGTAAATTGTTTTAACAACATCTATGTTAATATACAACATGATTACGTAATGGTGTTTATAGAACCATTATTTTCATAAATATTCTTACAAATGGTTTGTTTTTAACATGTTTTTATAACGAGGACAAAGTACCAAAATTACAAGGAGGTATGTTTGTAAGTTCTATGCAAAAAAACATTTCCATGCCTACAACATTTTGTTTTCATATAAATTTATTAGGTTATATTGCTACTAGACAAAACTTTATTTGTGTCAAGATTTACCATGGGAGTTGGGACATTCAAATCAAATGGTGCCATTGGAGGAGAACAAATGAAGTTAGCTAAGGATGCTACGATCACCTCTGCATTCAGTGTTGTTGTGCACCTCTTCTTGTTTCCTTCACAAGGTGCCATGCCTTCTGATAACTAGAGACATTGCCCCTTATTTGTTATCCTCTACAAATTTTGACAAGATTGTTGATTATGTAGTGGTAGAATAACCTTTTTTGCCTAGTTGAAAACATAAAGGAACTCCATGAAAATATAAACAAGATATACATTTGGAAGAGGACCCTAAGGCTAGACCCTTCTTAGTGCCTTTGCCATTCCATGCACACTAGAACATAATGACATCATGTCGCAATGGCCCAACTAACCTCGTGATTGCAAGATGAGGTTTTCCTTGTACCCAAAGCTTATGGCTCCATAGTTCCCATGCTCGAGTTAACTCTCCTCCTATGCCAAGACCCATAATAAATTTCCCCATACACTCCATAGAGATAACAAGATGCGACATTGTACAATATTTAATGCCTCCTAGGTAAGTGGTGATCGTTCCATGTGTCGGGACCAGGCCTGGAATTTCAAATTTATTTTTCCTATCAAGTGGAAATTTGATGATGGTCATTTGATTTTGATGCCTCACTTTATGTTTTCTGTAGATCCTTAAGTGTCATATTCTTTTTGTGTGTTGTTATATGAATTTTTTTAATAACAATTGGGAGGTAGGCTTGAAGGTAGTTATCCTTAAAGAAAACACCATAACTCACTAATCTAGCTATATATAACCCAAAAATTGTTTATAAAAATGTATGCCAACGATGTCCAACTAGAGAATGCCACCACTCCAATATTTTTTCGGTATTCCTTTTTGTTTCTATAAGAATCTCATTTCTAGGCAAAATACCAAAGAATGGTAACAAGAAATAGGTGTTGCTACTAAATAGATTTGAAATCATTATAACAAATTCTATGTGAGCAAAAAAATTAAATTTTATTTATTAATTCAATGTACCATATTCTAGTGGGAAAGAATTTCAAAATCAGAGGGAAGAATTTTTAGAAGAAGATGTGAAGTATGATTATTATGAAAATATAATAAATGCACATGAGTGAATGCATTGTACAAGCCCATTGGTTATTAATAGGGGTGTGAATGTGTAAGACTTCACTAAAAACAAACAAGCCCATGATTGTAATAGAATATTGCATTAGACATCTTACCATTGCCTCCAATATTGTAAGAAAAGATCAAGAAATCATAGTTTTCTTATTTGCAGGAATCACAATTTGAAGAAGGCAAACGATGGACTCTCACTAGCTTCATGATATTGAGTCTTCAACAAACACTAATTGCTTTCCCCTCTATCTCCATAGCATGTCTCTCACATTGAATGTGATAAATCAACACAAAATTTTAAATCGTGTAGGAATATCAACATTTCAAAGCATACACTTACAGTAAATAGATTAAGAAAATAATGAAGGGCGTTGTGCATTGTTTATTGAGAACCTGCCAATGGAACACCCACGTGGCTTCCACCTCCATTTCTCATAATCAAAATTTTACCTTCCATGCTTCCTACAATTTGCTCTACTTTCATTGAGGTAAGGGCAATGTCTAGTGGAATAAAGAGGATACGAGGCATCGTGAGCCCATATTCCCTATAATAGATGGCAGTTCCTTGTAACATTATTCTTCAACATTTAATGATTGAGATTCAGGTGGGCTCTGTCCATCATATCCACAACTATTTTTATATGTGGAGTATCATTAATGGCAGAGACATTCTCCATAGCACTTGAACCATGAAAAGTAATGGCTCTCTGCAACTCGAAATCCCTACCTTCTTCTTTTGAAGAGGAAGCAAATGCATAGAGGCAGAGGAGACATGTAAGATTTGTGAATTCCATAATAAAGCTCACAAAGGTCATGGCTAGTTGTTGGTTTCACCACTATGACCTAAATGGGTGCCTACTTAAAAAGAGGAAGCAAGAATCATATGATGGTGGGAAAAAATAAACAACCAATCAATAAAAAGTATTTTCAGTTGCGTAGGAGTGCATATACATAGATGTTTCTTAGTAGCCATGTGACACATCGGTGAATGCATTCTACGCTTAGGACCACAAGTTATAGTTGCTACTGCTACAAGCACACTAGTTATTTGTAGGGGCACAAATGCTCTAGAGTTTGGAGGAACCTGCAAGTTGCAAATGGTTCAAGAACCTTACTAGAAATTATGGCAAGTGTAGCAAGATTTCAAGTGTCAATATCACAGGATGAATATTTTATAATCGATAATGGTTGACGTGCAATTTTTAAACCTATGTAAAATACAGGCTCTAGCAACAAATATGTGCTATAGCCCATCAAATTATAGGCATGGTCAATACCCTCTTCAAATTTTCTACCAACCTTGACACCTTACCTTCGAAATGAACTCCACTTGCCTTGTTTCCTTGGATAACAAGATCAAGCAGGTTTGAATGGAACTTCTTACCCACAAGGTTCTAAAGGGCTCCCTAATGGATTAATTTTCCAATGCATATATTGTTGTATTCAATTCACGTAGAACATGAATTATATATATATATATATATATATTTTATTTATTTATTTTTTTTTCGGATGGAAAAACATTGTGCTTTGTATTAATAAATACCAGTACATAGTACATCATGAACCATATATTTTGCAAGTCACTACCTCAGACATAGGCACAAAATACTAAGGAAGTTCACACACATATATATACAATCTTCACTACATTGCGTGTAACAGAGGCACACATATAAAGGAAAATAAAACATAAATCTTGTATCTTCAGCTTGTACAAAACATCCATCATTGTGCATCTCAAAAACATAATTATGTTTAGTATGTGAGGAGAAATATGCAATAAGAGCCATATTAGTTCAGATTAATATAAACAAAAAGAAAGTTATAAAAAATAAAAAAAATATATATATATATATATATATATCCATATGACTGTAGGTGGCGATTCATGGGAGTTGTATGGATGTCGCGTCTTACTGTAGGATGTTTTCAAAGCACCAGTGCTGGATGGACCCATATTGATCATTTAGGCCCATTTTTGAGAGAGGGTATGCCATCATGTTAGCCTCTTGGTAGATGTGCTGCATTGTTGTGCTTTGCATATTGGCAAGGAGGTGTTTTATGCGTGTGATCGAGCCCACCAGATGTGGTGGTTCAAAATCACTAAAACCATTAATCCCAGACAATGAATATCCGTGAATCACCATAAATATGTAAATTATTTACCTGTAGATTGTTGGAAAACCATATCAAACCCCATAGAGCCATAATCTCTACCTTTGTGTTGGTGCCAGGTCCACCATTCCAATGCAATTTGTAATGTCATTTATTGTTCAGTTTGATCCAAGCGCCACATCCACAGAGTCCATGTTATTCTGCACCATCAAAAAACCCCACAAGAAAGGTGATATGAGGGGGTAGATGCTGATGAGATAGATATTTTACATTATCAACTGAGATTGTAGTGTTGATAAACCATGAGTTGATTCTGCAGTGGACCAGGTTGCATATAATCAATGTTCCATAAAAAAGGAAACGGTTCCTTGCCATCCACACCTCCCGAAAAAGTAAAATGGTAATGTATGGTATATGGGAGTACCTTTATCCCACATCATTATGCATTGTTCTAAATTCTATGGAGGTCAGTCCGAGTTTTGTAAGAATTGTGTAAATAAATTCTAGATTGTCCTAATAGAAGGGCATGAAAGAAAAAGACGGCTGACAGTTTCAGTATATGTGTTATAGCATCATTTATCACTTTGACTTATGCATTTGCCTTGGGCATCCCTTCCATTTAGACTTGATCACACTTCTTAAAAAACAGTATTTTAAAATCCATACACGACTCTGCCCATTTTTTTATTTTTTATTTTTTTCGCGTGCACATGTGTGTCCATCCATGGCTAACCCGCGTATGCTATTTAAAATATTAAAAAAAATATAAACTCCCTACTAATTAGGCGAGGTTTATATATATTTTTTAATATTTAAATAGCATATGCAGGTCAGCTATGGATGGACCCGCGTGTGCACGCGGGAAAAACTGGGCAGAGTCGCGTGTGGATTTTAAAATACTGGTTTTTAAGAAGTGTGATCAAGTTTGGATGTAAGGGCTGCCTAAGGCCAATGCATAAGTCATCAAGTATATAGAAGTGATAAATGATGCTATAACAATGTGACAAACAAAAAGAACACTAACCTGGTCCCTGGTAGCCTCTCTTCAAAAGGTTATCTCAGGTGAGTATCTTATTTCTCCAAGCAAGCCAAGTGAAAAGTAAGATTTTGATAGGGATGGGCTTCTTCCAAAAATTTTGAAACCAAGAGAAATCCTTCAGTTGTAGTTTATGGATGATGTTAGTTCTATGTGTATCTGCAACCACAATGGCCCGTTTGTGCATCCTACCCGCCGATACAATCTGATCTCCTTGGTCAGGAAAATAGAGACCAACCATGCTAAGCTTGGCGATGTAATATTGCCATACAAAAGCCAACTGACTCAAACCCATCTCGTCAGCATTCTTCCAGGTGGGGCAGTCCTATTGCCATTTTGTAATGATATGGCATAAGAAAAAATATCCCTTATTATGAATGACCTATAGAAGTTGTTCATTTAGTTTCAACTCCAGAGAGGCTCCCTTCATATTGTTGAGATCCAACATTATCATATGACCATTACCAAACTCCCAAGTCAATCCCCTTATCAAAAATGTCATGATCCTATTGAAACCTTGCCATATGTAAGAGCCCCATTTCGTAGGAAATTTTTGTGTCATGTATAGGTGCTTTAGCTCGAGGCCATTTAAATATTTGTACTGAAATGTCTTGCTAGACACCTCAAATTATAATAGCTCGCCGCAGTGATTTTAACAGTAGAGTCTATGCGAAGACCTCAATATCCAATAATCCCCATCTGCCAAAATATTTTGGAACAATCAGTAATTCCCATGTGCATAATGCATTTTGTGTCTCTCGCTTACGCAAGACCATAAAAAATTGTAACGATGGATTTGATGCAATTATTTGTGTGCAAAGGTAGTCTGAAAAGATGTGCCCAATACACTGTAATTTTTTGCAGAATTGCCTGTATGAGGATATATCGACTGCCTAGGGAAAACCATATGTATCAACTATGTCCAGGTGTTTAGACGTTTCTTGTATTTCTCCAGGAGGCATGCCCAGTCAGTGGTTCGAGAGTAGTTAGGTTTTAGTCTGAAACCGAGATAGTTGAACCCATCTGAGAGGGGTGCCAAACTTACACCAAATAATCTAGCAATAATCTCCATGTTCCCCCTATATCCTATAGTGGAAAGAAGAATAAATTTGCCTCCATTTAATTCCAAACCTAAAGCAATCCCATATCTCAGAAAAATATAATGAAGAGCAGACCATTGTGCCCGAGAAACCTTATGAAATATGAGAATGTCATCAACAAAGAAAGAGTGTGTGATGTCCACCCAAGGATAGATATGTAAACCTCCAAATAGACCCCTGAAGTGTGCATCTCTACTTTTTAGACTGAGACCATCCATAATGAGAATAAATATCAAAGGAGAGAGCGAACATCCTTGTTGTAGATTGCGACCAATTTTGAAAAAATTTGAAGCGGAGCCATTTATGTTTACATCATACCATACCGGAGTGATGCATGCCATGATCCACTTGACGTTGTATGAATTAGTCAAATGTAACACTAGTCCACGCTGTCATATGCTTTGTGTAGATCTACCTTCATCACCAATGCATCCATCTTCTTTGTATGAATTGAATGTATGCATTCTTGTGCATTAGCAATTGCATCATGTATCAAGCGGTCACTAAGAAAACCATATGGTTCCCGAGAGATATGGGAAGAAAGGATACCAGAGATCTAGAGAGAAATCACCTTAAAAATCAGTTTGTAGACAATGTTACAGAGAGATATGGGTCTGAAATATTTGAAATTAATAGGACAAGAAGACTTGGGGATAAGGGCAAGAAAGGTGGAATTGATATCACCCGAAATCCGCCAAAGTCTTCCTGATTATTCGACCACCTCTAAGAGATTGGAACCCATTAACTCAAAAAAGTGTAAAAAAAGCTCCATCGTTCATCCGTCTGACCCTAGACATTTATCTTTTGCAAAGGACTTAAGCACCCAGTGTATTTCATCTCAAGAGACAGGACTAAAATGTGTAGCATTGGATGTTTCGTCAAACACGTGCGGGTAATGTTCCAATGCCCATGACTGATCGAAAAAATTGATCCCCGTCCTACATTTGTAAACATATATAAAATATATGATGGCTTCTTCTTGTATCTCTGGTGTGGAGTATTTGATTGTTCCATCTGCCGATTCAATTTTCCATATAACATTCATATTTTTCCTTTGATTAGCATCATGGTGGAAAATTTTCGTATTCCGATCTCCCTCTCTCAGCCAAGTGGCCATGCTCTTTAATTTCCAAGTGATCTCCTGTATCTTGAGGATCTCATTTTTTCTTTTCTCGAGGTCCTGCAGATAACAACAATCATGTTGAGTTGGACAACCTCTTTCAATAGATTTACCGAAATTTTCTATCTCATGGGAAATCTTCTGTAATTCCCATATCAAATGTTTTTTCTTCTTTCGCTCCCAACTACGTGTCCTGCTCTTTAATATACTAGGTTTTTGTGAAAACATCTCCATGGTCGAGTATCCATCCCTGTTGGGGTTGTCAACCCAAGTCTCCATAACCAAAGCGTTAAAATCAATGTCTTCTAACTACACCCGATTGAATTTGAAGGGTATCCCATTTCGAACCTTTTCCAGTCGCCACTATAATATCATAGGAAGATGATTCGAGAGGGTAGTTTTAATAATTGAAGATTTCGAATTGCCATTCCTTTCAGCCAAGTTCTCAAGGATAAGGAAGCGGTCCAAGCTTTTACTGATGCAATCATCCCGAGTCATGTGGTTACTCCAAGTAGGGGACAAAGGGAAAGGATATACATCGACAAGATGGTGTGCTACACAGTAATTTGTCACTGTCTCTGCAATCCCCATCTCACACATTGGAGGGTCATTTTTGTGACTAATTAGAAGTGTCATGCCTTGCAAATACCATCATTGCATCCCTTTCCATGAGGACAACATTCCCTTTGTTAACCATTTCCTGAGCAGACCACTAAAAACACCTGTTTTTTCCTTGGTGTTGGTAGCCCGTTATGCCCTCGCACCAATTAGGAAAATTAACACTGAGCCCGTGCCAGTTGGCGCTCTGTCTGAGTTAAGCACCTGCGCCAATCTGTTTATGGAAGGTTTTTTTAAAAATAGAGGCGAAGTTTCGATCACAACAACTTCGTGGATGAGTCATAGGGAGTGGTTCGACTGAATAACCACGACCTTCCTCCTTTGGCCTCTTGTTTCCACCTTACGAGGAAACCTCCCAAGGGATAAGGCCTCCCTTCCACTATTGTAGGGATCCCAACCTCCTCCTCTCCTCTATAAATATAACCATCTTCCATTGATGTGCTAGTTGAACATATTCTAGCTGAACAGATAGCTGAAAAAGTTAGCATAGAGAGGAAGCAATCATAGCTTCGGGAGAATAGTGCAAAGTGTGATTGTTTTTGTGTGTTGAGAACATAGTGAGATCTTGGACCTTTGTTCATGAGGGTGTCACAAACATGTTTGGATACAGACCTGCCGAAGGAGAGCCTCAACATCAAGGCTTGGTTGTAAACTCCCCTTGTCTTTATCATAATAAAATGCATCTGATGCTTATCTTCCACTCTTGTTTACATTTATAATGAGATTTCTAGCATTCCTTGATCAGTTAGATAGGTTGTAATTGTTTTATGTTTGTCGTGGTTTTACACTTGTCGTGGTGTCTTCACTGTCTGTACAGGTAATCGAACGTTGGTAGCAACGTGTATCGAGCTTAAGAAGAGTGACAGATGAAGAGGCTTTGATGGAAGAAGACAACATAGTATCAAAACGAAGTAGAACATCTTCCTTGCTCTGAATTTCATTTACAAGCTAGGAAGGTAGATGTTAGTGTGTTCCCGTAGTTGCTAGACCCACCGTAGGGCTAGAGGGATTGCCTTTGTCTGCAGAGGGGATTTACCTGGACAACAAATTGGCGACTCCACTGGAGATCAATGGGAGTTGGTCCTTCCTCCATTGGTTTGTTTTTTGGCTTTTTGTTTGATTAGTATGCTTTTCTGGTTCACCTTCCTTGGTGTTAAACCCCTGTTCAGACCCCAGAAGACCAGATCTAGCCTATGTTTGTTCATTTTAATATTTTTCTAAGGTAAACTTGATTGGGGTGGTTATACCTCTGATAGTCGCGCCAACTGGCGCTAGTTGCTAGTTAGGCACCCGCACCATCCCCTGTTTGTCGCAGATTACAACTAGACAGGTGCGCCAACCTTACTAGGTTTTAGGGTTTCCCTGTTCTTGGGCTTTCTGAGGTTGAGTTTTGGTCCTGGTTTTTTTTTTTTTTTTTTTTGGATCATTTGAGTGCTTTGAAGTCATCTTTGATTGTGTTTATCCCTTGTCCTCTAGTTGTTTGCCCTTTTCTGTCAGTTTTGCATTTTAGCCCTAGGGCTTCTAGGTGCTTCAGTGTGCTAAGCCTCCCGTGGGAGTTTTGGGTCTTTGTTTTCCCAGTCAACTTGGTTTCTTCTTCTTTGCATTCATCTTGCTGAATCCAATCGAGTCATTGCGTTTACTGAGTGATTGTCTTCTCTTTCGTTCAGTTTCTCTTTGTGTTGCTCCAAGCCTAGATCACACGGCTTGTTTGGGTCTCTTTCGGGATTCTTCTTCGCTTTGAGGAATTTTGTCATCGGTTTGAGTCTTGATTGTGCTTGTTTGAGTTGAGTGAATTTGTTTTGCTTCAACTCTCTCTTTATCATTCTCGAATTGATGTTTTCATTAGTTTTTCATTTGTCTAGTGCATTTTCTCTAATACATTAAAAAAAAAAAAAAAAAAAAAAAAAAAAAAAAAAAAAAAAAACTTTTGCATGTTTGATTGGCATAGTGAAAATTGAAAACTCTTTCGCAATACTAGTCTTGTATAATTCTAGAGAAAAGTTTTCCAATTTCATTAGCTTGCATTGAAATCGGTAGTGGATGTTTTTGTGTGTTCATTTCGGTATAATTTGAAAGCTCTCAACTCTCCTGTAGATAACATTCATCGAATTGAAAGATTTATTTCCTCATATAGCTGCATATAGGAGATTTTCAGATCACATTCGATAGGGCCTTGAAATTGAAACGTAAATTGAAGATCAACTTTAAAATTTGCTGAATCAACCTAAGGAAACATTGAAACCTAACGAAACATTTAGTGGTATAGGCTAGAGACGTGTTCTGACATCTTAAAACCTAGTAGCTGTCATTTGCCATCTAGCTTCAGAAAACGCTAGTATGGACTTATGCTCCCCGTACCGTTGCGTATATAAAGGGAGACCCCATTAGGTTGCAAATCCTTTATCCATAGGACGTTGAGTCTGTCGCCTCTTACCCATGATACACCGAACACAACATTCGGGAAGATTACCTACACATACGTTAAGTCCTTGGTTGATTTCTTTTTCATTTTTACCAAGGTGTATATGGCAGTTCACAGATATCTGGTACACCCATTTACCTAGATTACTAGAGCAGTCACTTTGATCTTTACTGACTCTTTTAACTGAAAAGATCATCGAGCTCTTGTACTTTCAAGCTCGTGTCCAACCTAAAAGCGATAGAGTCGCCTTTTGCTTGTTTCTCGACTCTTAAAATATGAAACAACAGAGTTTGGTTTCAGTGTCTTAAAAATTGATCACCCACGAAATATTCCTGGTTAGAATTTTTGTCCTTAGTGTTTTATTTCAAGGTCGTTTTCGATGGCAACTTTTCCGGGGTTTTCCAATCAAGGAGTCCCCTCTTAAGGGAGTTCTAGTCCTTTTCCTACTTTAGGAAATATTGGTGCTCCTTATATGGCCATGTTATCCCTCCCTAGGTTAACTGTTGGGTTGCCTGTTTGGTTGTTTTCAACCTGTGTGGTCTCAAGTGTTCAGGCTACTGTACCATCCACTACTCCACCTGAGAAACGCCATATTGATTCGAAGGTGGACCTCTCCCCTTCTTCGCCTGTTTCTTTGTCCTCATCTTCTACTTTGCCTGGTGAAAGTTTGGATTCTAGTACCTAGGTGGCTAAGAAGAAGAAGAAGAAGACTAAGAAGAAGAAGTCAGATAAGCGAGAGGCTAATTCTGCAGTTGTTGCTTCTAAAACACCTGCTCTTGATGAAACATCCAACCCTCCTCGGAAAGTTAAGTTCCCTTGCATGTTATGCCAGGGGAACCATCTTCTTCAAGATTTCCCTGGCATTCCCAAGGTGCTCGAAGTATGGTTCAACGATCGTCCGTCGTTGCCTTTGGCTTATGGGAGTCAGGTTGGGGGCACGTCTTCAGCCTGTGCTGGTAAGGCTCCTAAGAAGCAGGGTAAGCTTTCCAATCCCTGTAAGTTGTGTGAAAGGCACCATGCCATTCACCTTTGTCCGTATATGGATGAAGCCAAAAGAGTTTTGGACAACTCGACTGTTTCTGCACCGTGCCTTCTGGCTGGTTACAAACAGCTTTCTTTGAGTCCTTCACCAGTTGATTCAACGACCGGTCAAGAGTCATCCTTGGTTGATCCCGCTCCCCCGGAAATTCAAAATCATGACTCCATTCTTGACCAACCATTGGTCATGGAATCGGTTGATCTGACCCCGCCTGTGGTTCATCAGGTCTTTTCCGTCGAGAGTGGATCTCATCCCTCTCACGTTCTTCTTGTTTCTTCAGATTCTTCGGACTTGGAGAAAGATTCTTCTGTCCCTGTAGTTCAAGAATTTGCTCCTCCTACTCCTGTGATGGAAGTCTAGGAGAGTGCTCCTCTTGCTCCGGTAACACCAAGGGAAAACCATCTCAGTTCGATGGTATTCTTTCCAAGTAGTTTGGTCGCTTCCTTTGATTGGAGTCGATTTGCAGGATACCGCCTTCCATCTTATGTGCCTTTCGAGATAACAATACAAACCTTTGATCTGGTCTTACCTAGCACTATTATAGATGAAGGTGCGTCTGTCAGTATTTTGTCTTCAACTACTTGGCAAGTGTTTGGTTCGCCTTCGCTTGTGCCTGTTACTCAGAATCTGTTGGCTTTTAATAGAGGAACTAGTCAACCGTTAGGGATCTTTCCGAAGTTGCCTGTCACTTTGGGAGGGAAAAATGTCCATATGGACGTGATGGTTGTTCCTAGCCCCTTGGACTTTAATTTACTCTTGGGCCATGATTATACTTATGCCATGGGAACGCTTGTCTCCTCTCTCTTTCGTGTGATGTGTTTTCCGCACCAAGGTCGAATAGTGACCATCAATCAGCTTGCCTTCTTTGGTCCTCCTATGGCGGCCAGTCCACCATCATCTCTGCTGGATCTTTATCCACCGGTTGTGTCATCCCCGCCGCATGTCAATTATGTGGCTACCTGTCCTGTGCCCATATTCAGTGATAGTGCCATTGTACATCGTGTGCTGGGGGCATTGGGTCCAGACTTCCAAGATGTTTTCCTTCCATCGGACGGGCAACCCTTGGAAGCTATGACTTATTATTCATTATGATGAAAGGTTGTCAGAGCAGAGTTCATTTTCTTGTGTCAAGCCCCTTAAAAAATGAAACAAGATCGTCGGAGCAGAGTTCGTTTTCTTGTGTCAAGCTCGTTAAAAAATGAAACAAGGTGTTCGGAGCATAGTTCGTTTTCTTGTGTCAAGCTCGTTAAAAAATGAAACAAGGTGTTCGGAGCAAAGTTTGTTTTCTTGTGTCAAACTCCTTAAAAAATGAAACAAGGTCTTTGGAGCAGAGTTTGTTTTCTTGTGTCAAGCTCCTTAAAAAATGAAATAAGCTCGTTGGAGCAGAGTTCATTTTTCTTGTGTCAAGCTCCTTAAAAAATGAAACAAGGTTGTTGGGGCACAGTTTGTTTTTCTTGTATCAAGCTCCTTAAAAAATGAAACAAGGTGTCATGAGGATGGTTCTTTTAATTTGTCAAACTCGTTAAAACATTGAAACACGTTCCCGTTCAATTCTAGTCGTTGTTAAGATCTCGTAAAATCCCAGTCGAGTCTTTCTCTCGATCTCGTAATTTGAACCTTCACTCCATCTGTCGTTCATATGGATTGAAGTTTGGGGGGCATGTACCTCGAATTGAGTCACCATGTTGGGGGCATGCTTACTTTTTCAAGCATAGTTTGTTTCCGTTTCAAGCTTGTGTAAAAATGAAACCAGTTTCAAGCATAATTTATTTTTGTTTCAAGCTTGTGTAAAAATGAAACCAACTTCAAGCAGAGTTTCTTGATTTCAAGCTTGTGTAAAAATGAAACCATTCCCATTTTACCTCTTGTGATTGCCATTTTATCAGCCTGTTTTGTCAGATGAGCCTTGGTTTTCTCACTTCATCGTCACTATCTGCTTGGTCAATCATATGCCTTCACTTGGTTGTTTTACCCATTCCCGAGGAACCACTGCGATGAGTGATCTTGTTAGCCAGCCTCTTAACCTTTAATTGTTCTGAGCAGTTCCACCATTACCGGAGCCAGTTGCTACCCTTTATACCACTCGTTCCTCCAGGAGGAGTCAACTTTTAACTCTTTTCTGACTCTCAAAACATGAAAAGATTGCCGAGACTCTTGTCGTTTTGAACTCGTTAAATGGCTGCGAAACAATATCTACCCAGTATACGTTTACCCCTTTTTTGGGCTGGGATAGATTATTTGCGAAAAAGGAATACCTTAGCCTATCGTGACTAAGAGGTTCTTTCAGATATTATTTTTTACCTTTTCGGATATGAGAGACTATTCACGAAAAGGGACTGCTGGAGTTTTCTTTTCTGCTATCTTTTCAATCTCTCTAAACATGAAAAGATGTCAAGTTCTTCCTTTGTCAGATTCGTTAAAACTAATGACATCGGGCTCCGTCATGATGACGTTACTCGAGTTCCTCCTTCCTAGGGCTTGTAAAATGTACTAGGTTGGATTTGTCCGAAGGACAAACTTATATGACAAGCATATGGTATCCTCTTCAAGCTTGTGTAAAAATAAAGAGGTACTCGCCAGAAATGGTGGGGGAAAATGGAAGTTATTCATCAGTTGTGTCGGCAGTATGTCACTCTTGAACATGACACTTGTCTGTAGTTCGTGTCAGGTTGGGATATCTTCATTATGTCACTTTGCCTCCGTGGGTTTGGGAAATCCGTTTTCCTCTCATTTGATTACCAATTTTGTCAACATGACCTCTGATCCTATTTGAGTCAAATGCTGCCAAATTCCATAGTCATGTCACCGATATGTTCAAGAGCAAATCCTTCTGCAGTTTGTACATTCCTTTATCCTCTGTTTTAGTCTTGATTCACACTCATATTACCTTCTCTGTTTCGTGTTGATGATGTGGGATTCATTATGACCCTCCTTCAACAGATTGCTTCCTGTCAACTTCAGCTCATTATCCGGGAAGTTGATTTAGAGACTCCTTTCTGGTACCTTAGAGCTTGCATGCCCTAATGGCAAGTTCTTCGCATTCGACGATAGGTTCACATCATTAGCCTTCGATCAGGTGATTTCACGGGTGTTCGACTTCAGATCATTGTTCACATTCCGTGGATTGTACTAGTAGTACCTTGAGAGCCATTGACATTATGGGTGGTTTCTCTCGCACTTGTTAATGGTTCACATCATTGACCGGTAATCAAGTGATTTTCTAGCATGTTCGACTTCAACACGTCTATTCACATGTTGGAATTTGTACTTTGATCAGGTGGTGTTGGAGCGCAAGACCCTGGGCTTCGATCACAAAAGTCCAGGTTGCGAGGAGTGATGAGTCATTCATGATTATATACATGATTCTTTAGACGGATGGTTGTGACCATACCGTGGGTTCTCTTGTTTTGATCCTCTCTATATAGATGGTTGCGCCCATACCGTGGATCTATTTCATATGATCCCTTTATTTGGATGGCTGCGTCCATGCCGAGGATCCATTCACATTATCATTTTCTTGATGGATAGTTGCGCCTATACCATGGATTCATGTATTTTCAATAGATATTTCAGTTATGTATATATGCTTGATTTGTAGATCTCCCGACAATAACGTCTGGTTCCTTGCACGTACTTGTAAAGCATTTCACCCCTCACTCATGTTCGGACTTCATACTTTAGGGGGCATTTGTTACACAGTAATTTGTCACTGTCCCTGCAATCCCCATCTCACACATTGGAGGGTCATTTCTGTTACTAATTAAAGTGTCATGCCTTGCAAATACCATCATTGCATCCCTTTCCATGATGACAACATTCCCTCCATTGACCATTTCCTGAGCAGACCACAAAAAACACCTGTTTTTTCTTGGCGCTGGTAGCCCGTTATGCCCTCGTGCTAATGAGGAAAATTAACACTGAGCCGCCACCAGTTGGTGTTCTGTCCCAGTTAAGCACCCGTGCCAATCTGTTTATGGAATTTTTTTTAAAAATAGAGGCGAAGTTTCGATCATAACAACTTCGTGGATGAGTCATAGGGAGTGGTTCGACTGAATAACCATGGCCTTCCTCCTTTGGCCTCTTGTTTCCACCTTATGGGGAAACCTCCCAAGGGATAAGGCCTCCCTTCCACTATTGTAGGGATCCCAACCTCCTCCTCTCCTCTGTAAATATAGCCATCTTCCATTATTGTGCTAGTTGAACATATTCTAGTTGAACATGTTCTAGTTGAATAGATAGCTGAAAAATTTAGCATAGAGAGGAAGTAATCATAGCTTCGGGAGAATAGTGCAGAGTGTGATTGTTTTTGTGTGTTGAGAACATAGTGAGATCTTGGACCTTTGTTCACGAGGGTGTGGCAAACATGCTTGGATATAGACCTGCCGAAGGAGAGCCTCAACATCAAGGCTTGGTTGTAAACTCCCCTTGTCTTTATCATAATAAAATGCATCTGATGCTTATCTTCCACTCTTGTTTACATTTATAATGAGATCTCTAGCATTCCTTGATCAGTTAGATAGGTTGTAATTGTTTTATGTTTGTCGTGGTTTTACACTTGTCGTGGTGTCTTGACTGTCTGTACAGGTAATCGAACGTTGGTAGCAACGTGTATCGAGCTTAAGAAGAGTGACAGATCAAGAGGCTTTGAAGGAAGAAGACAACATAGTATCAAAACAAGGTAGGACATCTTCCTTGCTCTGAATTTCATTTACAATCTAGGAAGGTAGATGTTAGTATGTTCCCGTAGTTGCTAGACCCACCCTAGGGCTAGAGGGATCGCCTCTGTCCGCAGAGGGGATTTACCTGGACAACATGGTGCTCTACAAAAACTTGGAAAAGTTGGCCAGTCAAGGGATCCATGCGACAATGTGAACCCCCACATTCGCATGGGGACAAGGTAGCGTTGAAGTCCTCCAAAATGATCATATTGATGATGTTGAGAATGTCAGAGGACGTGAAATGATCACAGAAAGAAGGGTGGTTACAACAAGGAGCATACAAATTTAACAAATGAATTTGATTGGGGAAGCCACATATTCGACCAATTAGTAGAATACCAATAAAAAGATGATAAGCATGGAAGTTTGCATGACATGGATCCCACATAGTAATAAGGCCACCAGATAATTCATTTGAATAAATACCAACAATATGCCAATCCGGATGAATGGAAGGGAAAAATATATAACTTTAGCAGAGGAAGACATGGTTTCTTGAAAGACTACGATAAAGGGTGAGGAAACATAGAAAATATGTTGCATTTTCAAAAGTTTGGAATGGTCTCCTAGACCACAGATATTGAGTGAAAGAATACTCGTCATGGAGCGTCAGAGTCAGGCTTGAATGCTCTAAGTGCCCAAGATTAAAAAGATGCAAAAATATGTATATCCCTCAATCCCTAAGAGTTCTCCATTTGAAAATGCCGAATGGCTTGTCACCGACGAAAGTGTTTACTGCCTTTTTACCCTTCTTCCAAACAATGATATTCAAGGTCGATGAGGGATTGATAGTCAAAGAGGCAGGTGGCAAGTGCCCCTTATGGATGGCAAGGGTCTCCAAATCCATGACGGGGTTCAGTAGAAAGAATTTGAAATCACTGCCAATCGAGTTGTGGGGAGAGTCGGGGAGGGGGGGCGGGGCAAGTTCCCTATAACATTGGTCAGGAGGAAGAAAAGCTGGCTCAAGAGGGGGCATAAACGGGGAGCGAGTCAATGGACGACAGTTTGTCAACAGATGCTCGGGTAAAGAATCCGAAGGAGCGACTATATTGGGAGTTAAAGGCAGAATGGATGGGGAAACATAGGGGATAACATCGGAGGGGTGTGGAGCCACAAGAGAGTGCAGTGCATCTAGATTATGATTTCTCTTTGGATCATTATGAGAGACAAGCCTCGCAGAGTCATTAGAGGCCTTAAATAAAGGGGGATCACGAGAATAATGTATCAGAGAAGAAGATGAAACCAAGTGTACATAGTGAGGGGACGATGTAGAAGTACCTTTATAATTGTGCAAAAAACTGTCCACATGGACATCCTTCGCGGCTAGTCCACGATTCTGGTGGGAGCGAGCAGACAATGGAGCATATTTGCGTCCACGAGGGCATCAATCCATCAAGTGTCCCGTGAGATGGCATATGAGACACCTAAAAGGTAAACCCCAGTAGTCCACCCGTTGTTGAAAACGAATCATGTCCCATTCCAGGTCCAAGTTCCCTGGGAGGCTACTAGAGTATTTAACCTCTACCAATATCCATGCGATCCTCTTATCCTTTGACCCCATACAACCAGGATCAGGGTACTTGAATTTTCTCATCACATTTCCAATAGCAGTAAGTGCCAAATTCATCTTGAACTCTAGAGGTAAGCCATGTAATTCAACCCAAACCAAGTCGTTCCTTGGAGTTTCAAAAAATAGATTCAATATACTAAAGACTATACTCATGATTGAGTTTGATTCTACTAAAGATTAATTTCACCTTTAAATCAGAAGCACGATACCACGATTTAGGTGTCTAATAATATTTTTTAAATCCCCTATTATAATTAGCTTGGGCTAGATAACTTCATACCTTAATAAAAAGGCATTACCACTTTATTTAATTATTTAAAATTATACCAAGCTCCAAAAATATGATAAAGATAAAAATCACCCCTACCTATATATTAGTTGAATACGTTGAACTAAACTCAATTCGGCAATGTAAAAATCCCTAAAACATGTCCTCATAATTCCACACAAATTTTAAATAAATTGTAATAACATTTAAATTACATGTCCTCAAGCTTCCAACTTACAATAAACATTTAAATTACATGTCAGCAAAGTTCCACCCATTCACACAAATTTTAAGCAAATTATATTAACATTTAAATTACATGTCCTCAAGGTTCCACCCAGTTCCACAAATTTCGAACGAGCAACCGTCGTTTTTGCGTTGAATTATAATGGCATTTAAATTAATAGGATACATAGACACCAATATGGGGAGTTATTTGACTGAAATTCCCCTCTTGCAGCCCTGGACTGACTAAGCAGCGACGTGAGGCGAGAAGATCGATTCACATGGGGAGCAAAGAGATTTTAATGCTGGAAGCTGCACCAGGCACTTCGCCTCCGAAATGGAGAGCTCGCTACACGGGCGAGTTCATCGACGCTTTACCTTACATCGACCATGATTATGCAAACCCCAAGGTAAAATCGGAGGTGGACAGAATGGTGGAGGAAGAAATGCGCAGAAGCACCAAGAAGCCTGCCGACTTCCTCGCAGATCTCCCCCCTGCTCCCAAGATCAACTTCGAGGTTAGTGTCTCCTCTCTCTCTGCGCCTCTAATTTTGCTCTCTCTGGATGTTCCAGTTTATTTGTCTCCGCGAGATTGGATATTGTAACCTCTTATTTCAGAATTGTTTATAGTAAATCCTTGACGAAAGTAATGGTGGGGACACAGACATTGCATCAAAATAATGATAAAAAGAAGAACAGCTTCTTTGGCTTAGGGTCACGTCTTACTGGTGGTTGTTTGCGGTTCAGTAAAAACTATATAATTTAAGAAAAAAATAGGCCCCATCATACATTGCAAGTTACTCTCAGAAAGATTGCCAATAATACAGACGAATTAAGGAATCTCTACTTTAACCGTAACATAACAAACTAACAGGATGCTTGTGATAAAGGACAAGTCACGATCTCAACTTGCTTTATTTTTATTTTTCTGCGAAGAAAAACATATTTACGTTCCACAGCAGGAATATACATGTTTGGTCCTAAAGGGTTTCTCTTATAACTAGGTTTGAATTTATTATGAGCTCAGACATGTCTATATTTGGAAATTGAACTCGGGTGGAGAGGATAATAACATTTCTCCTAACCACCCAAACTACATCTAATTGACATCTTACTTTATTTTTATCTTTATGTTGTGTCTTCAACAAAAACATGCAAATTAATGCTTCAGACTGGGTATCACCACCTCAACAACCCAAATTTAAACCACGTCAATAACCCAGATTCAAACCCCTACTGACATAGAGCCCTGGATTATATTCTTGTTTGAGTTTTAAATTTTCTTATGGTCGATTGTCCAAAGACCCTATTCCTAATGTTTGAGCGACTTTGTTCCTCCTTGTGCCCGAGTGTATTAAAACGCTTTGGCCAAGCGTCTAAATACCATAAATTGAATGTCTATTTAAACTTTACATTCTTTCAGGTTTTCAAATAGGATAGGGATCTTTGGTGCCAATGATCAAGGGTTCCTTGGTGCTAATGATCAAGGGTTGGTAGATCACTTGGTTCCTCGATCTACCTTTACTATAGTCAATTGAGTAACTAAAAGTTTCTCAATGCTCCCCTGCCATATTTGTTTAACAGCTTTGTTCCTTGGCCTCTCTATGTTCAATCGATTGGTATCTTTGCATCATTAATTGGATAAAAATAGATGCAGGCAGGTTTTGCGAAAATTTGAAAACCCAGCTCTTATGTTACCTTGTTGTTAAGTGGTTAAATCAAAGCATTTTCAGTGTTCATACCCGATTTTAAACTCCTTGAAGATATGTTGCCGCAATAATGTGATCAACAGAGTTGGTTACTGCATTCCAGACCGGGTATAAATCCTGGCAACCGCAACAGCCTACTGATGCAGGGAATATCAATGGATGACACCGGATGCAACTCGTAGGTGAATTTCAAGGTGTAGATACCTCCGGGGATTGGCACTGAAGCTGAAGGTAGTGTCACGTCCTTAACAAAGGGAAATTCACCGATTTTTTTTTTCTTTTCAATTGTTTTATTTCTCAGCAGAAACTTTAATGATGTTTTACAAATAGTATCTGCATCTGCACACATACAGCTCCGAGGACCAATAAAGACAGGTCCGCTTTAGGAGCCACAAGCAAGAGTTATGTGTTTCGTCAAAATCATCTGGACTTGCACCTATACTTGCTACGTGCACTTAAAGGCTAAGTCACCTGCATTGTGTTTGTGTTCGAATTTGGAGCCAATGAATTTTGAAGAGAGTTTGTTGGTGTCCCCAAAAAAACATAATAAAGCTCAGCAAAGAGAGTTGAGGGAATATCTTTATAAAATCATATATTCAAACAAAAACCCCACACACACACATATATATATTGTCCAACTATTAAATCATTAGTCCAACAGAGCATAAAACAAACTTTTAACGGCTGGGATCCTTGCCTTTAATTGTTGAGCGTTTGAATCAAAGTCGCCTCACTGCTTTTCTTATGTTGTGGCCGTGCATAAGCTATCTTCATGGTAAGTACTATGATCATAGCTCCTCCACTGGAATCAAAACTTTAGGAGGTTTGACGATACAGAACACCCATGTTTCCTGATACAAATTTCATTCTTCCATCCACCATAGGATAAAGCATTTTTCCGTCCACCATAGGATAAAGGAGCAAAGGATGAATAGAAGGTTCAATGGATTTTATGACTTTTAAAAAACTCTTCCACATTCTAATGTTTTTCACTGAATCTTTTGCCTACCAAATTGAAAATAGAATTTGATCCTTGTGACTTAGATTTAGGATGTTGAACGTTAGGTCTCGAAGGGAAGAAACTTGCCACAGACCACTCGTCTCGTGAATTGCAAGGCAATTTGAGTAAATATTAGAACTGTCCTATTTGAATGGTTTAGGCACAATTACCTCTGCTGCTAAGGGCTTGGAGCCGAGGTGGATGCTTAAATTCTTTGTGGTTTTCGCAACTTTTTTTTATTGATCTTTTTCAAATCCTTGGATGAACATTGGTTTGATCACAATATGCTTCTGTATTTTAGTTAAAACCATTGTGCTCTGAGCAGCATCTTTCATGATCTAATTCAATTCTTGGGATGACAATTAGATTGGTCTTGTCATCTTTCAGTTCATATTGAGACAAAACAGTGAAATGAATACTGATAATATTGTACAACTGTTTGGATTAATGGGTGAGATAAACATTTGAATTTGTAAGCACATTAGCCATGTACTCTGACGCAATTTTACAAATGTGCTACTCAGATTCTAATTTTCACTTTGGAAACCTGCAGAACTACCCTATGGTGGCAAAGGAGTTTGAACGTGTACGTGCTGGCAAGCCTCCTCTTACAATGGACATGTCTCGTTATGGTTTAGAACCACCCCCTCAAAACAAACGGAATGACGTGACTGCCTGGAAGAATGCTCTCCATAATGCTCAAAGTCAACTACAACATCAAACAATAAGGTACTATGGCTGTCAGGTATTTCTTTGTACCCTTTGGATGTTATTATATTCAGGTTCTGCCCTGATATTGCATACTGCAATAACCAATTGGCAAGACTATTCAGATGATGGAAGTTTGAGACAGTACATGTTTAATTACATAGTTGTATATAAAGTTAACCAGTGCTACCAGATATAGTTATCTGATCTCGCAGAACTGATGGAGGAAGGTCCAGCATTTTATCATCGTAGTTCACATAACATAATCAAACATATTGAGTGGGATACTCCTTTTTTGTCAACAATCCCCTCAAAAACAAACATAATATGGCATTTCACCTTCCTAGGGAAGTTCACAATTGTCACTGGAATGATACCAAGTCTAATGTATCCTGTTATTCCAGTAAGTTAAAGATACACTGTCATTCATGCATTTATTTGATCATGTGTGCAAAATGTTTGTCCAGTCAGCTGGAAGTTATGATTCTTGTTCTATCTTGTAGAGATGTCTGTGAACTGGCAGATTGGACTCCTGCCGAAAGCTGAAAATGAATGTATTTTTTAATACTCTCTCTCTCTCTCTCTCTCTCTGTGCATGCACATACATGTGAATACAATACGTGGAAAGGTTAAGTGATGGAATTGTTTATTTTCTCATAAGAGGGACAAAAGAGAGGTATTATGTTGATGCGTAATGTCACTTCCGTAGAAGATGGGCTATGCTTACATCTTTTCTGAGCAGTACGTGGCAAATGTCATAAAAGAGAGGTAGCTAGTGAAGAAACTGCTTCATCATATCAATAAAGAAGAGGATATAAATGACAGTTGGATATTAGTTCGAATATATAATAATTTGTTCAATCTTCAGTGGAGCATAGATGATGTCAATTTTGCTTTCAATTTAGACTTTTGGAGATTGTATTACAATTTACCACAGTGATAAAGAGGATAGACGTGCTATTTTGATTGGTTGTAGATGTTTATGGTATTCTCAAGAGCATAATTGACAGAATAGTATTTATGCATTCTCTTTAGTATTCATTTAATGGTTTGTTGTTGAAATCTTTGTTTACATTTTTACATATTTTACTTTCAACAAGTCATCTTCTTGATGGTGGAATGTTAAAATTGGACAACTAGGTCCAAACTCCATGTTGTGATGCTCAGATGAAGATACCGATATTTTTATTGGGTTCCTCTTTCGGAGAAGTGTAAGATCGATATAAAGTTGATCTTAATCCGATGAGCAGAACATTTATTTTGAATTTATTATTTATAATAAATTATATGTGCAGGTCGGCCTTAAGGTTTTACACTCCCAGCAGATGTGTCACACACCTCAATGATGGATATAAATACAGTCAACGTTGGAGAGCTTTTCACTCATCTCATCACACATCTTCTCCTCTGATTATCTACAAGCATTTGAGAAGCAGTTTCATCTCCCACGTGAAAAGAAGGACGAAATCTACTGCAGCTAAAGGACGAAATTTACCGCAGCAAATTTTCTGCAGTTAGGGTTTTTGGGCAAGTTTGACCAGCGTTGACTTTGGTCAACGCATGGTCCGTTTGAGCTGAAATTTTGTGGAGAGTTCGATTTTTGTAGGCCGTACTCATTGGCACAAAAATCGAGGTCAAAAAGTTGACCGAAGTTGGAGCTGCGTTGACTTTCTTGTTGCTGCCCTGCGTTGACTTTTTCTGGACTGCGTTGACTTTTCTGGGGTTGACTGATTTGAGGACTGTTGTGACACATTCTGGGTTGGCTGACCAAGAAGAATTTGCTGGTTGAAGCATCCTGCTGACCGCCGTAACGCACCAACACATTCCTCTGTTTCTGGTTTGTCTTCTATAGATCCACTGGTATGTTCTATCAGCGTTTTACTTAACTGTTTGTGTGATTGCTGTAATAAAAGTAAAGTTGCTTCAAGCATAGAACATCTTCAAAAATTTACATGGTATCAGAGCTGAGGTGAAGACAAGCCCTAACTTATAGCAATCACCATCTAAGAAAATGGGTTCCACAAGTTATGGCTTCAAGGAGGATGACAAGCTGACTCGAAGGGATGACTTCCATGCTTGGAAAATGATATTAGATCTCAAATTGGAAGACCATGATCTCATGGACTATGTACTGGGTAAGATACAAGAACCTCCATCCACTGCTACTGCTGCTGCTAAAACCAAGTATAAGAAGGGGGAGATCAAAGCAAAACTAATGATCAAGGAATCCATACATAAAAGCCTAGTTGCCTACATATCTGAGCTAGGCACATCCAAGGAGATGTATGATAAGCTGATACAAATGTTCAAGGTAAACAATGCAAACCAAGTGCTATTCTTCAAGAATCAATTGAAGAATCTGAAGAAAGGCAGGGATGAGTCTGTCCAAACATATTTTCTGAAATTGACCAAGATCAGGAACAATCTGCTGGCTATTGGGGAGACAATAGCCGATCGTGAGATGGTACTCACCGCACTTGGAGGGCTCCCATATGAATGGCAAGTATTCAACACTACCATTCTCAATAATAATACAATTCCTAACTTTGACGAGCTACTGTCAAGATGCATGCAAGAAGAGACAAAAATGAAGGAATACGAAAATGACAGAAATGCTGCCTACGCTGCTCATTCTAGAAAGAAGAACTCTAGTGGTCCTAAGAACAAAGGAAGAGCAAGGGCCCAAGGAAAGAAGGGCAAGTGTTTCACTTGTCATAGGCCTGGTCACTATGCTAAAGAATGTCCTTTCAAGAAGGATTCTCCCGATAGTGATGACAACAACAACAACCGGAGGAATGGAAATCAAAGAAACGACAGGTCCAAAGGAAAGAGGAAGACTCCCTCTGGCGGAAACAATCAACCTTTCAAAAGGTCTAGAAACTCCAGGTATGAGGAGTCAAATGTTGTTGATAAAATAAATGAATACATTCTTGTATCTGCCCTCTCTGCTGCATCCCCGCCCGACACTATGGATGTCTGGCTGATAGATAGTGGTGCCTCAAGACACATCACTGGGTTCAAGGAAGCACTCTCTGACATGGTTGAGAAGGATACTAATCTGGAAATTGTCCTTGGAGATAATGCCACATATCCCGTGAAAGGGACAGGGACTGTGACCCTCCACTTGTCTCAAGGACAAGTCCTACATTTGCAGGATGTACTCTATGTACCAAAATTGAAGAAGAACCTTGTGTCTATATCAGCCATCGAAGACAAAGGCTTCAATGTGGCATTCACTAATGGAAAGGTGTGCATGTGGAAGAAGAATCTCAAGGAAGCTATCGTGATTGGTTTTAGAGTTGGAACACTCTACCAGGTTGAAGGAAGTCCACTGGGAGCTATGACATGTGATACTATCCGACAAACTGAACTATGGCACCGGAGGTTTGGACACCTTCATTACAAGGCCCTTCCCGAAGCAAGGAAGGTGGTGACAGGGATACCCGATTTTGGAAATAATCATGAAGGTGTATGTAAGGGTTGTGCCGAAGGAAAGCATACAAGGGGACCTTTCCCCTCAAGTGTCACAAAGACATCTGATATTTTGCAACTGGTCCATTCTGATCTATCTGGTATGCTACCGTGACATCCCTAGGAGGATGTTCTTACTATATGACATTCACTGATGACTTCTCCCGCAAAACCTGGATATACTTCTTGAAAAAGAAGGATGAGGCTTTCATGTGGTTCCGTACCTTCAAAGCCTTGGTGGAAAATATGACAGGGAAGAAGATCAAGATTTTGAGGACCAACAATGGCACTGAATATGAGTCAAATGAGTTTAAGGACTTTTGCAGAGAAGCTGGCATTAAGAGGGAGACTACTATTGCCTACACTCCTGAGCAGAATGGCGTTGCTGAACGAAAGAACAGGACCATTGTGGAAGCTGCCCGTGCCATGCTATGTGACCAGGGTCTACCGAAGTTTCTGTGGGGAGAAGCTGCGAATACTGCTGTATACATTCAAAACCGATGCCCTCATTCCGCCCTGGACTCCAAAACTCCTGAAGAGGTTTTCTCTGGTAAGAAACCTGATGTCTCACATTTTAGAATTTTTGATGTCCTGTTTATTTTCATGTGCCAAAAGAAAAGAGAAGTAAGCTGGATGCTTCTGGGAAGAAAGGAATGTTTGTGGGCTACATTGAAACCTCTAAGGCCTATAGAGTCTATGTACCTGGTCAAAGGGAAGTAGAAATATGCCATGATGTCACTTTTGACGAAGATGCTTCCCTGAAGAAAGTAGTAGATTTTCCGAGATCTGAGGAAAATCATGAAGCAAGGCCTGGAAATCAAGAAGAACCGCAGGATGAGACAATGCCTGATGTTGAAGGACCAATGGACCCAATCGATCCATCTCCTTCACTGAGAAAGAGACCATCATGGCTCAGGGACACTCTCGAAGATGCTGAGGGACATGTTGCCCCGAGGGGGACATTCCGGGAAAGCAAGCCATGTAGATACCAAGGGTATCTGGCTGCCATGAGTACTATTGTACAATCTGAACCTAGATCTTTTGAGGAAGCCGTAAAGCATCAAGTCTGGAAGGATGCTATGCACGAAGAATATTAGTCCATAATGAAGAATGATGTCTGGGATGTGGTTCCAAGACCGAAGGACAAATCAGTTGTCACCGCGAAATGGCTCTACAAGATCAAGCATGGATCTGATGGAAGTGTTGAAAAGTTCAAGGCAAGATTTGTTGCCCGTGGCTTCTCTCAAAAGGAAGGAATAGACTATGATGACATATTTGCACCTGTGGCACGATATACCACCATTCGATCAATCATAGCCCTTGCTGCTACGCAAGGATGGAGTCTTCATCGGATGGATGTCAAGACCGCTTTTCTGCATGGTGCAATAAAGGAAGAGGTGTATGTGGAACAACCTCTGGGATTTGAAGTTCAGGATCGAGACACTCATGTCTGCAGGTTGAAGAAAGCCCTCTATGGGTTAAAGCAAGCACCGAGAGCTTGGTACGAGAGGATGGATAGTTACTTGATGAAGCTGGGCTTCACTCGAAGTAATGCTGACCCGAATCTTTCTTTCAAGGTTGTACAGGGGAAGCCTTTCATTCTGGTGCTGTATGTGGATGACCTCTTCCTGACAGGTGCTGACCCTCTCATTCATCAATGTAAGAGGGAGCTCGCTGCTGAGTTCGAGATGAAGGACCTAGGATTGATGCACTACTTCCTAGGTCTGGAGGTCTGGCAGAGACCTGGAGAGATTTTCCTTTCTCAAGGAAAATATATTGTGAAACTTTTAGAAAGATTTGGTATGGTGGATTGCAAGTCTGTGACAACACCAATGGAACTCAATTTCAAGAAGTTGAGTGGCAGCGCTGCTGGGCCCGTATTGGCAAATCCTATTGAGTATCGTCAACTCGTAGGGGCTCTGATGTTCTTAGTGAACACCCGTCCAGATATATGTTTTGCAGTGAACACTTTGAGTCAACAAATGGTTGAGCCTCATCACTTTCATTGGGTTGGTGCCAAGAATCTTCTGAGATACCTTTGGGGCACGATAAACCATGGGCTGAGATACACTGCCGGGAGCGTGACACTCCTTGGATATACTGATGCCGATTGGGCTGACAGTGTGGTGGATCGTAAGAGCACATCGGGATGCTGCTTCAATCTTGGTTCTGCTTTGATCTCATGGATGAGCAGGAAGCAGAAGTCGGTGGCTTTGAGCGCCGTAGAGGCCGAATACATTGCAACAAGTATGGCCTGTTGTGAAGCAGTTTGGTTGCGAAAGCTCTTTAGTGAGCTGTTTGGACATGTGCTAGATACCACTGTGATACTCTGTGATAACCAGAGTGGGATTCGCGCCAATGAGAATCTGTGTTACACGGCCAGAGTCCAAGCATATTGATGTTGGGTACCCATTTCATCGGGATGTGGTACGATTGGTAGCAAGCAAGGCTTGATCATATAGGGCGGTGAGCGGTGGCGGAGCCATTCTCACTAAGCCCACGGGAAGGGTCAAGTTCTAACCTTGGTGAGGAGACTTGGTATCGTGGAACGACCCTATTACGAGGGTCTGTTGGACGATGAGCTGCGGGAGCTCTAGGACGATGGGGGGCTTTGGGGACGACTTCTCGGAGCTATGAGCAACCAAAAGGCTAGGCTTGCCGAACGTTGTTGGTGTGCTTGGACCCCACCGTTGTGATTACTGAGTTGGTTCACCTCTCATTATCTATGCCCCGTATGCATCCTATCCATTGAGTCCAGGGATCATGGGAAGTACCTCTCATTTGGCCATGAGATGGGAAAGGCTAGAGACTAGTAGCAAAGACTGATGGACGCATCAGAAATTGACGTACTCTCTATCTAGGATGGCACTGTCCAACCACTTGATCTGGGATCAAGTCTTGTGAGGTCTCGAACCTCCGACTGACTTCGAGTCAGATGAACCAACTTCGGGTTGGTTGGAGACTCTTTGTGAGTCTGATAGAGGTTTTGACCTCTGGTGCAAGATTTGTCCAGCTTTGATGATGTCTTGTGGTGACCCACTCAACATTGCGAAATAAGGGCAAAATTAAGCCAGATTACGGCGGGATGACGCACGATGTTTGTTTACACGGGTGGATGAGTTCTCCCTAGTTGAGAGGGAGTGTTAAAATTGGGCAACTGGGTCCAAAACTCCATGTTGTGATGCTCGATGAAGATACCAATGTATTTTTATTGGGTTCCTCTTTCGGGAGAAGTGTAAGATCGATATAAGTTGATCTTAATCCGATTGTAGAACATTTATTTTGAATTTATTATTTATAATAAAATTAAGTGCAGGTCGGCCTTAAGGTTTTACACCCCCAACAGATGTGTCACACACCTCAATGATGGATATAAATACAGTCAACGTTGGAGAGCTTTTCACTCATCTCATCACACATCTTCTCCTCTGATTATCTACAAGCATTTGAGAAGCAGTTTCATCTCCCACGTGAGAAGGAGGACAAAATCTATTGCAGCTAAAGGACGAAATTTACCTCAACAAATTTTCTGCAGTTAGGGTTTCTGGGCAAGTTTGACTAGCGTTGACTTTGGTCAACGCATGGTCTGTTTGAGCTGAAAATTTGTGGAGAGTTCGATTTTTGTAGGCCGTACTCATTGGCACAAAAATCGAGGTCAAAAAGTTGACCGAAGTTGGAGCTGCGTTGACTTTCTTGTTGCTGCCCTGCGTTGACTTTTTCTGGACTGCGTTGACTTTTAGGGTTGACTTTGAATACTGAGTTGATGGGTGATTGATTTGAGAATTTCATTGTGACACGTACGGAATGGTACGACAAGAAGACTTTATTTGGTTGAAGCATCCTGTACATTGTCGTAATGTAACCTGTTACTCTTGTTTTACGGTTTGTCTTCTATAGATCCACTGGTATGTTCTATCAGCATTTTACTTAACTGTTTGTGTGATTGCTGTAATAAAAGTAAAGTTGCATCAAGCATAGAACATCTTCAAAAATTTACATGGAAGCACTAATTATTGGTCCATTTCATGAAGGCATCAGTCTGAATCAATCACATCTTTGTTTCGGGCATCATTTTTTTAAAAGTTTTGAACAAGTTTTTAATTATTTGGATATTCCCAAGTTTGTCATGGACCATGCTAGACAACCCATGGGTGCATAGGAACTTGAAGAATTTCATTGAGCTGTTCCTTTTTGCAAGATGGGCTCTCATATTTGGATGCTTCCAAGTTTGTCCAGTTCTTGGAGGCATCCATTTTGAAGCATCATACTTTTGTTTCTTGCATTATTTTCATAATTGTTTCCCATAGATTTATCACCACGATATTGTGTCTTATGAATATTTACAAATTTGTCATTTTCATAATGGTTTCCAACTTTTTTGTTATTTGGTTTATCATTTGGATGTGATTTAATATTCAAATTTTTAATAACGTTTGACATTTCCTCTAAAATTAAAACGATAGTTTGGGAACGTAACACTCTTAAAAACTTCAGTATATTCAAATTTTTGAGAGATTTGTTGGCGTGGCTTTGTGTATCCATTTTAAGTTGTAATATTGTTGGAGGTTGTAATCGTTTGATGAACTAAGATAAAAGAAGAACATAAGAAAGATAATAAGAACTGAAAGAAATCACAAGTAATTATCAACAAGAGAAAATATTTCTGCCTTTCCAATTTTCTAACAGATCAGGCAACACAAGACATGATGGATGTCAGAGCATAGAGGGTGATATTAGATGCTGTGAAAGATCGCTAGATTTGCATGTGGCAAAGAAGAACCTGTTTGATGTCCTTCTTGGTCTCTGCTAGGGTGACAACTTGAATCAAAAGATTCATTTCACAAGTAATACTTGTTCTCCCAATAGGATATCTGCGCATTTTCTTGGATCATCTCCCACAGAGACAGGATTGGTGGTGGCATCTCATTTGGAAGCTCAAGGCACCTCCACGCACCAGACTTTTCATGTGGTGCTCTCTAAACTACATTGCTCCCACCATGGATAACTTACTCAAACGATTCATTCATGGTCCCACTTGGTGCACTCTATGTAGAAATGACTCTGAATCTATTGATCACCTTCTCCTTCATTGCAGATCCACCACTGCTCTTTGGTCATCCATCACATCTGATCTGGGTATCAATCTGCAATGGCATGGCTTGAATTTAATGGAGGCTTGGAAACTTTGGTGGAACTTTGCCTCCTCAAATAAAGCTAGATGCCTTCCCCTACTCATCTGTTGGGGAATCTGGTTGGCCAGGAATGCATCCATCTTTAAAGATCGTATCCCCATCTGGCCATCGATCTCTTCCAACGTTATATCAAGCTACTCCAACATCCCTGATGACGAGCGTCCCAGACCACGAAGAACCATCATTCCTGAAACTATCAATTTTGACATACCTTGGGCATATTTCGATGGCTCAGCTTAGCCCACGGGTTGTGGGGGTGGCGCTCTTCTTCACCTCACTCAACAACATTTTTACAAAATCAAGATGGGTCTAGGACCTGGGAAAAACAATTTTGCAGAACTGATTACACTCCGCCATCTCCTTCAATTTGCATTAGAGCATGATATCCTCCACTTACAAGTTTTTGGAGATTCTAAAATCATCATAAACTGGTTCATAAATCTGCATTATATCATGTTTACACTCTACAATCTATATTGGAAGATCTTTGGCGCTTGAAAGCTCAATTCTCATCCATCTTATGTTCTCACATATACAGGGAACACAACTGCATTTCCGAAAATCTTTCCAAGGAGGCAACGATTCAACATTGGGGGCTCTGGCATATAGAGGAGCAGAACGACTCTCAACATTTCAGCTACTATCATCGTCCTTTCATAGAACAGCCAGATATTGAAGACTGACAGCTCTGACCTTGACAATTTTTGACAGTTTTTGACTATGATCATGATATACCCGATCTAAATATTGTATTTATTGTAATTATTTTTAACAGTCTATGATGTACACCCCACCTGGGATTTTTGACGAACTATATGTATGTGACCATAGTCACAAAAATGCATATGCAATGCATCTACAACATGTAATTTTCAATATTAATGAAAATTATGATTTTTCCTTGGAGAAAAATACTTGTTCTCCCAATGGAGATACACTTAGACGAATGTCTAACAACTCTTGCAATTGCATTTTTGTAAAAATATTTAAGGTCCTTGTAGCCCCTCCAATTTTAGATTGTTTTGCATATCATTGTTTAATACCCACAACCCATTTCATTGTAGCTGATATATATAAACATAAATATGCATTCACATAAAACACTGCTAGGCTACCATTACTTCACTTTCACTCTTACTTACAGCTGATAAAATAAATTTGCACATATATTTTTGGTCAATTTCTTACCCCGCAAAAACCCAAAAGGGGAAAACTATTTTGAAGGAATTGAAAGAAAAATTATGGCAACAAGGAAGCCTACCACTCACAACTATAAAGATGGAAGTGTTTCTGCTCCTAGCCTTCCACAACCTACAAGGTTGACACAACAACAATTGGAAGAAAAAAGAGCAAAAGGGATTTGTTACAGTTGTGATAGAAAATACACTATTTTACATAGATTGTGAAGAGGAGGAAGAAAAGGAACAAGAAACTTCAAAAGAAGAGGATATACACCAGGAACCAACCCTAGAGATAGAAGAAATGAATCTGACCAAATCTTGTAATGCATTGGCAGGAATTACAACTCCTCAAACTCTCAAGATAGAAGGACATATTTTATTGCTTATCTCAAAGAAATATTTACACCATTAAATTACACTTCAATGGATTATCTCTCCCTTGAAACTCATGCTAGATTCTGGAAATGAGTGTCATTGTTATGATGTTATAGCCTTGAAAATTGTGCCACTTTTCTATACACAAAACCTCGAAATTCACGCCACTGCCAGAAAATGCCTCCTCAAATTTTGGGCCATAGGTTGCCCTTTCTTTGCCTCGAAAAACGCATTGACACACCAAGAATCTCTCCTCGATTTGCACACCGATAGACCTTTGATTTCTCCTTATTTTTTGTGCCAGTCAAACTCACATTAAATGTGTTGAATCTCCTAATTTCGACGCTAAGTTGGCTGCTGTCTCTTCTTGCGATTAATGCATTGAAACTTTGCTCTTAGCCTTTGAAAATCATGTCGAGAGAAAGCCTATTGAACCTTAGTCTGTGTGCCTATGTTCTCCTTGAGAAATGTGCTGAGCCTTCTCTTCTCCAGTTGTGGTAACTTGTTCTCTCCACTTTTAAATGACTGTCACAACCCCTTTCTCCTTCAACAAAAATCTCCTCTTCTTCTCAGCAGAATCTATCACAACCTCTCCTTTAGAAGCTATCTTAGTCTCCTCTTGAAGCTATTTCAACCTCCTCTTCTCCTTCTCCAACTCAACACTTGAAGAATAGTGAATGCTCTCTTTGCCTTTTCTCCCTTTTTAGTCTTCATAATGAAGTGAAGCCCTAACCTTATGATCAATGGCTGAGATTAGATCTCAATGCTCCTTGATCAAGGGTGGAGATCTAATCTCCCATTGACCCCCTTTTCATGTCACCCCCTTCATTAATGACTTTCTTAGTCATTTTAATGTTGTTTTTGTACCTTGTACCTTTTTCTCATAAATTCACTTTAAAAACATAAAGGAACTTTAATATGATAAAGTACCATGTACTTTTGGAACGTTATAAAGTGACTAAAAGCCACATGACTTTAATAACTCATAACGTCACTTACTAAAAAGCTGTATCATGTGTTTTCCTAGGCCAAAGTTGAAAAACACTAGGAAACACCTCCTTGGTACCCTTTTTCTTAACAATTTTAAAGCTCTAATAATTTTGGAGTGCTCATTCTATAAGGGGTCTTGGACAGTGGTGTAGCTCCTTGTATAAGATCAATTTTGAAATCAATATCCTTCCATTGAAGAAGTCCAATCACTTCATATAGAAATACATCACCAAAATCTTGGAATATTGGATAGTTTTTAAACTTGGAACTTTTATCTTACGTTGAATCTTATATACAGATTGCATACAACTGGCATCCTTTATAAAACATTTCTTCAACTATCATTGTAGAGTTGAAATCTTCCTAATACATTTATAATAGTTCCTAAAACCTAGTGTACGAAATATTCCTTGCCATAGCCATAAGGAAAATGAATCCTATTATTATTTTTAGATAAAAACAAGTCCTTTGCACAAAGGGAAATGTGGCAGATAACTTAAGCACTAGGGACAAATGTGGTATGGACAAAATTGCTCACTATGAGGAGCAGAAAAGGAGCAGGAAGAAAGAATTCAAAATGTCCAATAAGTGAGAGCATGCTTGCCAAATTATGGGGATGTTTGTGGTCCCAACATGACTTCCTAACTAACTTGAGCAATATTTGGGTGTGAAAAATAAGTGTGATATATGGGGGGGCTTATGTGGCGAAAAGTGATCAACTTAGGCATGAGACCAAAGAAAGTGTCGGGAGACCTTGCAATGCCCTAAGGGTAATCCAATGAGGACCTAAGGCCAAGTTCGATACCCAAAATTATCTATTTGAACCATAGGAGCGACACTCAATAGATCAAACGTCATTGCCAAGTTCACCACAAAAGTGTGCAAGAGTTGTTGTGGTTGTTCTAGGTTAGGCATTTATAGAGGCAATGTGTGATGCAAAAAATTATACAATAAGCTTTGTCTATGGCTAGTACAAAGTATACATTCAATACGCTACATTTACCCCCTTAGAAAGGGCAGGGTTCCAGAGTGCACGAGTTGTGTGGTCAAAGCCTTGCAAACAATGAAACAAACAAAACATGACAAACAAAGAGAATATAAGTTGACAATGACAATTGCAATATGCAAGCCACCCTAAGAAGAGAAGAAGCGTAACTAGTGAAACAAGGATATATAGACTGAGATTATTGAGATGTTGCATGAATCACATAAGCAAGAGGTTATAATGACTTGACACAGGTAGCGAATTGTCTTGTGATAGAGCTAAGTCCATTCAACATGACGACCTACTCACCCATATGGTCGTGCATCTTTGAACTATGTATGTGCCATGTGTGGGTGCATGTAATCATTACAACAAAGAGAAATGACTATGGAGGCATTAATTGATCTCACAACAATACCAAGAGAGTAATACGATATAAACTATGACATGACAAAAAAACCAAAATAGAAGGTTAGACAATAACTTGGAAAACAATTGTTCCTTGGATGCGATGGTCGTATCTTGGTTGACTGTTGGACGAAGGTGTTCATGAGGGTGGTCTATATAGATTGCAGGGGTATCTTGTGAGAGCTATAGTGCATGGAAATGACAACTTGTGTGAGCTTTGGCATAAGAGACTGGGTCACTTGCACTATGGATTGCTAGACTTCAAGGTTGAGAAGAAAGGAGTGTGCAAGGGCTATGCCCTTGGGAAGCATGTGAAGGCTACTTTTACTAACAATGAGCATAAGTCAAGAGAGATTCTTGACCCAATCCACTCAAATGTATGTGGACTGTTGTCTTTAACTTCATTATTAGGTAACGTTAATTATATAACTTTTATTGATGATTCTTCTAGGATGTCTTGGATTTATTTCACGAAGATCAAGGATGAGGTTTTTGGGAGGTTTGAAGAGTTTAAGACTCTTGTAGAAAATCAAAGAGGTTATTTTCTTTTACAGAAAAGAGTAATAGTATTATATTAATCCGTGCCCGGTCGCAGCAAAAAACGGGAGATTACACTTCAAAGTCAATGCCATCCTTGGGAAACATTGTTTTCAGAGTATCATGGTGAGCCCAAATACTATGCAGAAATTCAAAATTTGACCGAGCTATTACATAAGCATTTGGATATGCCTTACAAAATTGACCAAGTAGCAAAATACATTTATAGTTTAACATAAAAACTAGAGAAGATTAGTCATTTGGATCAACCGGCCTGTAGAGATCAATCCCTATTGATTCCTCCTTCGAATGCTAATTCTTCGTAGCTAGCTGAATCTGCAATTCTTCAATTTGGTTGCACAGTGAAAACACCTCATCTTCCAGTTGGCGAATCATTTGGTTCTTTTCAATGCTTTTCTCAAGCATTTCGCTGGCTTCTTGTTGTTGTTTCTGAAAATAATTTCGGAGTTCAGCCAAGCTTGCCCATAATGCTAAGTGCTCTCGATCACAGGGGGTACGAACATGAGGGGATACAGTATCCATGCGACTCACCAACCTACCTGAACGCCGACGACGATATCCCTAAGCATCCATAATAACTAACTTAGGGAAAAATTTCGAAGGGAAGACCAAGTTCCAGTAGCTACAAAGAGACAAGGTTCGTGACGCAAAATCCTCGGAGGAGAAGTAAAAATTCCACAACACACAGGAGTCCTTAAGAAGTGAACCAATCCAAATTACTAGAATTACAGACCTAGGAGTCTCCACAAGTTGTATTCCCAATAGAATTCTTGAGATCAATCCAATTCTTCACACCAGATAGAAAGATTCTACGAGATAGGGGCCCTGAATCCACCGTTGAGGAATTATTCCCCAAATAATCCCACAGAGACCTAATTCGACACAAAGTCCTAAACAAAGGCTCAATTGACAGAGTCCCTACTCTCGGAAGCTCACAGTCATTATTGTTTTCAACATCAAAGGTCTCATGCAGAGACTTTCCAACACTAAGATCGACCCAGAGGCAGAATTCAACTTCCCCAATTGCCCACAGACAACCCCAACTATTCCTATGCAACCTACCCCTCTCGGCCTTCTGGACTGATACCTCTCTACTGCAGCGATTTTGATCATTGCTTCCCAATTTATAGAAATCCTTGAACTGCGAGAATGAAAACATACCTCCAGGGTCCCAATTAGCAGCCATGAATGCCTTGTAGCCTGAAACGACAATCGCTTGGTGCATATTAACTGTCCCTCGCGCGAGCCATCAGATCTTACCCCAGAGAATTAAATGAGGCTCAATCCCAAAGATTTCTCTCATGGATCTGGTTTGTTGGTTAATGCGATGAGCTTTATTATAGAGCTTAAGCAACTGATCTCCCACACTTATGCCAATACCATCACCAAGTGTCCAGGACAACATAATAATGCAGTCACACGTCAAGCTGATTAAATTGCATTGCTTGTTCCAAGTGTTGTGGGCGAGAGGTTGCCACCTTATATTCTTGATGCGATGTTTGAAGCGAGGGTATACGAAGCTGAGGGGGGAGGGGAGATTGGGGGGGGGTGGAAGGTGGATGCCAACAGAGCGGGGAGGGGGAAAGGTGAAGGGAGGAGAGGAGGAGGAGATGAAGGGGAAGCCTAGGGGAGGAGGAGAGGTTAGTGAGGGCGGGAGGTGGATGCCAACAGAGTGGAGAGGGGGAAATGTGAAGGGGGGAGAGAAGGGGGAAATGAAGGGGAAGCCTAGGGGAAACAAAAGGGGATATACAAACATGAACTCGGGCGGAGCAAGGATATCCAAAACAAATTGTTTCTATGCTTCAAATAATATAAAAGATTTGCCTCCAGATGCATTCTACTCATCATTAGAATTAGGGGATGGGGAGGTGTCCTTCAATTCCATTTACTTGATTACAACTTTCTTTCATTTGGAAAGCTATATTTGCTTGCATGTTCGCCTCCTGATTTAGGCTTCTCAAGATGTGAAAGAATTTAAGGTTCTCAAAGAGAGAACATAAGCCTTGGGTTCTTCTTAGAACTTGATTCAACTTGTTATTTTGGGCCGCCGTTCTTGTGTTCATATGTTTTATAATTAGGAGAGAGTCCCCCATTATGTTCATGTCCTTGATTCCTTTTTGTTGCGCTAAGGTGAGGCCATAGAATAACCCGTACGCTTTTGCTTGATTATTTGTCATCTTGCCCAAACCCCAAGCATACCGATCCACAATTATTCTATTGGGATTAATGAAAACCCCTCCCCCTCCTAACACACCAAATCAAAGGGGTAAATTAAGGTGTTAAGGTTTGATAATAGAGGGGAGTATACCTCGAAGGAGTTTGATACCTTTTGTAGGGAAGCACGAATGAAGAAGGAATTGACAGTTTCGTACAACCCCCAACATAATGGAGTGCTTAAGTAGTGTGTTTGTTTTTTTGTTTGTTCTGCTCGTGTACTACCATGAATACATCACATAGAGAGGTCTAAGTGGAGATTATTGGAAAATTAAGTAGGGCAACTATTAAAACAATTCTCCTTATCCTTAATTTTTGCTTGTGATCTTTAGTTAGCTTCTTATTATTCTTTATTAGATTATCTTCATCAAACAATTATCATGAGCATAAACCACAAAGACAATGGACACACAATATAGGCTCTAAGCCGGGGTAAAACCCCTCCAAGGGGAAAACCTAGAAAGAACTTCTTCTCTTCTTATAACATCAATTCAAATGAGGAATCCAAGACCCAAAAACCAAAGTCAAGACCTCCTCCAAGCATCAAGTCAACCCTCCAAAAAAATCCTTCCTTTAGCAAGTCAAAATCTTCAAAGTCAATGAATGTCAAATCTGTCCCAATTACAATTTCGGTCCTTCACTTCAGACTTGTAGCTCAGTTCTGCAATTCTCGGCCTCATGCAACTCGGACTTGCAATTTTTGGCTTCCTGCATTAAATCAGAAACTCTAATTCCGCACACGTGGGAGAAATCAAGCCCAAAATTAGATTTTCTTTGTTTTCTTTGACTTCTTTTTGCTTCCTTGACCTTCGCTCTTGCTGCTTCTTCTTACTTACTTCAGATCGAAATTGTGTGTCCAAATGAGTCGAATTCATCTCCTTTATCTCCTTTCATGAGGTCAAATAGGCCTCTTCTAGGTTGACTTTTCACAGTTTGGGCCGAGTTGTTTTGGAGGTCATTTTGACTTTCAAGACTCAAAAATAAATTCTTTTACATGTTACAACTTGCCGAATAGGGTCTTATACAAAAGATAATGACTCTCTTGACTCAAGATAAATATTTTCTTGACTTGACAAACCCTAGGAACATGAAATGCATGCTTGACCTAGAAGACCATTCAAATGGAGCATGAAATGCATGCTTGACCTTGAGGACCATTCAAATGGACCATGCTTCATATAGATAATGACATGAGTATAATGAAAATTATGAACACTGAAAGTAGTTACATTTTCCAACACTCCCTCTTAACTATGGCGGTATTCATAATTGTACAATTGGTACAGGGATATTCTCAAACTGAAGAGTTCTCATAAGAAGAGTCAGATTGATAAGCCATATTTAAGCATCAACATCATAACCAACACTCTCAACATGGTAAGGCCTTAACTTGACAAACTCTATTTATATCAGAGCATAATGCTGAGAAGCTTTACGTGAGACACCATACTACCTCTTAAGACACATACCCCTTCCAGATGTTCACTAGGTATGTCCTTTTAGGGCTATTCTATTCTTGGATTTATAAACCTCAATGAATATTGGTCCTCTCCAACCGCTCTTATCTTGGATACCTTTCCAATCCTCAAATAGTGTTGGTTTACTTCCAATCTTGGATTCTCTATCCTCAAGGAGTATCAATCTTATATGCTTATCCAATCCTCCATTCTCCCTCCTAGTGCCTTCACTAAGACTTACGGCAGTTTGTCTTGGTCTAGTGCATGAGACATGGAGAATATGATGTCTAACATCACTCCCTCTCAACTAGAGAAGAGATTTTCATTCCCTCGTGATAAGGGAATTGCTACTTTCTCCTTCTCAAACATTCAAGGAGACTTCTTACTCCTTAAACATAGAGGATTCCTTACTTCCTTTCGATTGGGAAGTCATAACTACAAGCGTTTTAACATGTCTTCATAAATACAACAACTACTAATTCTTCATGGAGATTTTCAAGTAGCTGTATGGTTCCTTCTTCCTTTTTGCATCTCATCATACTGAACTTTTATCTTTTTGGATATAATGGAGCCAAACTGTGACATGGTTCAGGCCAACAACCTTTCATATAACTTTCCTCTAGTTATCATCAATAAAGGCATTATATTGAGCCAATCGAAGTATAGCTAATCATAGCTTCCTCTAATCATGAAAGTGATCTTCATAAACATCAGGTTATCTTCTTATACTGATGCCTTTTAATCCTAGGATGATGAAAACATCTTGACCATATAATCCTCCAATGATTACCAAAGTCATCCACTCAATCCATGTATTTATTGAATTGAGTTCAAAACAAACAATTGTAGATCACTTGCCTCAACTGCCATTATGCATTTCTGCAACATTCTTCCAGGTAGCAAAACTATATACCAACCAGATAACCAATACCAAATTATCAATATCATAGTTACCTCATCATGATGGCTTTTTGTCAAGATATCATATTCTTCTTACTTGTTTCCTTTGAGATCAACATCCTTTCACATGGTCTATCTCCATATTGTATAAGATTCCTTCTCCATGATTTTGATTTGAATCAAAGTGCCCATGGAGCAAGCTGCAATATATTCTTCCTTGGAGTTGTCATTATTAACTCTCCTTCTTTATTCAAGAGACCATATTTAATGTTGATCAATATCATCATGTCTAAGTCATGCTATCTTATGGAAGAGTCTTGCTCTTTAGCCATTCCAAAGCATATCAAACTTCTTTTTCCAAGCATTGAGTAATCATATGAAAGGCTTCCAAGCACATTCCTACAACAAAATCTTTCTGCAAGATTCTTGTAGATATAAATTCTACCTTATAGAGAAGAGTTACTAAAGACATGCATACCTTTTCTTTCATATAACCATCTAGCTATCCTTCCATTGAATGAGCTTGCTTCAGTCCTTATCGAAAATAAGTTTCCCTTCTTCAATTTTGCCTTTCAAACTGCAACTTGACCATAATCATTCCTTCATCCTTCAAGATCATTGATTCCATATTAAATGGAATATAGTCAAGTCATAATGCTTCTTTTAAAGAACCTTCCCTAAATGATGGTTCTTATTGGAGCATCTTGATGATCCTTTCTGCAAGATGACTAACTCTAACATTATGTTAGAAAATACTTGGATGAACTATGATGTGCAAGATGGTCCAGGTCTTCTCATTCTTGTTAGATAGATGGCTTTTTCCCAAAGCAATTTGATCATGTAGACTTAAATTCTTCTACTATCATATGCTTCCTTCTATGATGCCATGCTTTACAAAAACCAAGACTCTTTTGGAGAATGCAACGATGCATGCTACTCTACTTTCTACTTTCTAATAAAAGAAAGACAAATTACAAATGAACCTGATTAGAGGTGGAGCTCCTTCAATAGTAAAGATCCTTGGGATCTTCTCCTTTCGACTTCCTCTCAGGTTCTTCCTTTTCTTCAACTATGTGAGCTCCAATTCTTTCCTTCCTTTTTGTTGTTCTTCTTGTTTGGACAATCCCTCTTAAAATGTGCATACTCATTGCATCCAAAGCATTGAATCTTGGACATATCTTGTTTTCCTTTGGACTTTCCAAATTTCCTTTTCTTTTTCTTGGATTTAACAACAAAGGCTTGCGACTTCTCATTTGATTCGGTGTCATCCTTTGTCGCCAATCTTATTTCTTCCAAGACACATTGAGCCCATTGTTCATCAAAGGGAGTAGCATCCTTCATTGAGTAGACACTAGTCGCAAAATTGCTCCATTCAGGTGGTAAAGAATTTAGTACACAAGTGGTAATCTCTGAATCGCAGATGACTTCCCCAAGTCCCTGCAATTGGTCCCTCAATTGTGAGATCCTCATAAAATATGTGGTCATATCTTCATTCTTTGATATCCTTGTTCTATATGGTTGATTCTTCAAGGATATTTTTTGACCTGATGTACTTATAAAGTACATTTTCACCAACTTATCATGCATTGCTTTAGATGTACTCAAATCAACAACAAAGGGATTGAGATGATCCTTTATAGATTCAATAAGAATCCTTTGTGTCCTCACTTCTCCCTTCTTGTACTTTGCTAATTCTTGACTCTTCTCTTTGTCTGTTAGAGTAACTTCACCAAGAACATATTCCATGACTTCATTTTCTGTGAGCACCAAATCAATCCTCTTCTTCCATGCTAGGAAGTTTGCTGATCCAAGGAGCTTGTTTGTTTCCTTGCAATATGTAGCCATTTAATCTGTAGATTTATACATGAAAGATAATATGGTACTTACTTGACAACCAAGTGTCCTTCTTGATGATACCTTGAACTATCTTGGTGCTTTCAAGAATCTTCAAGAAACTTCAAGGATGTCCTTCAATAATAAAGGTCCTTAAAGAAAGATAGCTATTCTTCTTCAAGATGATGAGGCTTTCAATGAGAGCTTGATGTAGTGACCTTCCTTCCTTCAATGAGAGCTTGATCCTTCTTAAGATGATGAGGTCTTCTTCCTTATGCCCTTCCTTGTGTCCTTAGCAAATGATTCCCTTTGAAAAACATCCTCCTCTTATGTGTCAACAAGATGATCTTCAAGGTGCCTTCTCTTCTTCACCTTAGCTCTGATACCATGTTGGAGAATTAAGTAAGGTAGCTATTAAAACAATTCTCCTTATCCTTAATAATTGCTTGTGATCTTTAATTAGCTTCTTATTATTCTTTATTATATTCTCTTCATCAAACAATTATCAAGAGCATAAACCATAAAGACAATGGACACAAAATATAGGCTCCAAGCCAGGGCAAAACCCCTACAAGGGGAAAACCCATAAATAAATTCTTCTCTTCTTATAGAATCAATTCAAATGAGGAATCCAAGACCCAAAGACCAAAGTCAAGACCTCCAAGCACCAAGTCAGCCCTCCTAAAAATCCTTCCTTTAACAAGTCAAAATCTTCATAGTCATTGAAAGTCAAATCTGTCCTCGCCCTCCACTTCAGACCTGCGACTTAGTTCTACAATTCTTGGCCTCCTGGTACTCGGACCTACAATTTTCGACTTCCTGCAATAAATCAGAAGCCCCAATTTCGCATGTGGGATAAATCATTTCCAAAATAAGATTTTCTTCCTTTTCTTTGACTTCCTCTTGCTGCTTCTTACTTCAAATAGAACTTGTGCGTCCAAATGAGTCGAATTCATCTCCTTTATTTACTCCTTTCAAGGGGTCGAATAGGCCTCTCCTAGGTCGAATTTTCACAGTTAGGGCCAACTTGATCTTGGAGGTCATTTTGACTTTCTAGACTCAAATAAATTCTTTTACATGATACAAATTGCCCAATAGGGTCTTATACAAAAGTTAATGATTCTCTTGACTCAAGATAAATTTTTTCTTGACTTGAAAAACCATAGGAGCATGAAATGCATGCTTGACCTAGAAGACCATTCAAATGGAGCATGAAACCCATGCTTGAAAATAATATTTTTATTTCCTCTTTTCCTTGTAACATAAGATATACATAATGATATGAGTACAATGACAATTATGAAGACTAAAACTAGTTACATTTTCCAACAAAGATTGGTAATTTCCACCAATGCACAAATTCTGATTATATGATGCACTATGGATGACGTGTTATGGATCAGAACGGGGTAGAGAAGAATATATCTATCATAGATTCCAACATATCAACAAGTTGCTAATATCTTGACTAAGCAACTAAAAGGGAAATTCAGTATGTTCAGAGAGCAACTTGGTGTGCTGGAGAACACTTTTGTCGGTTCATAGTTCTGCTATTTGTTTAGTTTCCTGTAGGAATTGTATAATAATCATAGTATTAAAAACCGGAACCGGTGGACCTAATGAATCGGTAACCGGACCGGAACTGGTCTAAATGGTACTGGTCAGGTCTCAACAAACTGGTTTTAAAAAAAATACATTAAATAATTATTTTTTAATAAAAAAAACTATTTTTAAGATTTGCAACAATGATTCCAAGCCAATAGAGACAAAATATGCAAAGTTTGCTCATTTATATACCATGTAAAGGTGAATATATCAAAATGGCACCGAGTGCGATACATATCATCGAAAAAATACATAAGCAATGAGGCTCCAAATGACCCATAAAGTCCAAAAACAATGCTACAAGCTATGAGCATTGAGGCCATTGGCCTACAGTCTACTACAAATCTACATATATGATATTACTAAATTCTAATTAATGATCAACATTATCACTTGAAACTTCTCATCATAATCAAACTTAGTTGGTTGAGTCTCTTGACTCTCGACTGCCAAACGTTGCAACTGCTTCAGTCACAAACTTCTGTATTGGTTCAATGACTTGAGTCTCAAACTTCTGAAGGTATTCTGCCCTAATATGCCCTATTACTTCATTTGGTGCTCCACATGGCTTTACATGGCCTCCTATCCCAGCCAAGTGTTGCTTGAACCTGTAAATACCCCCTCCTACAATAGATTTTTGGCAATATTTGCAGATCATTTTTCCATCAATCATATCACAATGAGCCCATGCAGTATCCTTGGCTTTTGGAGGCATGATGGCTACTACTTAGCTCAAGCCTCAAACTCTATGCTGTTCCACTACTCTAGAAAAAACTTTCCAAGCTCTCAATCAAACTCACAAAATCTCCAAATGAGAGGCTTCCCCTGCTTATGAAGGATTGGAGAGGGTGTTTTTGGAGGGAAACAACCCTCCTCTTCCCTCCAAAACAACCCTAAACCGGCCAAAATTCCTTGTGTGGGTCCCTTTGCGGCCTTGGCAGCTGACCGGCCGATTAAGGACAGAACCGACCGGTCAGCACTCGTTTGACCGGGAAAATGAGCGACAGGAGAGTAAAAATCGGGTTTTTGGGCCGGTTTTGACCGGCCGGTTTGACCCGGCTGGTTTTTAATACTATGATAATAATGCAGAATCTGTTTACCATGAAAATTTCATCAACAGGCTTAATCATCTTTGGTGATTATGGGGTACTGATGTTGATACTTATGTTATTATCAATTTAGCATAGCATTTCCCTCATCGAAACTAAGCAGGCTGGGGAAAGGTCATCTCCCTGATGTATAGACGGAATCCCATAACAGGGGGTGCAATAGGTATGGCATTATCCAAACTTTAGAATTCCCAGCTTATGGTGGGATTGGGGTAGCTTAGGATGGAGAATTTAGTTTTAACAGTCGTATCATCACCCCACCTCATGGAGGATCTTCCGAGAGGGGTAGCTTTCATTGGCTAGGAGGAGGTCAGTCCTGATTCAATAGAATAGTAATTTAATGACAGTATGATGTCTTGTGAGTTCTTGTCTTGTGCAATGTAATGCTTTATGGAAAAATGGCTATGGTTAACTCATGGACAAAATATTCCTTTGATGCATGTTGTATTTAGTTGGTTATTAGTGTGGCTGTTATCATAGAATAGTTGTAGAAGCTACCTTCTAACCTGCTGGTGCCAAGAAGATCACAAGCTAAGAAAGGCTGAGTGTCAGGAGATTAATCAGAACAGTTAACATAATATACTGGCTTACATGATGTGAGAAGTAAAGCTGCTTGTATGCATTCTTGTTGAGACAAGGAAGAGAGAACACATAGTAGTCTCATATTCAAGGTGCATATGAATCTTGAGAGGAGAGAAGGCATGTTGATGTCTTATTGTGAATATCTTAGTTGTGGCTGAGCCATTGTGTAGTTGATGTCTGGTGTCTCTTGTGTTTTAGTTACATTTTACTTTACTTTTTAGTTGTCATCCTCTCTTCAAGACCTTTTTTTATGATTGTTTTTGGGACTCAATTTGCCTCAAGCACAATAATCATTACTACTGTTTGTTTGGGGATTGAGAGGATTCTCCTCCGGGACCATCTTAACAAGCATTGAGGCCTAATAAGCTGTATTGACTTTGATTTTTTAAGTGCTTACCATGAACCTTATTTGCCCTGGTTTAGGAATTCCTCAATTTTTGCATCAAAAGGTGGTTTTTGAAGCTTACTCCATCCATATTAGTATCATTCTGCAGAGAAATCTTTTTGCATGCTAGCTTTGCTTTCAGTTACCCGTTACGAGGCATTTTCAAGTGTCCACACTTATTTTATTCATGCTAAAAATTCATGAATTATCTGGGTTACCGCATTGCAAGTCTTGTAATGTTGCAAAATTCGTTTTGTCATTTTCAATTTTTTATCACTGATTGTAGAGTAAATAAGCTGAAAATTCAAACTTATTTTTTAGCACATTTTGAAATTTAATTCTTTTGTAGGCTTGAAAATCTGGATCTAATGATGAAACATGGAGTCAATGCGTGGAAAGTCCATAATCAACATTTGGAAGCATTTTTAGCAAGGTTGGTGGAACAAATCATTTTTATATTCTATTGAATTAAGTATTTATCATTTGATCTATGATGAAATGTAGGACAAGATGTTTGCGTTTGTGATTTTTATAATGAAGGTGTAAATGTCACATTCATGGATAGAATGTGTGGGATCTGATAGAAAATGTTTACTTTGGAGGTATACCTCTTTTGCTGGAGAAATATAGTTCCTCACTCATCTGCCTATTAGGCGTTCCGAGTGAGGATGCTGGTTCCTTGTCATTCCCTCATGGATTTCCCCTCTCTTGCCTGTGTTTTCAGATGGAATATGGTAGTAACTGCCAGCTAAAAGCCCTGCTGGTAACCCCAGTGGACCCCATGAGATTTGATCTTGAGACCTCTGTGAACTTTTGCACAAGAGCATCAATCAATTGAGCTAACCGGGCTCACTATAGGTATCTTTATTTTCCCAAGCAAAACTTTGTGGGATCCCCCTCTTATTGGTATATCTGGATGGAGGGTGGCTCACCCACCCGCCACAACAGTGGCTGGTAATCTTACTGGAATCAGCCAGACTTGAAACTTCAGCCGGATTAAAACTGGGGATCTTGTGGTGAACTCTGCCTTGAAACAGTCCATTTGAACCAATTGAACCAACCCACTGGGCTCATACTAGAGTTATCCTATGTCTATGAGGGATCGAATTGTTTTACATATCACTGATCAGTGATATTAAACTGTGGAAATGATATTAGTCTTTTGCCACTTATATATATTCTTGTTCAAAGTATAAACTGTTCTACGTAACTTGAACCAGGATAACTCTTTGGAGGTAATATAATGCTCATCCAATATGCATAATAAATGAGGAGGGAGTGTTTCCAAGTGTTTAGAGTCAAGAAGAAAGAAGAAAAGAGGTTCCAAAGTGGCATGACAGCAAAAATCTTGCATCTGTAAATTTGTCTGTTTTTAATTGCAATAAAGGTCTCTTTGCTTGAAAAAATCAACCAATTTTTTTTGGTCATGATCTAATTATCCATGAGAACATGCAGCCTGTCAACTGGCTGAAACCAGGTGTCAACGGGCTGCATGTTCATGACCAGAAAAAAATTGGTTGATTTGTTCATGCAAAGAGACCTTCATTGCAACTAAAAACAGAGAAATTTACAGATGCATTCTACTCATCATTAGACAACTACAAGAATTTTGGGGAGTCGCGCCCACCACATTGGGGAAACGCACCCCTTGCATCTCCCCATGACTCCCCAAAAGGGGTGCGTGGGGAAACACACCCTCAGACGTCCCCCCATCCCGAGTGTGAGGGGTGCGTGCACCTGACCCTGAGGGACCCCCAGACGTCCCTCCATCCCGAGTGCGAGGGGTGCGTGCACCTGACCCTGAGGGATGCGTCCTCGTGGAACTGCAAAAAATTATTGAAATTTTGAAAAAGAACATTATGAGTACATGAGCAAGAACATTTAAATGACAATGATAAGTGACAAGCAATGTTTCACCATCGGTAATATCGAGATCCTCAACATTAGTATCACCCTTTTCCTCTTGTTTAGCCTTTGCCTCTACCTTTATCTTAAGGGACATCAATGAACAACAACCTATTTTGTTGAAACTACTTAATCCAAGCCTAATAATATGGTAGAAAAGCTTAACATGCCTAACCTGTGGTTTTGGTTTGAGTGAGGAGTACATTTTTTGCCAAGGCCATGACAAAGGAGTTCAACATTCATTACCATCAAAAAAGGCACATAAAGGGATTGGTGCTCTTGAATAATTGCTAATCCCATTCCCTCATACATGATAGAATCCAATGAAAATGTTGAAATCCTGAAAGCTATTAAGTTTGCTGAGTTTTGAATGGGATATGAAATTCTACTTTCTCTGTATGAATTCCAGTGAGGTTGGAATTATTCTCAAACATCTTGAAACAATTAATGGTAATGTTAAAAATTTAATTAAAAGGATAAAAAGGAAAGATGAAGGAAATATCAATAGGATATTCACCGAGTAGTATCAGTTTGCACCTACAAGCTAAATGAGCTTGATGCCTAATCAAAGGTCATCATGCCCTTTCAAAAGAAAACCCATTAGGTGTTTATGAAAGATGTGGCCAATCGAAAGAAAATAACACATTGGGCACTTTCTAAAACACATTTTCTAAGTGCTCCCAATAGGCCATCAAGCCAATTTGAAAGACCATCTTTCAAATGCTAATGATAAGCTATTGGGCCTGTTGTCAGCGAAAGTGTACACCTAAGGTACAACACTCAGAATAGGGGCTGTCACTCTTATCCCTATTCTCTCCGTTTAGACTTTCTCCTAGCTAAGTCAAGGGGGGTAGTCCCTAAGGGTAGATGGAAGGGGAAAACTTGTTGGAACAACAAGTTCTAGGAGACTTTAAGGGAAAGACAAATTATTATTAGAGTAACTTTGTTGTTAATTAGAGCAAGTATGAGAAATTATGAGCAATGTTTGTTAAGATCTACCATGATACACCGAACACAGCATTCGGGGAGACTGTCTACATGTACGTTAAGTCCTTGGTCATTTCTCTTTCATTTGATTACCAAGGTGTATATTGCAATTTATGGGACCTTGGTACACTCTTTTGCCTAGAGTTCCTAAGTAGTCATTTTGATCTTTCCGTGACTCTTTAAAATTTGAAAAGATCATTGAGCACTTGTCCTTTCGAGCTCGTCCAAACTGAAAGTGACTAGAGTCACCTTTTGTCCTTTTCTCGACTCTTAAAATATGAAAATGCAGAGTCTTGTTTCAATGTTATAAAATTAATTGCCCACGATTACATGCCTATTAAGTTATTTTCTTGGTTGGTTCATGAGTAATTCCTTAGTGATTGTTGTTAAAGCCTGGAATTGACCATCTCTTTTCTCTCCTTTTTGAGACAAAGTCACTGTGGCGGAACCACCTGTTTCGTCATCCTCTTCATTACCTCGTAGTGAAGAGTCTCCCCCCGGAGTCTCTTCTGAGACACCTTAGTCTGTTGGGACTCAAGACCTTGAGAGTGCTATCCTCCCAAGCGTTCAACCTCTTGCCACCCGGTCTCTTGCTAAGGAGCCATTTTATATCAACTGGCAGCCCTCGGATGCTTTTTTCTTTTTGAGAGAAGATCCCCTTCAATGCTCGGATTCACTTGCGACACCATTGTCCAGTGCTTTTCCTACTACCGCTGGCCAGCTGTTCCTTGACAGTATGTCTTCATCCGACATGGATGCCTCGAGCCTTGTTAGTAGTGAAGAGACTTTCGTATCTACGGGAGAATATCAATTCCCTCCTGAAAATTTTCCTTATGTGACGACTCAACCTTCCTCTCAGCGTTCCTCTCTCCCGACTGGTTATCGTTCTTTGGGACAGATAATTTCGGTGCTTCATCCTTGTATCATAACTCGTTATAGTCAAGTAATGCGGCTCCTTCTACAGGGTCGTTTGTGTTGGGTCCATCTTCTTCGATTCCTATTGTTTCGATGATTGTCACGTCTGTCCCAACCCAACCCACTGTTTGTGTGGCTTCCTCCACACCATCCGCTAATGTGATTCCATCATTGCCGTCATCTTCTACTGTTCGTGGAACACATCCCAATGCTTCCGCTGTGTCTATTGGGCCCATTGTGAGTGGATCACAACCTCACGTATCGGGAGTCCATCAACCTATTGGTAGTACACCTATCTCTTCTAATCACATTCCAGGAGGTTTGTCGTACGACCAATATATGATGGCTATTCAACATCAGAACTACCTCCCCCAGGGTTCTCAGCAGATTCCGATTCCGGTAAATCTACCACAGTACTACAATAAGTAAAGGAATCATGTCTATTATCATGGGCCTCTTCCACAAGGGTATGTTCAAACGACTCAAGCTTCAGTTCGCCCAAATCAGTTCACATACCAATAAGGACAACCCTATGGTCCACAAGGACCAACGTTGCACGAAGCGGGGATGAAGCGGGGACGTGGAAGCGTCATTTCCAAAAAATCTAGGAAGCGAAGTGTTTCGGAAGCGTCTACTATATATATTTTTTTTATTTTTATTTTTTTGCATTTATATTAAAAAACATCCAAAATACCAAATTAATTGTAGAAGATATGGAAGCATGCATATTTGTACATAAATCAAGATAGATATGACATTCACTGTACATTAATGATTAATTATTTGAGCATCAACCATCTATAATCTATATTCTTCTCCTCTTGTCTAACCTTTGCCTCTACCTCGGTTATCTAGGGACATTAGTCAAAATTGCCCAATTTTGATCAAACTACCTAATGCAAGCCTTAAAATATGGTAGAAAGAACTTAACATGCTTGATCGATTATTTTGACTTGATTGAAATGTAATTTTTTGCTAACGACATGACAAAAGAGTTCAACAATTAACACCACCAACACTAGGGTACATATAGGGCTTGGTGCTCTTGATTAAATGCTAATCACATACCTTCATACATGATATAATCTAATGACATGCCACCATACCATTGATCCTGAATTCCTGAAAATTGTTAAGTCTGCTGAATTTTGAATAGGATATGAAATTCTATTTTCTCCATATGAAGTTTGATTAGGCTGGAACCACTCTCAAACATCCTGAGTCATTTCATGGTAATGTTAAAAATTTAAGTAAAAGGATGAAAATGAAAAATAAATGAGAATGTCACTTTTACTTTTTAAGGAGGTAAAAGAGAGCTTATATTATTTTCATCCTATCCCTAACTCAATACTAACTCACCTTCTAACCCAACCAAAGACAAAAATAAAAAAATAAAATAAAAAAATCGCTTTTCTGAGCTGCGTTAGCCGGATCCGTACGGTGCTGTACGGAACTGCTGGCGATCCGTATGGATCCGTACGACGATCCGCCGTATGGAATCGCGGATCCGGCCGTACGGTTCCAAAAAAACACGGAAACACAAATTTTTTTTCCGTGCGTTTTGGGGGGCGGATCCTGTACGGTTCTGTACAGATTGCGTTTTGGGGGTTGGAGCCGGGGGGGGGGACGTTTCCTGCAACATTGACAAGGACAACCCTCCCATCTACAGGGACAACCTTCGGTCCAACAGGGACAACCCTATGGTCCTACTGGTCAACCTTACGTTCAACAAGGAGCGCCTTAAGTTCCTTAGGGGCAAACCTATCCACCTCAGGGACAACCTCTTGTGCAATAGAATCGACCTTACGTTCAGCAAGGTCCATCTCTTGTACAACAAGGCCAACCCTTCGTCAATCAGTCGGATCAACCTGGTCTTTAGGGACAGCCTGACTTATCTCAACCATCAGGTCAACCTGGTTTTCAGGGACAACCTGGTCCGCTCCCTTCAGGTCAACCTGGTTTTCAGGAACAACTTGTTCAACCTCAGTATTCAGGCCAACCTGCACCCCAGGGACAACCTGTGCAGCCTCAGGGCCAACCTTTCATTCCTCAAGGCCAACCGATGGTCTTCGAAGGTCAACCTTTGATGGTACAAGGTCCACCCCAAGGCACTGTTTTCATCCCGTAACATAATCCATATGTTGCTCAAGCTGGACCTCAGTGGTTCACTCGGAATTAGTACCTTGGTCCTCAACTAGGATATGGGCAGAATTTCCAAAATTATAACCCTTATGGACAAAATCCTCCGGGACAGAACATATGGGCTCAAAATTTCTCTCGACCTGGTTGGAATCCCAACGCCGATCTTTATCAAAGGTCTGCGATGCCTTTCAATCCGCAATTGCCATTCCTTGGTACACTGGAACTGCCTGATGTGTCGAAGTTAACAAATGATCCCATTCTTTATAATCCATATTGGCCCCAGTTCCCACCAAGATCCCTAGTGATTGTCCTAAGTTCGAAGGCAAGTTCGGAGAAGACCCCCAGGCGCATGTTATGACGTACAACCTATGGTGCTCCTCTAACTCCTGGATTGATGATTCTATTCGTTTGCGTCTTTTCCAAAGGAATTTCACTGGTGCCACTGCAAAGTGGTACATTGAACTTTCTCGTGGCATCTTTCAAGATTTCAACTCTCTTGCAATGGCGTCTCTCACACACTTTTAGTTACCGGTTCGCTATGAAACTGGAGTGCACCTCCTAATATCCCTGAAACAAGATCGGGCCACACATATCTCCGATCATATTCACGAATGGAGGCAACGTTGTCGTTTGATCAAGTTTGAAATCCGTGATCAACTTTTGAATGATTGGTTCACTAACTCTTTTATCGGTCCGATAGCTAAGGACATCGCTACAGGGTCATGTGTTACCGAGGAGGAAGCCATTGCTCGTGCCCAGTACGTTGATCTCGTGTACTCGCAATTTGGCACGCTTTATGAACTCTTGCCCGATGCTCCATGACTTGGAACTTCCAAGGCACTGGCGACACCTTCCGTCGACGGTATCATTGGTTCCGTTTCTCAGACTTCCCGTAAGTCTTCTCCTAATCTTGTGAGGCAGAAATCTACTCCTTCCACCGATACTGCTTCTCAGCCACCTTCTAATCTTTGCAAGACTGCGGAAGTGAATGTCGTCTAGTCTACTCCAGCGGATAAAGCTTCCAAAGTTAAGAAGAAGGCTAAAGGCAAGGCCAAGGCCGATACCTCAAAACAAGATTCTCCTAAAACCAATACTGACGATGGCTCGAAACGTAAACCGAAGTATCCTTGTCTGATATGTGATGATGAGCATTACACCAAGGACTGTCCACGACGGGCCGAGGTGAGTGCACTGCTCAAAGGCACCCAAGGAACTCCGAATGTTCTTAAGGAACTGTTCCCATCACAACAAACTCAAATGGTGGAGCAACCTCAGTCCTCCAACCCTTTTGGCTCTCAAGTTTTTATGATGAATGGTGCTACACCCGTATCTATTGCTACCAGATCAAAAGATTATACCAAATCGTGTCAGGCGGCAGGGAAAGAGATTGCAGATGGTCCTCCTCCCCCGCCTACTTCTGGCCCTCTTCATATTGAAAGGCCTAGTTCTGAGCCTGTTGTACGACCACCCTCCAAAGGCGTGCTCTGTAAGTCCTCCTATAACCCGAACGCCCGTGCCGCTCAGCATTATAGTATTATTGAGGATTTGGCTCAGGCGCCGTCCGCTATGTTAGCTGTCCGCTATGTCCGCGTTGGAAGTACTTCAGAGCTGTCCGTCACAACGGAAAGCTTTGCTATCCGCTATTGGAGGAGTTGACCTTACCGATTCGAGCCTTATCACTTTTGATCTGGAAAATTTCGTCTCGCGTCTCCCTCACCAACTTGCTTTGATTATCCAAGTTGGAATCAATGGTAAGAATATCCATTGAGCAGTCGTGGATGAAGGTGCATCTACTTGCATCATGTCCATTGCATGCTGGAAAGCCATTGGTTCTCCAACCCTTAACCAGTCTCCAAACGCTTTAGAAGCCTTCGACGGAAGGGAATCTCGCCCTCTTGGTGTTCTCACCAGCTTACCTATAACGTTGGAAGGAAAAACAGTTAATGTCGAGGTTGAAGTTGTTGACGCCAAACTGAACTATAATCTCCTCCTCTGTCGCAGTTGGACTCACGCCATGCTATGCGTACCGTCCACGCTCTTTCGTGTTCTTCGTTTTCCGCATGAAGGAAAGTTCATCGCTGTTGATTAGTTATCCTTTTTCACTTCCACTTCTTCCGAGAGCAACGTTTCGTATGTAGACTGCATTCCCACGCCTTATGAAAGTGTGGGGCCGAGACTTTTCAAAGATCCCGCCCTTATGGGTCTCTTTTCTCTTCCTCCGCCTAACACTACTCAGGTCAATATGATCTCCACGTCTACAGATCCGTAGGTCATCCCTTCGCCTAATCAGGTTGATTTGTTTGGTGACATAATGCCATTAAGCCCAATAGAAATTGATTATTGTGAAGTTATCTCGGCTTCGACTCCTCCTTCTGATCATACTTCTTCAAGTATGTCTCTCGACACATATTCTCAATCCCCTTGGCTCGGTGCTTCGGATTCTCCCGATCCCTTGAATGAGACGTTTCCAACGGATGAAGCCATCGTAGAAACCATGTCTCTTGAGGATCCTCCCTGGGACGATAGTCATCATCGTTCCTCCTTTTTACCAGCTCTTGGGGCCATGTCTACTTGTCTTGAGAATTTCACTTCCCAAGCTCCTTCCCACCCGCTTCAAACGCCTATTTTGACACATGAAGTTTTCACAGAAGGCAACATGGGAAATATCACTTAGACGATGCCTATTGACATCTCCATTAAACCAGGCATTGTCGAGAACATCCACATTGGGGTGACTTGTTCTCCTGATGAGATTGAGGTCTATACTAGTCTCTTCCAAGAATTTCGAGACGTTTTTGCTTGGTCCTACGAGGAAATGCCCGATATTAATCTGAGTATAGTTGTGCACGAGATCCCTACTTACCCTGATGCGAAACCTGTTGGCCAACGCCTTCGTCCCGTGCACCCTAGAAAGGCAGCCGCCATAAAGGGAGAAGTTGAAAAACTTCTCAAAGCAGGCTTCATTTATCCGATCCCATTGACAAATTGGGTCTTTAACATTGTCCCTGTGGATAAAATGCAGGGCACTATTCGAGTTTGTGTGGATTACCGTGACATCAATCGTGCTTGTCCTAAGGACAACTATCCCACTCCCTTCATTGACCAGATCATTGACGAATGCGCTGGGAGTGAGATTTTTTCCCTTATGGACGGATTCTCTGGTTACAACCAGATTAATATACTACCGGCTAATAAGCATAAAACCGCCTTCATCTGTCCATGGGGCACCTCCGCGTACAAGAAGCTCCCTTTTGGCCTTAAGAATGCTGGTGCCACATTCCAACGAGCGATGTCGTATGCTTTTCACGATATTAAGCACATTGTTCAACCTTACCTGGATGACCTTCTGGCTCATTTCGCTAAGCGTCGAGACAACCTGGAACACCTCCGTCAAATTTTTCTTCACTGTAGATGCTATAACATTCGGCTTAATCCTCACAAATGTGTCTTCTGCGTCGATTCTGGCAGACTCCTTGGGTTTGTTGTTTCCAAAGATGGAATTCGTCTCGATCCTCTTAAGGTCGAAGCTATCATCAATCTCCCCTCCCCTTCCTTGTTACACCAGTTGCAGAGTTTGCAAGGGAAAGCTAATTTCCTGCGTCGTTTTATACCGAACTATGTTGAGGTAGCCAAAGGTTTTACGCGATTGCTTAAGCAAGGCGCTCCATTTCTATGGGATGAGAATGCCCAAAAATCTTTCGATGCACTGAAGACTTTGCTTGTCAATGCTCCTCTTTTGCGTCCTCCAAATTACCATTGGGATTATTCACTCTATTTGGCTGTTGCTTTTAGCACGATTGCCATGGTTCTGGTACAGGACGATGACGATGGTGATGAGCATGTCATCTACTATCTTAGATGAAATCTTTTTGACACTGAAACATGTTATGCTCATGTCAAAAAATTGGCGTTGGCGGCTGTTCAAGCCGTCCAACGTTTTCGCCATTATATTTTACTCCGCACTACGACTGTGATTTCTGATTGCAACCCCATGACCTATATCTTAACTCGACAATTGCTGGGGGGCAAGTACTCTAAGTGGATAGTTATCCTCCAAGAGTTCGATTTGGAGTTCACTACCGCCAAATCGAAGAAGTCATTGGTTTTTGCTGAGTTGATATGCTATTTACCCTCTGCCTCTGCTCCCTTTGGTTCTGAGGAACGCATTCCAGACGATACTCTTTTTCTGATTAGCACCTTCGATCCATGGTACGGTGATATCATCGTTTATCTCCAGGCTTCTACCTTTCTGTCTGAGTTGATGAAAGATGCTCGTCGACGTATCCGTCATCAATCGCAACCCTATCGCATAGTCAGAGGTACTTTATATCGCATCGGAGCTAATTCCGTCCTCCATCGGTGTTTGACCCTCGAGGAAGCTGAAAAATTCCTTAATGACTGCCATTCTGGCGCATGTGGTGGTCACATGACTGGGTATGCTATTGCTTAAAAAAATCCTTTGTGCTGGGTATTTCTGGCCTACCATTTTCAAAGATTGTATCCTCGTTGTCCGTAAATGTTATGAGTGCCAAATCTACCAACGCAAGATGTGCGCCCTACCTGCTCACCTCCATCTCGTCATTATTGTTGGTCCTTTTGCGAAGTGGGGTATCGATTTTATGATGTGTAACCCTCGCTCGGCCGGTGGGCATGGCTATATTATTGTAGCTGTGGACAACTTCACTAAATGGGCCGAAGCAATGCTTACACTCACATCTGATAGTAAGATGGCCGCCCAATTTCTTTTCAATCACGTGATTACCAGGTTTGGAGTCCCTCAAGCCATTGTCACTGACCATGGCTCCCATTTTCGGCATTATATGATGGCTGAGTTGACTACTAAGTTGGGTTTGTGTCAGGACAACTCAACGCCGTACTACACTCAGGCCAATGGCTAGGTTGAAGCTGTGAACAAAGTTTTAGTCACTATGCTTCAGCGTACTATTGGGATGCACAAGTCCAATTGGCATCTCATGTTGTTTTCAACTCTCTAGGCTTACCGAACCTTAGTGAAGGATGCGACCAGATTCAAAGAGGAATCAAATTACTGCCGAATACCTCGCCAGAGGAAGAATGTCTTCTATATTTAGAGAGGCTTGATGAAACTTGCCGCTTCGCTGCTCTAGTCATAGAAGCATAGAAAAAGTGGGTCAAAGCCCACTTTGACCAGATGGTTTCCCCTCGTACCTTCGTAGAAGGAGACTTAGTCCTCTTGTATGACCAAGCTCATGATAAGTTGAGGGCTGGAAAATTCGAACCCATGTGGCATGGGCCCTACATCGTCAAGCGTGTTTTGCTGAACGGGGCCTATGAGCTTATTGATTATGAAGGTTATCCTCTGGATCAGCCTCGAAATGGGCTGAATCTTAAAAAATATTATGCATGAGTGTTCGTGCATTTCTTTTTGTACATAAGTGTGTTTTTCATTTTTGTACATTCTTGGCTTGGTGTGCTTTGCGATCAGTTTGTCCTACTTATTATGTCTTTGCTTACTGTGTAGATTTCTGTCACTCCTTATGTCGGTTTCGCTGACGGTGCCTCCCGCAGTACCCAGAACCTATCCTTCGCGGCTTGGGTAATTTATGATCCTAACGGTGAGTTAGTAGACCTTCAAGGCATTTGTCTAGGACGTGCAACTAACACTTTCGCTGAATACAGTGCAGTTATCGAACTTCTAACTGAAGCTATTGCCCTCGACATTCATGAATTAATTGTAAACCTAGACTCTCAACTTGTTGTTCTCCAGCTCAATGGGCGTTATTCTGTCAGAAACTCTCTGATTTTAAGGATGTATTTGCTTGTTCGTTTGTTAGAAAGGAATTTTGATTATATCACATATTAGCATATCCCTAGAAGAATGAATATGTTAATTGATGCAGTGGCTAATATTGTATTAGATAAACATTTGCGAAATTTTTAAAAGCAATCATCATCACATAGTAAGATTTAGACAGGAAAATAAGCATATATGTATATATATCGATTGTTTGCATCCACGTGTACATCATAGTTCAAAAAATATATGTGTTTTGGTTACATCCTGATATGCCATGTCTCTCAAAAAATATGCTGAAATGAAACCTAGGAGTCTAATCCACATGATGCTTATGATAGCAAGTCACTGCCCGTACGACACGCCTCAGTAGTCGATGGATGCGGTTAAATACTCCTGCGGTGTGCCTCTGGTAAACACGAGGAACGTCCTCGAATCTCACATAGTCCGAGATCCCACTTGTGAGCCCCTCCAAGTTGCTCACGATTTCTTCCTCATCGCTTCCCTCGCCATGAGGGGCTGCCTCAAAATCTTGTGGGACCCTTTGAGCTATGGGGGACATCCCCACGGGTATCTCTGGTCCAACGTTTGCAACACATGAGTCAATATCAGAACACATATCATGAAAATCCAAAAAAATGAGTCTTTACCTAAATTCTTGTCCCAGTCATCCCCTTTCAGAAGTGGAAGGTCTGGATCACCCCTGAAATCGGTGCCGGTGTACGACCAATCCTCTACCATGATGAGTTGTTGGCGTAACTAGTTGAAGAATTATGGTCTCCACGACATGTGTTGTCCACCTCCTAATCGAGGCATCAACTCCGCCCAACGGAACATCCGTGGCTCTCGTGCTGGTGGCATAGGTATACTCACCTCTTGGCGTTGGAATATCGACAACCATTCAAGGATGAACGATATCAAGATGGACCCGTATCCAAATTGTTTCAGCTTACCATTTTTGCATTTGGTTAGCTGACGTTTCAAGTTGATTGTCACTGCTTCCGCCCAATTGAAGATTGTTGGAGCCATGCAATCTATGGCTAGTTGAAGCTGTGTCTTTGTAGCTTCATGGGGAGCGTGAGATTCGACAACCCGAGTAATGGTATGTAGCACTACTCTCAATGGCAAATTAGGCACGGTCTGAATGCCTAGCTTGCGACTCTTAGATGCTTTCTTTGCTCCACGACAGACTCTATCTATCAACATACCCATGCTCTCCTCGAGAGCCCGAGTACCTGTCAGCAGTGGTCTCTCTCTCCTCCGCGACCTCTATCTCTAGTTCTTGGTCATGAATCATGAATCTTTCTCGATCAGTGTCCCATACACTAATCAAGTACTGTAGCAGCTCTAGCTGAGCTCGTAAACATGGGGTCATGAAGAATTTCAGGAGCCCACAGTTTCTCAAGGCATCCATGCATGCATCATTTCCCATGGCCTGTTCATCCTCTTCCCCATGCTCTCGTTCTTACCACTCTATGACCATTTTAGCTACTGATCTTCCTGCAAAACCAACATATGGGATTCTATTAGCCTCTGGGTAAAGATTTGAATCATTCTTGTCCAACCATTTTGGAAGAAAAACTTGAAAATATTGGGCTCGGCGTTCGGCACCGTCCTGCTCAAAAATTTCAGGGTTGGGCGCGACTCCGTGCCCGGAATCGGTGCCGACCGTCGTGACCTAGTTTTTCAAAATCCTCCACAAATGCATTAAAACCATGAAAGCAAGTAAAAAATGGATTAAATTGCAGAAGAAGTTTAGAGCTCCTACCTGGAAAAAACAGATTCGTCAATGACCTCTTGGATTGCTTGCAGTCAGCTCCGCAAATTCATAGTGAAAACCGGTAAAAATGCTCACAAGAAGGTGAAAAGGTAAAAAGTGAATTGTTTTTACCATTTGCATTGTTTTATAGCCTTTTCTAACCCTTATTAGGTTTTTGGACACCTTTTTCGATTATTTTATTATTTTTTCCTCGAAAAATGGGGTTTACGTTTGTTTCTTGTGCAGCAACAGGTCCTAAAAATGACAACGGTGAGGAAACAAGTTGTATTTTATTACTTTTTTGGACTCGGTAAAAAAACGAAAAAGTCACCCCGTGGACTCATCTTTCAGCTCTTTTCTGACTCTCAAAAATTGAAAAGATTGCCGAGACTCTTGTCGTTTTGAACTCTTTAAGGCTGCGAAACGTCATCTGCCCAGTATATGTTTACCCCTTTTTCAGGCTGGGACAGATTATTTATGAAAAAGGAATACCTTAGTCGAACATGGCTAAGAGGTTCTCTCAGATATTGTTTTCTACATTTTTGGATCTGTGAGACTACCTACAAAAAGGGACCTGCTGGAGTTTTCTTTTCCGCTTCTTTTCAAACTTTCTAAACATGAAAAGACGCCGAGTTTTCCCTTTTGTCAGACTCATTAAAACTAAATGACATTGGAAACCGTCACTGAGTTTCTCCTTCCTAGGGCTCGTAACATGTACTAGGATGGATTTGTCCGAAGGACAAAC